>JBBBDQ010001784.1:565000-735000 GCA_037127315.1 Ascarosepion bandense | reverse complement strand
GTGTTGGTTGTAATTCACGGACGGACGATAGTAGTAGTCGTCTAATTTGTTTGTATGGAAGATTGCTTATTACAACCAACACAATTGCCATCTTTGATAATAGCTGATGCAAGCTCAGAAAGGATTAAATAAAAAGGATGTCTCAATATTGTGATTTTTTTCTCTTACAATGATAATGCCTTTAGATAGCCTAAACTATCGCCCGGTTCACACTCCACCCACGTCTATTGAACAGGTGAAGAGGCTCATCCCTTGTTTCCTGTTTAGGATGTGGTTTCCGGCTTTCTCTTTTCCAACCTTTTCACACTTACGTAGCCCCCTGCACATCAGTGGCGTTACCGCCTTGCTTGGGGTGATATGATTAAAAAAAAAAAAAAAAAAGCTTATCAGATGATATGAAAAAATTTATATGAAATAAATCGACAAAATTTATTTAATAAAACGTGCAAGAATGAAAAAATGCTGCCTAAATACACCCAATATATATATATATATATATATATATATATATATATATATATATATATTATCATTATTATTATTATTATTATTAAGAGTAGTTGAATGGAAGCAAAAACGCTCAATACATATTGACGGTCAACTTCTGTTGATTAAAAAATTGCGAAACTCTCATTTTACTGCCGATAAATAAAGAACGATTTTATTTGACACATTCTTGTTGAAATTGTATTGATCATCCATTTTAGGTGATATTTTGATATGATCACCTATTTAAAAACCTATTTTGTTAACGTATATATTATGTCGTGAGTAAGAATAAATAACTCAACAACAGGAATAGGTTAATTGTTGTATTCCGTGGAAATAGTATTTACAAAGGTTATTAGTATCCAATACAAGAATAAAGGTTAATCGTCTCAACCGTCGTAAGACGTAGTATGAGCAATGGGTACTTCCGGGTCGTCGCCGGAAGTCTACGACTGACTTGTCGATACGGCTGCTCGGCACACTCTACCTACGTAGATGCCACCATTACTTTACATAGTAATGGAATAGTCCATTATAGCTGAATAGGCGCTGGTGTCCAAACAGTATATTTGCAGGCTTCCATTCTTTCAATCTGACGAGTTACACGCAACAATTGAAAAGCGTTTGAAACGTTAAATTCAACATTACATTCACAGTTGTTAAACACGTGTGCTCCGCATAATAATTAATAAAGAGTTGTTGAGATTTTTTCAACAGACTTATATATACAGACTTATATAAATTTATCGCATATTATTTTATGACATTTTCTGTTTGTATATGAGTTTTCTTTTCTGCGCATGAAGTGTGTAAAAATTGCCCAAATGTGTTGTATATCCGAGAGCTTTCGGCTATTTGTTTAGCCAATATGAAGGTTGATTTTGATTTTTAACTTAAAAAAAAAACTTAATATTAATACCTATTATTTTCAATATATATATAAATGAAATGAATTGTTTGAACATTATTTTTTATCGATACTCGTATTTAAGTAGATATTCTGTTTTTAATGAAACAGTATTATATATTTATTTCTACTGGCCTGATTATTTACGATAAATTTTTATTACGAAAATGTGTGCTATTCGGCAGGATTCGAACCTGCGACTCCTATCTAGATAGGGGAAACTACCATTTGATCTGGTAATGTCTTAGACCTCTCGACCACGAATAGCCTCCAGTCTAAACGAGGTTTTTATCAAGCCTATATAACACAATTTTTCGATCCATCGTAAACAGACATATCTGCTCTGAAATGTATCGTAATGTCAATAAATGTAAACATGTTACGGAAATCAACGAATTTTAACGAAACTTGGTTATAAGCAACCGACAATTTGAAATGAATTGTTTGAACATTATTTTTTATCGATACTCGTATTTAAGTAGCTATTCTGTTTTTAATGAAACAGTATTATATATTTATTTCTATTTATATATTTATATCTAGATAGGCCGAATGGCACACATTTTGGTAATAAAAATTTATCGTAAATAATCAGGCCGATAGAAATAAATATAAAATACTGTTTCATTAAAAACAGAATATCTACTTAAATACGAGTATCGATAAAAAATAATGTTCAAACAATTCATTTCAAATTGTCGCTTGCTTATAAACAAGTTTCGTTAAAAGTCGTTGATTTCCATATATATATATATATATATATATATATATATATATTAATCGTTTCACCCCAAGCAAGGCATTCCACTGCCACTATTGCGCTTGGGGCTACATAGGGGAAGGTAAATAGAAAGAGTGGTTAGATATAGGACATGTCAGAAGAGGGGTGATAGATAGTTTGGAGGATGGGAAGAGTGTTTGAAAGAATGGAAGCGAGTTAGTGTGTTAGGAGGTGTCTATTGATCTTACATTTAAACTCCTGGAGATTGTAGCCGTCGGGGAAACAGTCATGTGGAAGGGAATTCCACAATCGGGAAGTACGAGAAAAGAAACTGTTGGAGTAGAAGTTGCGATTGCATTTTATCGGTTTATAGCAAAACAGATCTGTCTGCGGATGACTCTATATATATATATATCCTACTGACGCGTTTAAATTAAGGTTTTATTGATGGGATCTGCTTCTAATTTTAAGCGGAGGAAGGTGAGGATCGATCCCTTGTTACATCCTTTGAACCAGGGCAGCACTACCTTCTAAAGTCACTTGCTGTAGGCTTCCGTTTTGAGTTTGATGCTCTGGAAAAAAATGAATGAATATAAGGTCACCACCACTAGTGATCACTTCAAACACCTTCGTAATCGCCATTAGACTCATCAAACTCTTTTCGAATCCTCAGCACTGTCTCCAGATTGATACCCAAACACTCTGAAATGTTCGTATCGGAGGTTCTCATGCGAATCCCAAGCATGACGTTTCCAAATTTCGAGTTGACTGAATGCAATTTTTCTCACAGAGAATGCCCAACTGATCCTCCTATAAAGTCGACAAAGTAACAAACAACCCTCATGCGTAGAATTAAAAATAAAATAAGGCGGCAATTTATCTATTATTCTCTGTATTTTAGAGGCATCTGGCAGACCTTATGATGAATTTCGCTTGTCGTTATATATCCACGACGTCACTAAAATATGCCAGCTTTGCCACGTTTTAAAAAGTATTTTAACATGATAGGTAACACGCCTATATAATCTCAGATCATGAAAATGACTCGTGGTACGATTTAAAGGCTCTGATCAAAAGCATTCAAAAAGATATCTACATCCATCAGGCACAAATATGCACTCTCTTGTACGTAAACAGAAAAAGATAACTCAAAAGATTGTAATAATTTTCTCGCATTTTAAATGAAAGATATATCAAACTATCGCCCGGTTCACACTCCACCCACGTCTATTGAACAGGTGAAGAGGCTCATCCCTTGTTTCCTGTTTAAGATGCGGTTTCCGGTTTTCTCAATTCCAATCTTCTCACTTTTTTTTTCTCAATTGGAGTAGATAGATCTATCTATCGCCCAGTTCACACTCCACCCACGTCTATTGAACAGGTGAAGAGGCTCATCACTTGTTTCCTGTTTAGGATGCGGTTTCCGGTTTTCTCAATTCCAATCTTCTCACTTTTTTTTTCTCAATTGGAGTAGATAGATCTATCTATCGCCCAGTTCACACTCCACCCACGTCTATTGAACAGGTGAAGAGGCTCATCCCTTGTTTCCTGTTTAGGACGCAGTTTCCGGTTTTCTCATTTCCAATCTTCTCACTTTTTTTTCTCAATTGGAGTAGATAGATCTATCTATCGCCCGGTTCACACTCCACCCTCATCTATTGAACAGGTTAAGAGGCTTGTCCCTTGTTCCCTGTTTAGGATGTGGTTTCCGGCTTTCTCTTTTCCAATCTTTTTACTCTTAAGTAGCTCCCTGCACATCAGTGGCATTACCGCCTTACTCGGGGTGATACGATTAAAAAAAAAAAAAAAAGTAAAAACTGTTAGACAAATGCATTTACATATATATGTGCGTAGTGTCTTCTGAATTATATATCTTTATAGATAAACTGTTTCTTTTTTTCCTTGCCAAACCTGATGTTATCAAAATAATGTAATATTTAAAAACGAAACAGTATTAACTAATAAATCACAAAAAGTAATGTGCCAATAAAATAATATTTGACAATGAAATAATTTCTATCGTGACAAAAACAATAAAGAGTGCACTGAAATTCGCAATCCAACGATCTCCCCGATGTTATAAGATCCCAAGTAGGCATATACGCCGACGAAACCACCGTTTACTCTCGCCTCGATCAAAAATCTACTGAGGTTGACAAAGCGAACCTCCCTGCCGAGCTTGAGAAGAACCTCCAATCCGTGGTGGACTGGGGAAGAAATGACTCGTAAATTTTAATGCTTCCAAAACGAAGCTGCTATCTATTATTCCTCATAGACAATCGCTCCTACCCCCCCCCCATTAGCATGGAACAGGCTAACCTCCCTGATAGTAAAACACTACGCCTCCTTGGTCTCACACTCTCGGCAGACCTTAAGTGGAATGACTATATCGAACCAATTGCTAAATCCACTGCTAAGAAGGTCGGTTCACTGTGAAGGACCAGGAAGTTTTTCCCGTCTGAGTCCATCCTACACATATATAAATCTACCACCCACCCTTGTATCGAATACTGCTGCCACATCTGGTCGGGTGCCTTTGCTCTTCACCTCGGGGTTCTTGACAAAATCCAACGGAGAATCTGTAATGTGATCGATACCGACTTGGCGGCTCGGCTGCAGTCGCTATCTCACCGGCGTGACGTGGCTTCTCTGTTCCTCTTCTATAAATTCACGGCTTTCTGCTCCAATGAACTTACATCACTAGTGCCCCTTAAGTATGACTTTACACGAGCTACTAAATTCAACTAGGTTCCACACTTTTAAAGTGAAACCGATAAAGTGTAACCGCAATTTCTACTCTAACAGCTTCTTTTCACGCACTGTGGAATTCCCTTCTCTTTTCCAATCTTTTCACTCTTTTCTTTTTTCTTTTTTTCAATTGGAGTAGATAGACTAAACTATCGCCCGATTTGACATTCCGCCCACATCTATTGAACAGGTGTAGAGGCTCATCCCTTGTTTCCTTGTTTAGGATGTGGTTTTCGGTTTTCTCATTTCCAATCTTTTCACTCTTACGTAGCCCCCCGCACATCAGTGGCGTTACCGCTTTGCTCGGGGTGATATGATTAAAATATATATATATATATATATACTTGCTTCTCCGATAGCTACAATCTCCTAGGATTTAAATGTAAGGTTAATAGACACCTCCTATCTCACTAACTCGCATCCATTCTCACAAGCTCTTTTTCCCCTCTACTCCACCCCTATTCTCGGTATCCTCATCCGTCTATTACCATCCTCTTGACCATTCCTATAACTAACCCCTATTTCTCATCAATTTTCCCTATGTAACCCCCAATAGTGGCAGTAGAATGCTTTGTTTGGGATGAGATGATTAAAAAAACTGTCGCTTAGAAAATGAAGTCATGAACATATCGATAGAACAGACAGAGGGAAACCACATCCCATCGGTGGGGACGTGGCTGGAGTCGACCTGCCAACCGGTACCTATCATATTATTGATTGTCCTTTGGAGCCTGTCAAGAACACTGAGATAAATAGCGGGTGCGCATGACCATATATGACAGCAGTATTCTATGCACGGACGGATGGTTAATTTGTATATGTGCAAGATGGATTAAGGAGAAAAACATCCTGACTCGACACATTAACCCAACGTGTGTGTGTGTGTGTGTGTGTGTGTGTGTGTGTGTGTGTGTGTGTGTGTGTGTGTGTGCAACTATGACCGTATTCAAACTGAACACTACCAAGATAAGTGATCGCTTGTGAATACTAGGTGCTGCAAAATTGGATACGCGAATGGTATTATGAAACTTGGCTCTCCGATTTTTAGTAGGGTTTATTGTATCCACGTAAGCGCAAATACCCTTAGGAAAGGTATATATATAATATATATATGTGTGTGTGTGTTTGTGCAAATGTATATGTATATATATATATATATGTGTGTGTGTGTGTGTGTGTTTGTATGTGTGTAAAGGTATATATATATATATATATATATATATCTGTGTGTGTAAATGCATATATGTATATATGTGTGTGTAAATGTATATATATATATGTGTGTGTGTGTGTGTGTGTGTGTGTGTGTGTGTGTGTGTGTAAATGTATATATATATATGTGTGTGTGTGTGTGTGTAAATATATATATATATATATATATGTGCGTAAATGTATATATATATATATATATATATATATATATATATGTGCGTGAATGTGTGTGTATATATATATATATATATATATCCCGCCTGTGGAAATCCCTTCCATTTAGTCCTATCTCATCAGTATTCACACAAACACACACACACACACACACACACACATACACACACACATATATATATATATATATATAAATATTTCTAAACATATACTGTTAAATATAATAGACGATGTATGTCTGTTATGTTTTAAGCACTTTATTTTGGCTTTAATTTCAGGTAGAAAGAAAAAAAATTGTCCAATATTTCGATATTTTATGTTAACGTCCTTGTACCTTCTCTGAAGATGGATCATGTGAGCCTAAAGCTTAGAAACCGCATACAAATATTTTTATGGCGTTTGCTCCGAAAGAACTTAGGTCACTAGTGCCCCCTCTACAAGAATTTACTCGTGCAACCAGACTAGCAACAAGGTCCCACCCTTTTACAGTTAAATCAAACAAATGCAGGCGATAATTCTACTCCACAGTTTCTTTTCTCGCACTTCCCGCCTGTTTGAGCTCTTTTTCACTTGCTTTCCCGACGGCTACAACCTCCACGAATTTAAATGCAATGTCAATTCGCATCTCTTATCGACTTGATTCAAGTCCTTTCTACATTACCCCGTGTATCTTGCTCTCTTTCTCTCTCTCTTTCTCTACCCTCAAAAGTGTCTTCACTTCTGTGTTCACATCCTTCTCTTGTCCTTTCTCTGACACACCCTGTAACTTTTCCTCTCTCTCTCCTCTTGTCTAAAATTTAAACTCCCATGTGTAGCCCCCTGCGCATCAGTGGCGGTACCGCCTTGCTTTGGATGAAACAATTTTTTAAAAAAGCTTTTATTTACATGAGCCAAGTTATATAAAATAATGTCATACTTCTATCAGATCTGAGCAGAAGATAGTCCAGCTTTGATAAATTCAAAATTATTTACGTTGTCTTGTATGGTACGACATATCTTTCACTCTGCAATTTTTTTAAAACAAGACTCTCGATAATTGGTGGCTATTTCAAAAAATGTGTTCTTATCTTTACTTCCAATAGTTCAGACCTTTACGACATGAACACGCAATGCAATTTCCTTGGAGCCCAATCGCCATGTTTTACACCATATTCTAAATGTATGGAGTAATTTTCCCTTAGAGATATCTTTCAAGAAGTGTTAGCTCTGTGTGGGTACGTCACTGAAGACTGGAACTTTCATCAAATCAATCAGTGGTCGTTTTCTATCCTTCCTATCCTCATAGTCTTCACAGACCACACTGGATCAGACGGTGGTTTATCAAGCACGCCTGGTAAGACAGTGTTTTCTGAAGCCCGTGGAACCAGAATGTGTTTTCTAAAGTACCCTAGGTGACACGGTGATTTTTGAAGCACACCAAGATAGACGGTGCTTTCTGAAGCACCCCAGGTCAGAGGGTGGTTTTTGAAACTCGCTGGGTCAGACGGTGGTTTATGAAGCAGGCCGGGTCAAAGAGTGGTTACTGAAGCACGCCGGGTCAGACGGTGTTTTTTTTTAGCACGCAAGCCAGACGGTGGTTTCTGAAACACGCCGGATAGAACTGTTTTTTTTTAAACAAGCAATTCAGACGGTGATTTCTGAAGCACTCCGGGTCAGACTGTGGTTTCTGAAGAACGTGTAATCAGAATATCTTTTCTGGAGCACGCCATTTCTTGAAGCAGCAAGGATAGACGGTTGTTTCTGAAGCACGCCGGGTCAGATGGTGATCTTTTAAGCACCCGGAATCAGAATACGTTTTCTGAAGCACACTGGATAAATCGGTGGTTTTGAAGCACGCAGGTCAGACGATTGTTTTTGAAGCACGTCGCAGGATCCGACGGACGTTTCTAAACACGTCGGATTAGTCAGAGGTATCTGAAGGCCGTCGGACCAGATGGTGTTTTTTGAAGAACGTCGGGTCAGACGCTGTTTTCTAAAGGACGTCTATTCAGACGTTGATTTTTGAAGCCCGCCGGGTCAGACTCTTGTTTCTGAAGCACACTGGCCAAACAGTGGTTTCTAAAGAACGTCGGATCAGTTGGAGGTTTCTAAAGAACCACGGTTCAGACGGTGGTTTCTGAAGACGTCGATTCAGACGGGTGTTTCTGAGCCACGCCAAGTTAGATCGTGTTTTGTCTTACAGAGGGAAGCAAGCTGTAACCCTGCAGTTGAGCACATTTTCTTTAATAATTTCCTCGTGTGCTGTACATAATTCACATTAAAAAATAAATTTTATCTAGTTTTTCAATTTTTTCAATTTTTCTTTTATGAGTTCTAAGAATGTACGCTTTCTATGCTCAGTGAATATTGTCAAGGGTGCTTTCGGCAGTAATTTTTTTATTTTTTATTTTTTTAGGCGGTAGTGTTTAATTATCACTGTTAGCCATTTTTGTCGTTGTTTTGGTCACTAAAACAAAAATTAAAACAAAATATAAATTCAGTGTAACACGTATATTAAGAAACAATTGTTCAAATTGTGTTACACAAGACAATATTTATCTAATTTTCAGTAAGAAACGACGCAATCATCGTCTCTTGAAAAGATTCATTAAATTTTTGTATTAATCATGACAAACCATCTGCTTGTCCCAATTTTCTTTGATGGTAAATCAGTCAGTCAGTTAAGTGCCATACGTGATACACGCTTTGAGCGATCATGTCTCGAAAGAGACATTACTGACTGGGCAACAGATTATCCCGCAGTAGGTTGTCAATGCTTTCTGCGGTAGACGTTGCCAGCCAAGGCTTTAGAACCCAATCAGTCCTGCAATTGAACATATCTGGAGGAAGAAGAGATAGATTATAGATTATATTACATTATTATATTAAGTACAATTAGTGGGGGGTCAGTTTATTACTTTATAACAATAAAAAACCGATCCCCCACTTCATGCCCAGGATGAACTTTAATTGTTTCCAACTATTATGTTCAGTCAGTCAGTTAAGTGCCATACGTGATACACGCTTGGGCGATCATATCTAGAAAGAGACATGACTGACTGGGAAGAAGATTATCCCTCAGCAGGTTGCCATTACTTTCTGCGCTATACTGGTTACCAGCCAAGACATAGAACCCAATCTGTACTGCTATTTAACCCATAACTGGAGGGAAGAGACGGATTAATACCTTTCCCAAGGGAATTTGTGCGCAAGTGAATTCAACTGGAACCAATATCCACTGCACAACAACGCACATCCCACACGATTCCCTATCTTAAAATCATAGTTTTGTAAAATCTTTCCCCTAACGTAGCAACCTGATGGCAGTATTGGTTGGAATAGCAGGAAATAGTCAATAATGGGCGAGGATTTGCTTACAGAATAAATTTCCAAACGTTTCTCATTTTGTGATTATTTTAATTGTTACTGCAAAAATAAGAGCCAGCGCTTCTTTTTCTATTTTACTATAATTTCTTTCAGTCACTTTCTATGTTATTTGCTATTCGTTTATGAACTAAGACATTCAAATTAAATATTGTGTCATTCAAATTCAATATTGCGGTATTCAAATTCAATATTGCGGCATTCAAATTAAATATTGCGGCATTCAAATTCAATATTGCGGCATGCAAATTCAATATTGCGCTATTCAAATTCAATATTGCGGCATTCAAATTCAATATTGCGCTATTCTAATTCAATACTGCGGCATTCAAATTAAATATTGCGGCATTCAAATTCAATATTGCGGCATTCAAATTAAATATTGCGGCATTCAAATTCAATATTGCGGCATGCAAATTCAATATTGCGCTATTCAAATTCAATATTGCGGCATTCAAATTCAATATTGCGCTATTCTAATTCAATACTGCGGCATTCAAATTCAATATTGCGCTATTCTAATTCAATACTGCGGCATTCAAATTCAATATTGCGGCATTCAAATTAAATATTGCGGCATTCAAATTCAATATTGCGGTATTCAAATTCAATACTGCGGCATTCAAATTCAATATTGCGCTATTCTAATTCAATACTGCGGCATTCAAATTCAATATTGCGGCATTCAAATTAAATATTGCGGCATTCAAATTCAATATTGCGGTATTCAAATTCAATACTGCGGCATTCAAATTCAATATTGCGGTATTCAAATTCAATACTGCGGCATTCAAATTCAATATTGCGCTATTCTAATTCAATACTGCGGCATTCAAATTAAATATTGCGGCATTCAAATTCAATATTGCGGCATTCAAATTAAATATTGCGGCATTCAAATTCAATATTGCGGTATTCAAATTCAATACTGCGGTATTCAAATTCAATATTGCGCTATTCTAATTCAATACTGCGGCATTCAAATTAAATATTGCGGCATTCAAATTCAATATTGCGGTATTCAAATTCAATATTGCGGCATTCAAATTAAATATTGCGGCATTCAAATTCAATATTGCGGTATTCAAATTCAATATTGCGGCATTCAAATTAAATATTGCGGCATTCAAATTCAATATTGCGGCATTCAAATTAAATATTGCGGCATTCAAATTCAATATTGCGGCATTCAAATTAAATATTGCGCTATTCTAATTCAATACTGCGGCATTCAAATTAAATATTGCGGCATTCAAATTCAATATTGCGGCATTCAAATTAAATATTGCGGCATTCAAATTCAATATTGCGCTATTCTAATTCAATACTGCGGCATTCAAATTCAATATTGCGGCATTCAAATTAAATATTGCGGCATTCAAATTCAATATTGCGGCATGCAAATTCAATATTGCGCTATTCAAATTCAATATTGCGGCATTCAAATTCAATATTGTGGCATTCAAATTAAATAGTGCGGCACACACACGAATATTATTATTATTATTATTATTATTATTATTATTATTATTATTATTATACTGATGGAGCTGCCAAATCACAATAATCTTTGAGCGAAATAACTCCCAGAATTTTAATCTGTCAGGTTCTTTGTTGATGGGTTCCGCAATTGCAAAAAGCATACTACGTTTAGGTTAAAAAAAAATGGAAGTATATTCCACTCCAAGTAAAAAAATAGCCTTGACCTTATTACATTTCCTAAGACCTTCGGAAAATATTGTAGGAAAATTCTTTTTTACTAACTTAAAAACAAAAACAAAACAAAAAAACTTCCAGTTTCCATACTTTTTTAAAAATAATCATATCGTCCCAAATAAGGCAGTTTACTGCCACTGGTGCGCAGGGGGTTACATTGGAGAAAAGTTATGAGAAAGAATGACAGGTTATAGGTAAAATGTGTGTATATATATATGTGTGTGCGTGTGTGTAAAGATATATATATGTGTGTGTATGTGTGTGTAAATGTATATATATATATGTGTGTGTGTGTGTGTGTGTGTGTGTAAATGTGTATATATATATGTGTGTGTGTGTCTGTGTCTGTGTAAATGTATATATATGTGTGTGTGTGTGTGTGTGTGTGTGTGTGTGTGTGTGTGTGTGTGTGTGTGTGTGTGTGTGTGTGTGTTTATAATCATATCGCCCCAAGCAAGGCCACTGTTTTCCAGGGGATTACATAGGAGCAAAATTCTGAGAAAGAGTGACTGGTTACAGGGGGTGTCAGGAAGTGGATAAGAGAAGGATGAGAATACTGAGTGGCGTGGATGTAGAAAGAAGCATGAGAGAGAGGATGCAAATTAGCGAGATAGGAGATGACTATTGACTTTACATTTAAATTCTTGGAGATTGTAGCTGTCGTGGAAGCAAGTTAATGGAAGGGAATTCCACAGACAGGAAGTGCGAGAAAAGAAGCTGGCGGAGTAGAATTCGCGTTTACATTTTATTAGTTTCACAGTAAAAGGGTGGGACCTAGTTGCTAATCTTGTAGCTCGAGTAATCGGAGCAGAAGCCGTGAAAGTATTTGTAAAAGAGACACAGTGAAGACACATTGCGCCGGTGAGAAAGTGACTGTATCTGCGCAGCCAAGTCGGGATCGATCACAATAAGGAGCAATATATTTCTTTACAGAAAGAATTTAAGGGCACACACCAAAAATCGAACAATTCTATCCATTCCGCTCCCAGTAAGTTCGACGTATTATTTTTTTTAATACGAATGCCTTACATCCTTGATCAAATTATTTGAAACAACTGCTTTAGTATGACGCTAAATTGCATCCGGCAGCAAGGCCTCTGATTGGGAGGTCATGAGGAGCATGGAACCGCCTCTTTATTGCGGTTGTTCCCAGATCCACCATGACTCAGAGTGGTAGCATCTGTTAGGGTCCCAGCTATAGGTTAATATTTAACCCCCAAACTGGGGTGAAAACACTATGAAAGTATAAAAATGAACTAAATAAAATGAAATAACCCACAGAAGTTGATATGCTGTCAAACAAAACTCAAACAAATTTAATAATTTAGTGTAGCGAAGGTCGGTCGTCTTTCTGCACAACAGACAGAGAAAAAGATAGAAACGGAATTAGAAAGACAGTAGTGAACAGAATTATAAGTTCTTTATTACCACGTTATTGTTACTACAAATATACTATCATTATTACGATTAAAATTAAATCGAAAAAATAACAATTAATTTTTCGAGCATAAATTCAACCCCTAATTTTTAAATTTTAAATTTCAATGAGATGTCTAAAACAGACAATTGGCAACTCAGGTCAAAGTTCATTTTTTCACTCACGAATGTCTTTTGTGAACCGAGGCAATGATCTAATACGTTAAGTTAAATCCCCTTTCCCTTTATATTTTTCTTTCTCTTCTTTTTAAGATTTATTTTTTCTTTTTTATATTTTACTTGACTTCGTCTGGATATATATATATTAGATAGACTAAACTATCGCCTGGTTCACACTCCACCCACGTCTATTGAACAGGCGAAGAGGCTCATCCCTTGTTTCCTGTTTAGGATGTGGTTTCCGGTTTTCTCTTTTCCAATCTTTTCAGTCATTTCTTTTTTTATTGTTTTTTCAATTGGGGTAGATAGACTAAACTATCGCCTGGTTCACACTCCACCCACGTCTATTGAACAGAGGAAGAGGCTCATCCCTTGTTTCCTGTTTAGGATGTGGTTTCCGGTTTAATCTTTTCCAATCTTTTCAGTCATTTCTTTTTTTTATTGTTTTTTCAATTGGGGTAGATAGACTAAACTATCGCCTGGTTCACGCTCCACCCACGTCTATTGAACAGGGGAAGAGGCTCATCCCTTGTTTCCTGTTTAGGATGTGGTTTCTGGTTTTCTCTTTTCCAATCTTTTCACTCTTTTCTTTTTTTTATTGTTTTTTCAATTGGGGTAGATAAACTAAACTATCGCCGGTTCACACTCCACCCACGTCTATTGAACAGGTGAAGAAGCTCATCCCTTGTTTCCTGTTTAGGATGTGGTTTCCGGCTTTCTCTTTTCCAATCTTTTCACTCTTACGTAGCCCCCTGCGCATCAGTGTCGTTATCGCCTTGCTTGGGGTGATATGATTTTTAAAAAAAGTAATAACAATACCAATAGTAACAGAACTAATTTTGCCGAAACTAGTATTAATTAATCTATAGTATTATTATTAGTAGTATTATTATTATTAGATCTAGGTTTTCTATAGAGCACTTTTTAACCATTTTAACATGGAGTGAGTTAATATAGGTTGCTTACTTAAAGATATTCCCATTCCACGTAAACACTACTATGAGTTACAATTGCTGCGTAAAATAAAGGCTTTTATTACCAACTTAAATTTTTTTAAGATTTTCTGTCTCTCTCTCTCTATATATATATATGAAAAATTGTAGGAGGATTTGAAATAATTAAGTAAGTAATTCATCGAGTTTTCATTAGACCTCCACAGAACGCAATATATTTGGTACTCCTCAGCAGTGCGCAGCTACTACCAGGAATTGAAAACCTGACACTTAGGTTATTAAGCTAACGTCATACCAACTGTACTACGGGCCCTCGGTAACGAATTAAACTCGATTACTCATTCACTCGATTAATTACTTAATATTTCAAATCATCCTACAATTTCTCGTCTGTGTATCGTTGTTTTAACCGGCTCTTAATGCTCCAGTTCTAGCGGCTTGGTGATAGTAGTCGTGGCTCTGGGAGGCACAGTTCTATGGGTAAAAGGAGCTTAGCAGAGTTCCATAACGAAATATGTGAATGTAATAAAACCTCGATGAATTACTTATACAACAATTTGGCGACGTAGATTCGAACTCACGTATAACTTGCGAAAAATTCGAAAGTCACGACAAAACTCGAAAGAACGCAGCAGTCATAGTCGCTCTGAGCTCTACTCAGGCAGAGTAGTATTGCACGGATATACTAATTCCAGCACGGCTTCACTTATATTCGAATTCCAGCTGAATTCATTGCAATAACTCACGCGCAAATACCCTTGGGAAAGGTATTAATCCGTCAATTCCTTCCAGTTATGGGTTAAATAACAGGACAGTTTGGGTCCTATAGCCTTGATCGGCAACCAGTCTACCGCAGAAAGCAATGGCAACCTACTGCGGGATAATCTTCTGCCCAGTCAGTCATATCTCGAAAGAGACATGATCGCCCAAGCGTGTATCACGTATGGCACTTAACTGATATATATATATTCCTTCCTAATCGTATTCCTGGATAACTAACTTGCGTTCCATTTGTATATTTATATTTAATATAACCTATTTTTCTATCTCAAATATCTGTTTTGTTGTTCATTAATTTGTTTGGTTCCTCACCAGGAATTCACAACACATCTATCTATCTATCTATCTATCTATCTATCTATATATATATATATATATATATATATATATGTATATAGATAGATAGTGATATATATATATATATATATATATATATATATATAGATAGATATGAACAGACTGGTAAAAAAAGAGAGACAGAAAGAGGTATATATATATATATATATATATATATATATATATTAATCATATCACCCCATGCATGGCGGTAACGCCACTGATGCGCAGGGGACTACGTAAGAGTGAAAAGATTGGAAAAGAGAATGCCGGAAACCACATCCTAAACAGGGAACAAGGATGTGGTTTCGGGCTTTCTATTTTCCAATCTTTTTCCTCTTACGTAGCCCCCTGCGCATCAGTGGCGTTATCGCCTTTCTTGGGGTGATATGATTTTTAAAAAAAATTTTAAATTAAAAAAAAAGTTGTTGTATTGATAGTTATGTGTGTTTTTTATTCCGAACACGGTAAGCACATTGTTATCGTGTTCATAATTGACATTATTATGTGCAGGATTTTTCTTTTTATTAATAATGATTCCACTATTTTTAAACTTATTTTGCATTTTGATGATCTTGTTATGTGTCTATTGTCAACAAGTGTGTTGCGAATTGAGTTTGGTAGTGTGCTTACCGTATATGTGTGTGTGTGTGTTTGTGTGCGAGTGTTTTGTGTGTGTTACTGTTGTGTAATTCAATTTAAAAATGAAAAATCAACCTTTTAGTTGTTATTTTAGTTTTAATTTCAAGCTAGTAAATGATATTACATTTTTCCAATAAGCAATATACTTTGTTGTAACTTTAACTGAATCTAAGTTGATTGAAATGATTAATTTTTGGATTATCAGTAAAATCTCTCAAGGATCGGATAGGATACAAATTCTATATCATCGAATCAGTCAGTTAAGTGCCATACGTGAAACACGCTTGGACGATCATGTCTCGAAAGAGACATGGCTGACTGGGCAAAAGATTATCCCGCAGTAGGTTGCCATTGCTTTCTGCGGTAGACTGGTTGCCAACCAAGGCTATAGACCCCAATCTGTCCTGTTATTTAACCCATAACTGGAAGGAAGAGACGAATTAATACCTTTCCCAAGGGTATTTGCGCGTAAGTGAATACAATGAATTCAACTAGAAATTCGAACTCGGCTCTCCCGATTTCTCGTTCCGAGCCGATATTCACTACACCACAACGCACATCCTCTAGGTAGCTCCAATAAAAATCGCTAAAACAGCATATTATGAATAAAAAAAAAAAAACTTACTAAAAACGAACTTTTTTCATCAAAATGTACATATTATTATTAAGAGGAAATATTAAAAAAAATTTTTAATTATTTTTTAAATTTTTTTAATCCTTTCTAACACGTTCACAATTTTGGTTAAAATCTTATTTTGTTTAAGTCAACGCCTTCTCTAACTTTTAACGTTGATTTTTTGCGCGTTTTTTCCATAGAAAACACATTTATTTGGAAATTCTTGTAAAAATCAAATAATTGTCCGATTTTAATGAAATTTTCAGAACTTATTCACAAATGAATGAAATTATTTTTTAAATGTTCTTTTTAGCAAATTTTACTATTATTTAAATATGTTACCTACTACTTACTTAATTTGATGAAATTTCATACAGAACCTTTTGATCTACTCAATTTTTTTTTAAAGTAGGAGTATTTGGAGATTGTAAATCACCTATATATTTTTTCAAATTAGTGCCCAACTAAATGAAAATCTGCTCTGAATTAAAAAAATAATGAATCCAATAAAACAATGACGTTACTTAATTAGAAAAGTTTTTCATTGCTTTTGTAAATAAGTAATATTAAGGACATTATTGTCTGAAGATATAGAATTTTTCTGATCAATAATGAATTTTTAGTTTCTCAATTTTTTTACATTTTAATTTTAATAATTTACAATAGTTTAAAATCGTGTAAAATTATCCATTGGGACATTCATTGGATGTGATATAATAATTGGAAATGGAAACGAAATTTAGTCCAAAATTGCAAAGATTATTAAATGTAGGGGTGCTATTTGTTTTTAAAATAATTTTATTTATTAATACGTCCCTTATTTTCATGTATGGTTGACTAAAATTGCCATTATTATGAAAAGGTTACGTAATTTAAGAGTTTTGTCCCTTCCCTTAGATCTATGAAAATTGTTATTTATGGTCATGTATAGCAGCTGTCATCGCTTCGTCATTCAACAGTCCGTTAAATGTTCAATCAAATGAACACGACCAATCGTTGATAATTGGTTGTATATTACTTTTTATGCTCTAAGTAAGTAATATTTCTTTAAAATCAGATTGATTTAACTTTCAATTTTCGAATTTTGCTAAAATAAAGTGTCAGAAATCTTTTGAAATATTTTAAAAATCGATGAATTTTTGTTTGTTTACAAATTTCTTAAAATTAAGAAAACGGCTGCTTTTAAGAAATTTTTTATGAAAATCAAAATTAAATGTGACATTCCAATCTATAATTCCTCTCTGAAATACACCAGAATTTTTACTTAATGGAAATAATAAATTTAATCGTTAAGCTTTTAATTAAATCTAAAATGAAATCTTCAAGAATGATTTTTCATTTTAAATTTAGGTATCGAAAATTTATCCCGAAATATCGGAGGTACCTATTTTCTGTCTTCTATCAACACTGTGTTTTCTACATATCTTACGTTTTTAAGATTGTGGTCATAAATAATGAATCCTGGTAGGATTTCTAATTCTCTCAAAATCGTTTCCCTGTATAAAAAAAAGAAACAAAACAAAAAGACATGATAATTTTAGTTACTCTTCCTTTGTTTTATGATTATAGCCTTTTTTTGTCGTTCTTACTTACCCCCACTTCCTTTTTGCATTAATAGATGACCTTTTTGTGTTGAGGTTTCATCTTCAAGTTCTGTACACTTTAGACCTAAGCTCCTACCTTTTAACCGACATTTAAGTTATACTGGGTGAGTTAGTCAAACTGTCAGCAAGTGTACAACCAGTGTCCCGCCGCCATGGGGTCTAGACTGGCGCCACAGTCGACAGGATATGGACATTTAAGTCTGGGGCTGAGCAAGCATAAAAAAAAAAATGATAATAATAATAATACACAAAAGAAAAAAAACGTGCATGACATCCTTCTTTTAGTGACAACCATTTTTATTTGTGCTTCGACGTTGAGTCAACTCCGGACGGCCAAGGCATTTGGACTTCCAGGTCACACGCTAACACTCTTCTGCTTTTAATGATTTTACGTCTAATTGGTGGAGATGGGCTTCAAATGATAATAATATCTTCCTTTTTTTATGCCTAATTTTCAGTTTGCCCTTTCTGCTTATCCAATCTATGCTTTTTATCTGTTAATTTTTCTATATATAAATATGCGTATCTATTTCCACATAATGACGAAAGAGGGTTTAGAAATGTTAACGCTCCCAGGACATATTGCAGAGTATCACAGTAAGTCAGTTAAGTGCCATACGTGATACACGCTTGGGCGATCATGTCTCGAAAGAGACATGACTGACTGGGCAGAAGATTATCCCGCAGTAGGTTGCCATTGCTTTCTACGGTAGACTGGTTGCCGACCAAGGCTATAACTGGAAGGAATAGACGGATTAATACCTTTCCCAAGGGTATTTGCGCGTAAGTGAATGCAACGAATTCAACTGGGATTTGAACTCGGGTTTCCGATTTTTTAGTTCCGAGCCGATATCCACTGCACCACAACGCACATCGCAGTACATAACGTAAAACAAATTTTCTGGTTTTTGCTTTATTTATTTATTTATTTATTTATTTATTTATTCTTGAAAATTTTCCTTGTTCTTTATCCACCATGTTCTTTCTTTCTCCATTATTTCAATTTTCCTTCTTTTCATTTCCTTCATCTTATTCTTTCCTTGTTATTTTTTGTACCTTGTTCGATTTTTTGTTCTTTTTCTACGCTTTTTTGTATTCTTTCTTTCTTTCTTTCTTTTACTTCGCTTTCATTCTTCTTTTTTTTTCCTGATGCCGTTTTATTGTTCTAATGTTGTTGTTTTTTTCCTTTATGTTCATCTTTAATCTTTTCTTCTTCTATTTCTTCCTTATTTTACCTATTTTTTCTTCTTACTTTGTTTCTACTCCTTCTCTTCCTTTTTAATTTTTATTTTTCTCTTTCTTTTCAACTTAGTCTTTTCTTTAAATCTATTTTCATTCGTTTTTTCTTCTTTTCTTCGTTGCTATACTTTTTTCCAGATTCTTAATTTTCCTTCTTTTCTTTTTCTTTTTCTTTTTCTTTCTTTTCTTCTTCTTTTTCTACTTCTTCCTTAATGGTCTTCCTTCCTGGTTTTTTTTTTGTTGCTTTTTCATTCCTTTTTATCAAAACATTGACTTGCATTCACTTACGCGCAAATACGCTTGGGAAATGTACTAATCCATCTCTTCCCTCTAGTTATGGATTAAATAACAGGATATATTGGGTTCTATAGCCTTGGCTGGCAACCAGTTCACTGCAGAATGTAATGGCAACCTATTGCAGGATAATCTTCTGCCCAGTCAGTCAAGTCTCTTTCGAGACATGATCGCCCAAGCGTGTACCACGTATGGCATTTAATTGACTGACTGAATGGTTAGCAAGCAGGTTTCGCTTGAATCATTGAGATTAATCCGCACTTGGTGCCCCATCCCAACTGCGCTTAGGAGATCACAAATATATTGGGATTTATTCTTGAAACTAGCAGTATAGCCCGGCGTTGCTCGGGTGTAATGATAGCTTTAAAACTAATCCATGGTCCTGGAGCTCAGGCTCTTAGGACGTTGGCACGAAAGACTAAAAAGCAATAGTTGTTTCTAGTTAAAGCGAAACCGTAGACTGAAAGAAAAATGAATGGATGTAAGTCAAATTTTGACTTCCTGATATCGATATCAAATAAGTTTTTTTCGTCGTAAACTGGATTTTGAAGGCTAAATAAATCCTCTGAGTAAATGGTATCATGGCTGAGACTAAGAACTACAATTATACCTGCTTAGAGCCAAACCCAAAACAACAACTAAAATAAAAGGGCTGAAAAAATAAAGATATACAGGTAGATAAACAGACACACACACAAACATCTTGCCTTTTATATATATATATATATATATATATATATTATCGATTTTCTGCACTATTGTAAGAACTGCAACCTTGAAACCTCTGAATATCGTTTCTTACGTCTTTGTCTATGAGTGTATCAAAGTTGATTAAAATCGGATCACTCCTTCTATAACCCGATTTTTTCGATTATCGATTTTCGATATTTATCTGGGGTGCCTCGACACAAAACCTAGCTAAGAACACTCGCAGACGCTTATAGTACAACTGTGTAAATTTTCAAGAAAATCGGTTCAGCCGTTTCGGAGTCTATAGGTAACGGACACACACACACACACACATAAATACAGACAAAGTTCCATTTATAAATAAGTTTAGATTTACATAATAAAATTTTGAAGTCAGCTTGGATGCAAAAACTTGCGAAGTTTAGGTATTTTTGAGTATTTTTCAGAAAATATTTAAAACTAGATTCCCAAAAGTTGGTAAAACCTATTAATTTAATTATTCGTATCACTACTTCTCACATCAAATCCCGGATTTTACACTTAGTGCGATATTTTCTAAACTCAGTGAGAAATCAACCTACCCTAATAACTTTGCTCTTACCATCCATCACTGTTCATGGTCTGTATGTTAAGCGTGTTCCCCACCCCTGCCATTCTTGCCTTGAGCATGTCCTGTGAGTGCCAAATTCTCCAAGCTGCCTTACCTCATTTTCTCGTTTTCATTAAAACTTTCTCGGAATAAATTGCTGATGTTTTTTTTTTAAATTTTGTCCAAAGTTCAAAGAAAACTGTTGTCATAAAGGGAACAGGAAATTCAAATACTCTTCTTCTCCGTATATTTTTCATTCATTCTTTCTGTTTTTCTTTCTTTTCTTCAAAATCACATCTTATAATGTTTACGTTTCGCAAGGAATACTCTTGAGAATTCTCCGTGTGTGCGGGTAATAAAATTAAGAATATACAATCTAAAAGAAAATAATTCGAAAATTAATTTCCATATAATTAGCCTATTTATGACAGTTGCTTGTGGAACTGTTAATGGCATCCCGTCGGCCACTGTAGTTCAATGGAAATCCCGTTGGGAAACGCGTTTCTCAACCGGGGAAAGTCGAGAAATTCCAGAAACTTTTCCGGAAAGAAAAATAAATTTGTGAATCTAAAAACGGCAACTCTGTTTGCTTATTGGAAATCTTGAAACTATTCTAAAGTTTCTCGAAACAGAAAATTGTCAAGATCGACTGAAGGCTACTGTTCCGAAAATGCATTTATATATAAAAATAATATTAATAATGTATAAAAACTTAAGTAATGGATTCTATTGAGTTCTAATTGTTATTCCAAAATGCTTTTAATTCATGAAGTAGTTATAGAAATAAGGAAATTAGAAATAGAACGTTTGGAAGATGCCAGAATGTTCCAGTAGAGTTGAGATAATTCGAAAGGTACTAGAAATATGCCCCTGTAAAAATAGCTTTGGGCCAGAGAACAATTCAGTTGTTTCCAGGGTTTGCTGATATTATCAACACCAGTTGTTATTCAAGGATTTATATCCAGCCGAAAGACTCTATAAGAAGTTGCCGACCAACTAAAACCATAAAGAGAACCCCATGGAACAAAAAGGGTAAATAAATATTTTTGACTCTTCATTGACCATACTTAAAATTATTCTTTATATACGCATTTGAGGATTTCCAAAAAGTATAGCACTTCTTCTTCGCTAACTTAACTGGGTAAAGATGCTGACCTTCCCTTCCTCTTTTCTCCTAGTAACACTTGCCAGCAATAAACTCTGTTTCTTGTTTTGAATGCAACAAAAATTGTATATTTGTAAACATTTTATTTGGTGTGTTTTGTAAATTAAATATTTGTCTGTGATTTTCTCTGAGTTTTGGTCAATCATTTTTTTTCCTTTTGTTACACTTAACACGTAACACTACGAGTGTTTTTTTTTTTGTTTTGTTTTTGTTTCTTTTATCGTTTCACCCCAAGCAAGGTGATATCGCCACTGGGGCGCAGGGGGCTGTATAAGAGAAGACTGAAAGTTTAAGCAGGAGAAGAGTGAAGGTAAAGACGAACCGGTTACAGGGAGTGTCGGAGAAAGGGCAAGAAAAGGATGGAATGACAGTTGCGAGGGTAAAGTGAAAAAGGAAAAGAACAAGATAGACGGGATGATGGGGGAAAGAGGAGGGAAGGAATGAAGTCAAGTGAATAAGAAATGAGAACTGACATAGGGAAGCAAGTATACGAAAGTTCCCCAGGCAGAAAGTGCGAAAAAGGAAGATGATGGAGAAGTGGTGACTGCATTTGGTTGATTTAACTGTAAAAGGGTGGGACCTTGTCGCCAGTCTGGTTGCTCGAGTAAATTCTTGTGGAGAGGTCATGAGTGAGCTAAGCCATGAAAATATTTGTTGAATAGACAGGGAAGCCACTTCTCGCCAGTGTGGCTGGAGACCAGTTGCCCGGTCGGAACCGATCAAATTAAAGATTCACCTGTGGAGCCTGTCGAGAACCTTGAGATGAATGGCAGCGGCGCCTGACCAGATAAGACAACAGTATTCAATGCACGGTCGGATGGTTGATTTGTATATGTGCAAGATTGACTCAGGTGAGAAAAACTTCCTAGCCCAAAAGAGTGACCCTACCTTTCTAGCAGCCGATTTAGCTATTTATTCAATGTAATGGTTCCAATTGAGGTCGGAAGAGAGGGTGAAACCGAGTTAAAATATCCAAACTGCAGGATTGTTTGTAAAAATGTGTGTGATATTGAAGTCGTCATTTGAATGTAGAGAGACAATCCAGACCTAAAGAATAAAAAAAAGATTCGTTTACTTTATTATAAGAAAAATTCCGTCAGTCACTCAGTTAAGTGCCATACGTGATACAGGCTTCGGCGATCATGTCTCGAAAGATACATGACTGACTGGGCAGAATATTATCCCGCAGTAGGTTGTCATTGCTTTCTGCGGTACACTGGTTGCCAGCCAAGGCTATAGAACCTAATATGTCCTGTTACTTAACCCATAACTGGAGGGAAGAGACGGATTAATACCTTTTCCAAGAGCAGTTGAGTGTAAGTGAATGCAACGAATTTAATTGGAATTCGAACTCGGTTTTCCGATTTCTCGTTCCATGCCGATATACACTGCACCACAACGCACATCCGTAAATTTCCGTACGTCCTTGGAAAAGACGCTTCAGTAGTTTCACGCCTGCTTTTCAACGGTTTGGGAATTCAGTGTTTTCATTCGTTTAAACTGTTTGTCACTGAAAGCTAGCGAGTACAATCAATCCTGCTCTTTAACCCATACCTAGGGGGACATATTCATGACTTTATCAAAGGTGTTTATGGGAAAGGGAATGCAAAAGATTGACCGGGATGTAAAGGAAATACAATAGGACTGAACTTGGCTTGGAAACCTTATTTTCGTGTCAATTCAATATACAATGGAACCTGTCGTATGCGACCACCCATACCGCAATCAAAATTGGTCGCATACGGCAGGTGGTCGCTCACTAAAGGCTTATAGTCATGACCTATTTACGCCAGGAACGTATATTCCACTCACCAGAATGTAGATATTAGAATTTTACTATGTAATCTGGTAATAAATAAATGAGAACATAAGAAAATGGCCTAACTTTAAAGAAATTTATTCAGCATAATTTATTTAAGAATTTTAAAGAACGTATTTACAACGGTCAACAAGAGAACAAACTTATTTATTCACAAAAAATATTTCTTAAGTGGACTTTAAAAAAGTCAGTTGTTGCTTTCCTTTTCGTACCTGTACTAATACTAGCCATTTTTTTAATAAAATATTTAGGCTGGAAAAATTTGCGACAAATACGGTTTCAGTTTTTTCTTAGAAGTGAGTGATAGCAAAAGAGAATCTGCGATAATACATGGAAAGAAAAAAAAACGTACAAAAAACTGACATCGATCTTGGGTGGAAGTAGAGAAACAGAGAAATAGAGACAGATATACCCAGATAGTTATACCCAGATAGATGAAAGCTTCTTTGTTAGTTTTGTTTTGTTTTGTTTTGTTTTGTTTTTTTTCAAGTAAAAATTAATTTTTGAATTTTATAGAACATTCGAAAATTTGGATGCAAATCTACGATTTTCGATATCTACGTGGGACCATAAATTAGCATGGGTAAAGTGAGTGTCTTTTTGCAGTGAAAAACGGATTTATTTAGAAATGCTTGAAAAAATGAGATAATAGGCTGATTTTAAGAAATAATTCAGAATTTATTCGGAAATTAATGAAATTATTTTTGAAAACTTTCTTTTTCACGAAATCATATGTTACCTCAACAACTCATTTAAGTTCATAAGATTTTGAGAAATACTTTTTTGTAGGGCTTAATGTCTATATCTATTCATATAAAAATAGATTTGTCTGTCTGTCTATCTGTGTGTTTGTGTGTCTCGATTCTAACCAACCATACACCTTCGAAACCCTTGGTCAGATTTAAACCAAAATTGGGTCACTTGTCGATCATGACATGAATCTTTGATGTACGCACAAATTTTTCGAATCGATTTACAGGGTGCGACAGAAATTACCGAAATGCTTAGAATTTATGAACTCTTCCATTCCGAGACGCCTTATGCGGGTTCAACCAAAATCGTGTAATTTGTAGATCAAGGTCCGAACCTTTGATTTATACACGAATTTTTCGAATCAGTGTTGAGGGTTCGTCAAAAATCGACGGCAAACATAATTTCTGGTAGTATTTCGTGCATTTTTATACATTTCTCTAAGACACTTCACTCAAACTCAACCAAAATAGAGTCACGGGTAAATCAAGGTCCGTGGCCTTAATATGCGGAGAAAAATTTCTGTTGATACACAGAGTGCAGCAAAAATTAATGGAAAATGTTGTTTTTTGCGATCGTTTATTTCTCCGAAACGTTTAGTTGTATTCCAACAAAAATCAGGTCGTTTTGTTGCTTCTTCTACTTTATCGTATGCCATAACAATTTCACATTTTCTATAAGGTGCCAACATCTCCGACGTTGCAGGGACAAGGCATCCACTTCTGCGTCACAACGTCATCGCATCACATTATAGGCTCTCGTAATGCACGCCCTGTTCTTCCAATTATACATACATTATTCTCGTTTATTCGCAAAATTGACCAAGCATGAATCCCGTTTTAAAAATAGAACAAGAACCAATACTTACTTCTCATTTTTTTTTAACTTACGCTTCACGGCAAGCTCATACTGGAGCTTACTGAATAAGCACTTGAGCTTACCATTTTAACATAAATACAAAAACACCCTAAACAACGCTTATCTATACAACTAGTTAGTTATAAGTAAAAGTCATTAACAAATATGTATTATCAATTTTTGGGTTAAACGTGAACCCAATTATAGAAAATTTTCCATGAATCATGTAATAAAAATACATTGAACTTTAGACATTATTTAATTTTAATTGGCTTCTTGAATAATATATACAGGGTACGATGAATAAATTGTCGTCTAAATTAGGCAAAAATGAAATTAACACTGATATTTCATTTTAACAGATATATTTACCAAAATTAAACAAAAATATGAGGAGATATTAAAGTGTAAATTTATTTCAACCACCAAGCGACTTCGGAATATCCTGCAACTCTTTTGGACGGTCTCCTTGTTTAAGTTGATAAATACTGCCATAATCCTTACCTTTAGTTCTTCTTTGGTATTAAAAAGAGTATCTCTCTCTCTCTCTCTCTCTCTCTCTCTCTCTCTCTATCTCTCCTGCGCATTATACATAATACTCAGGAGTGTTGCAGTTTTGGGAGTTAAGTGGTCAGACGTAACGGATTATGTGGTTGCAGAAATTATCTGACAGGCCTGACAGAGCCCTCCTGCTTTTGTGGAATGATGTAGTATTCTGTGGCTAGATATACGGTCTACGAGCAACCCAGTACAGCAATACCTCATTAAGCCATATGATGTAGGCCTCCTTGTTCTTCTGTGGCCCTGAGGGAAGATGATTAGAGGCATGACGACGCTATCACTAGCGATCACTCTAAACAACATGTTGTTGACTAGGTATACCATACAACTCTTTCCGAATCATCTGCACGCTCCACAGATTGACACCCAAACGCTCTGAAATGTTTGCATTACAGCTTCCGGCGCGAATGCTAAGCAGTACAGCATACCGTTTCCAAATTTCTTGGGGAATGAATTGCCTCATGATGCTCAACTGAATAGAAATAAAATTCGATGAATAATGAATTTTTACCAGAATTTTGTCTTATTTATAAAGTTTCAAAAATATATTTTGCATTCTTCAAAGTCTTATCGCAGTTTGATTATTAAGTGAGAACTATATTTACTAATCTAAAATTGATAAGATTTATACAAATCTTCGAGCCAAAGGGAAAAAAATAATAAATAAAAAGTTTTCTTGTAATTTTTATTTTAGTTTTAATTGAAAGATAAATGATGAAATTTGCAATTTCTAGTAAGCAAAATACTCTGGTGTATTTCAAACAGAATTATATTGATTGGAATCTAAAATTTTTTAATTTTTTAATTATTCAATTTTTCGATTCTTTTTGAGCGATCGGCACATTTGTAAACAAAAGTTAATTAAAAATTTTGCAAAAATATAATATACGTATGTGACACATTATTTTTTGAAAAATTAGCAAATTTAACGAGAAATTAATCTGATTTACACAAGTATTATTTATTTATAGCATGAAACTTAAAATAAAACTATTTCTTAATCATAGAGTTGAACATTCTGATCTTTCCACTGTAATAGAAATGTGTTGACAGCTTGACAGATGCAAGATAAGGTAAATGGATGGCGATCACAAGTGACGTAATTGTTTCAATTTTTTCTGTGCGGGGAAAAAACCGTGAAAAAAATGACCTTTCAATGTCAGTCAGTTAAGTGCCATACGTGATACACGCTTGGGCGATCATGTCTCGAAAGAGACATGGCTGACTGGGCAGAAGATTATCCCGCAGTAGGTTGCCATTGCTTTCTGCGGTAGACTGGTTGCCGACCAAGGCTATAGAAACCAATCTGTCCTGTTATTTAACCCATAACTGGAAGGAAGAGACGGATTAATATCTTTCCCAAGGGTATTTGCGCGTAAGTGAATACAATGGATTCAACTGGAATTCGAACTCGTCTCCCCGGTTTCTTGTTCCGAGCCGATATCCACTGTACCACAACGCACATCCCCTTTCAATGTACACATAGAAATTAACATACAAAAAGAAACTTCAAATGCACGCAAAAATTTAAAATTATTTTTAAATACGATGGCTAGAGGATTTGCATTAAACTTTCCAATTTTCGATTAACAAATATAGTCTTAACTTAATCAACTACAAGCCTAACATGTATAAGACTTTAAAATATTTAAAAACTATTTTTGAAACTTTATAAATTATTATAATTTCAAAAAATGAAAACAATTCTTTTAAAATTTCATTATTGCTAGAAAAAAATTCTTCAGCCTATAATGTCTTTAATTTATATTATTAATTGGAGCAATTAAAGCTTATCTAATTAAATAATGTTAGCGTTTTATTGCATTTTTTATTTTACTATTCGGAACAAATTTTCGGCAAAAGGGGCTAAATACTTGTAAAAGATAATACATGATTTACATTCACTAATAAGTCCTGCGTTTTACTAATAGAACCAATTTAATTTTTTGAAATTTCACGAATTTACGTGAAGGTAAGGTAACATTTAAAAAGAAATATGCATTTTTTTCGAAGATTTTTTTTAAAAACAATAATTACAGAAATAATTTCATTCATTTGTGAATAAGTCCTGAAAGTTTCATTAAAATCCGAGAATTATTTGATTTTTCCAAGAATTTCTAATTTAATGTGTTTGTCACCGGAAAAAAGCTGAGTTATGTAATATTACGTTTTCCATTGTAAACTCTCGTATCGATTTGGCTCCCCACTAACAAAAATAAAAAGAAGATTATTACCAAAATTTTGAACGTGTTAGAAAGGGTTAATTTTTTTTTTGAACAATTGAAAAATATTTTGATTTTTTTCTCTTAATAATAACATAAACATTTTGATGAATAAAATTCGTTTTTTTTTTAAATTTTGTGGCCCTTTAATGGAAGTACCTCTAACCTATATATATATATATATATATATATATATATATATATATATATATATATAACATAGTACACTTGGTATGTAATCCGGGTTAATTCCAAGAGACGAACTCGAGTGAACTCTGTTAAATTCATTTATTTATTTTAACAGAGTAATATTTTATAAAGGATTTTCGATTATTACCATGGATAATACATATTTCACCGCTTTGATGGTCTTCACGCGGCTCGTCAGACCCAAATGGTACAACAGTAGGCAATCGAAATATCACCCCCCCACACACACACACCCAGCCAATTTTTTTTTTCCTCTTTAATTTGATTCTCCGTAGACGCCCACATGTCCATATTAGAACGGACATCGGTCGGGTTTCAATCCTGGGTTAAAAAGCAATCGGAATCTAACCGTACTGATAAGCTGTGCTACAGCGAAACGGATCTGTCTGCGGATGACTATTTACGCCCTCACACCCTGATTGAGCACTCTGGAAGAATGGTAGACTTTGAAAAACAGTAGCTATTCTGGCGTGTACGCATCGCTCATTCAGTAACATGAATTAGAGCACTCTGGCTATTGGGTGCGTATAATGATAATATATGCGCTAAAAAGTCTTCCTTCCTCCACCGAACGCCCATAGCCCAGATGTAGAATCGCCGACTGACACCAATTCAGTCGAGTTGGGTTAAAAAGCAATCGGAGTCTAACCGTACTGATGAGCTGTAATACAGCAAAACGGATCTATCTGCGGATGACTATATATATATATATAATATATCGAAATGAAAGAAGTTTTTTTTTATTTCTTCATTGTAAATTAATGGGTGAGGTTTTGTTGTCATGTTGGTAAGTATGTATTAAAAAAGTGACATTTTAAATTGTGACATGGGAACAAATGAAATGTCGGTCGGAGTTTGAATGGGAACTTTATTACATAAAATCTGCGAAAATTTTTCTTTTCTTTTTTTAATTTGTCCCATTGGCCGGGCGTGACCTCAGATTCGGGCGTCAACCTTGAAATCAACACCGTCAGATATATTTTTTTTATTTATATTCTAACAAGGCTCGTTAATGTTTCTTTCGTTCTTTTTTTTTTCAAGTCCTTTGGCCTCAGGCTCCTTTAATTATTCGATTTGAATCCCTCTTTTACTTAAATTTTCTTTCATTAAAATGGGGGAAAATCGTTCACATTTGTTGACAACGATCCGACCATTCACCGTAGAAGTTTAATAATAAAAGTAAGAAAATATTTAAGGAAAATTTAAAATTTTATCGATAAATACAACAAACGGAAAGTATAAAGCATATAATAGACAAAATGTAAATGTTGTCAGCAGAACAGGCATAAGTTGTAAGCCCCACAATAGAGACGTCAAAATCTAGTAAATTCCTAAAACGAACTTCTCTTTTCTAATCTTCTCATTTTTTCTTTTTTCAATTGGAGTAGATAGACTAAACTATCGCCCAGTTCACACTCCACCCACATCTATTGAACAGGTGAAGAGGTTCACCCCTTGTTTCCTGTTTAGGATGCGGTTTCCAGTTTTCTCTTTTCTAATCTTCTCACTGATTTTTTTTTCCAATTGGAGTAGATAGACTAAACTATCGCCCGGTTCACACTCCACCCACATCTATTGAACAGGTGAAAAGGATCACCCCTTGTTTCCTGTTTAGAATGCGGTTTCCGGTTTTCTCTTTTCTAATATTCTCACTTTTTTTTCAATTGGAGTAGATAGACTAAACTATCGCCCGGTTCACACTCCACCCACGTCTACTGAACAGGGGCAGAGGCTCATCCCTTGTTCCCTGTTTAGGATGTGGTTACCGGTTCTCTCTTTTCCAATCTCTTCACTTTTATGTAGCTCCCTGTACATCAGTGGCGTTACCGCCTTGCTTGGGGTGATATGATTACAAAAAAAAATTTCTGATGATGGTAGGTGGAATATTGAAAATATGGTAAATTTACACAGAAAAAATAAATATAAATTTAGCTGTATCAAGAGTAAAAAGGACTCTTAGTATGAAATTGAAACAAATAATGTGATTTATATCCAATAAATTTACGTGAAAAGAAAAGATGGTTTTAAAGTAGGTATCGTCACTAATTAATTGAAAGAACTGATGATGTAAAAAGGCCTGAAACTTAATAAAAAAAAGATTTTATTATCAAAATATTTATGCTATTATCAAAAAAGGAAAAACCAAAGTATTTTTAATTATTTTAAAAATTAACCCTTTTCCACACGAAATTCTGCTTAATTTTTTTTTTTTTTTTTTGTTTTGTATTAATGGTTCAAAGAATACTATGTCTATTTTAGTGCTGTTTTTTCCGGTGAAAAATACGTTAATTTGAGAATTTTTGCAAAAATCAAATAACAATATTTGAATCAAACTTTCCTAACTAATATATAAAGCCGTGTTAAGTAATAGAAATATATGTGCTGATTTCAAGGTTGACGCCCGAATCTGCGTTCACGCCCGGCCAATGTTTGTTTGCTTAAAATATTCTTTGGCCTATTAATAAGAATACAAATTACAGAAAAATATTCGTGTAAAAGTGGGACTAGTATCATCGTATTGTTGTGTATAATACGATATATTTTGATAAAAAATGTAAAGCAAAAAACGGTGGCTATATTATAAGTATTCTGGAAGGGAAATGGTACGTTGAACTAGAACAATCTACCAGGGTGCACGAAAAAATGGTTCGGTTCGAAATTAAAAACTTATGAAGAAAGCCGGGGATTACAACTGATGAAACGTTGAGAATATGCCGACAAATATGAAGGCAAATGTAAATAGAAATAGTGTACATAATTATAATAATTAATTACAGAAAAATAGAAAATTTAAATGAAAAATGGGGAAATAAAAATGAAATAATGAAATAAACTAAGTTAAGAAAGAAAGAAAGAAAGAAGGTTTAAGAGAAATAGAAAAACAGTTTAAAAAGAAAAATGAAAAAGAAATAGAACAAGAAAGGAAAAATAAAAAGAGAAAAAATAAAATGAAATGTGAAATACAAAAAAGGAAAAGAAAGAAAGAAAGAAAGAAAGAAAGAAAAAAAAAAGGCGGAAGGACTAGAAATATAAAATGAAAAAAAATATAGGTGCCAAAGTGAAATCAATTAACAGAAAGAAAGAAAGAAAGAAAGAAAGAAAAATGCGGAAGGACTTGAAATTGAAAATGAAATATAGATACCAAAGGAGAAAAATCAATGTAAAATGTAAGAAAATGATGGAAAGAAAGAAACTACGATCTAGGAAAATAAAAATGAATATGTCAAGTGAAAGAAAAGGGAATCAAAATCAAAATTAAAAATAAGAAACGCTGAAAAGAACAAAATAAAGAAAAAATAAAACGATAAAAGTGAAATAAATATAACAAAAAAGAAAAGAAAAAACAATGACAAGAGCGATAGACAGATGAAAAGAACGAGAATAAAAAATTAAAAGAAAAACGAAAAAAGATAGAATAGAAAAAAGAATGATCGCAAGGAGTAAAAAAATTCTATGTGTAAAAGTAAGAAAGAAAGAATATTCCATAAAGTATTTTATAAATAGCAGCAAAAACGAAGAATAAAAAGGATGCGTGAAAGAGAGAAAAAAAAAAACACAAAAAAAACCGACAAATATACTAAAAACACGCGCAAGAAAGAATAACAACAGCCTTATAGTGTGGTGACATACACCCCAGCCAGTTTACCCTTTCAGTGTCGTCGCTTGACAAACATTCTATCATCGTAGCTGGCGACACGCTGTCTACGCCGAGACGAAAAAGAATTTGCCACAAAACATAAACAAAACGCAACCTTAACACCTGCGTTATAATCCCATCCTCAATCTCGGTTCTTGGTCAGTCTTAGAAAACGAAGCCAAAGCGATCCGTTGATTATTGGAGATTAGTGTTCAGTGAGGCGAAAAATATGTCTCAGTTTTTAGTTTTGTATTCATTGGTCGGTGTTCGAATAATGGTTAAAGCCAAAAATCTTCTTATCTTTCAAAAAATTTAAAAAAAAAAGATCACAAAACAAGGGAAGAAATATTAAAATTTTGGGACGAGTCGATGACGGGTTTGGTTTTATCTCAATTACATATTTGATGTGCAGTGGATATCGGCTCGGAACGAGAAATCGGGGATCCGAGTTCGAATTCTAGTTGAATTACTTGCATTCACTTACGTGCAAATATCCTTGGGAATTGTATTAATACATCTCTTCCCACCAGTTATGGGTTAAATAATAGGACAGATTATGTTCTGTAGCATTGGCTGACAACCAGTCTACCGTAGAAAGCCAATGGCAACCTACTGCGGGATAATCTTCAGCCCAGTCAGTCATGATCGCCCAAGCGTGTATCACGTATGGCACTTAACTGACTGACTAGTTGCTAACCAATGATATAGAGACATTTGAGAGGAAACTGTCCAGCATTCTGTGCCCTATAGGATGACAGATGCTACATAACAGTTCTTTTATATAGTTTATCGGATAGACTAAACTATCGCCCGGTTCAAACTCCACCCACGTCTATTGAACAGGTGTAGAGGCTCATCCCTTGTTCCCCGTTTAGGAAGTGGTTTCCGGTTTTCTCTTTTCCAATCTTTTCACTTTTCTTTTTTCTTTTTTCAATTGGAGTAGATAGACTAAACTATCGCCCGGTTCAAACTCCACCCACGTCTATTGAACAGGTGTAGAGGCTCATTCCTTGTTCCCTGTTTAGGAAGTGGTTTCCGGTTTTCTCTTTTCCAATCTTTTCACTTTTCTTTTTTCTTTTTTCAATTGGAGTAGATAGACTAAACTATCGCTCGGTTCACACTCTACCCACGTCTATTGAACAAGTGAAGAGGCTCATCCCTTGTTCCCTGTTTAGGATGTGGTTTCCGGCTTTCTCTCTTCTAATCTTTTCACTCTTACGTAGCCCCCTGCACATCAGTGGCGTTACCGCCTTGCTCGACGTGATATGATTAAAAAAAAAGCTAGAAAATGTTTCTAGATTGTAAGAATTTTTTGAGATAATGGCTTATTGGTACAAAGCTTACTAATTAACACATAGCTGGGGAAAGAAGCGATGGATTAATACTTTTTCAAAGAGTATTTGCGAGTAAGTGAATGCAACGAATTCAATTCTCCCATGTCTCATTCCGAGCCAGTACTCACTGTACCACAACGCACGAGCTGATGCCAATAGTCAGTCAGTTAAGTGCCATACGTGAAACAGGCTTTGGGCGATCATGTCTCGAAAGAGACATGACTGACTGGGCAGAAGATTATCCCGCAGTAGGTTGCCATTATTTTCTGCGGTAGACTGGTTGCCAGCCAAGGCTATAGAACTCAATCTGTCCTGTCATTTAACTCATAGCTTGAGGGAGAAGAGCTGGATCATATTACATTATTGTATTAAGTATAATTAGTGGGAATCGATGTATTACTTTACAACAATAAAAAACCGATCCCCCACTTTATGTCCATTAGAAGTTTAATTATGTTTCCAACTATTATATTCACTCAGTCGATCATGTCTCGAAAGAATCTCACCTTTGATTCTAGACTTATGAGTTTTTATTCAAATAAAACAATTTTTCTGTTCCTGAAAATGGTATTCACCTGAGGATTTTGATTCTAACTTAAGAATAAACGGAAATAAGCAAATAATAAAAAGGTAATACTTAATATTGATATTTGCAACGGTATTTTATCAAAAAGAAAAATTAGTATAAATTATTATATTTTAATATGGTGCATGTAAAATATGAAAAAGTAACGGATTAATAACTTTCTCCAAAGACATTGCCTTTAAGTGAATTTCAGTTGAATTCGTTGCATTCACTAAAGCGCAAATACACTTGGAAAATGTATAAATTTGTCACTTCTCCCTCCAGCTATGGGTTAAATAGCAGAACAGATTGGGTTCTATAGCCGTGGTTGGAAGCTAGTCTACGACAGAAAGTAATAGAAATCTACTGGGGGAAAATCTTCGGCCTAGTCAGTCATGTCTCTTTGGACACATGATCGCCGATGCGTGTATCACGTATGGCACTTAATTGATTGATGAAAAAAAACGAAGATCAAAATGTTTCGAACTGTTTCGATTGCAACAATTGTACTAATAACGTTTTACAACAGAAGCAAAAAAATATAATAATAATAATGAAAGAAAAAATACGATGGAAGCACATCTCAGCTAAGGGAAAGTAGCCGGGTAACGATGGATATCATTGCTTGTGAAAAAAAAAATGCGTAGACTTGTTGCATAAATGGTGTGTGAAATTATGCAAGAAAATATGTGCGTGTATAAAAGAATCAGTCATTTTACCTTTTGAATGTCAATAACATTGAATTAGGTACCTCTACTAAATCGCTTAAAACAGCATAATATGAATAAAAAAGGTCCCACACTTAATAGAAATAGTAATTTCTATGCGCAAATTAAAATTTCAGAGATTCCTCCCTTACCCGAAAAAGATTGTACAATTTTGTCACTTATAAATGCCATACACTTTATCTCTAACCTGTCAACGTTTAAATCTGTGATTAAGAAATAGTTTTATTGTAAATTTCACGCTATAAATAAGTAATACTTGTGTAAATCAGATTAATTTGACATAGAATTTGCTAATTTTCAAAAAATAATGTGTCACAGATGTATATTTTAATTTGGAAGATTTTGAAAACCGAGAATTAAATTTTGTTTACAAATGTGTCGATCGCTTAAAAATAGCGGTAAAATTAAAAAATTGAAAAAAAAAACCTAAACTTTTATTTTCCAATCAATATAATTTTCGTTTGTCATTTAAGAGACACTCTTGGGCGATCATGTCTCGAACAAGACATGCTTCTTAGCAGGCAGAAGATTTTCACGCAGTGGGAGGCGCAGGAGACTGTGTGTCAGGCAAGAATATAGAACCCAATCTGCTCTGTCCTATTCAACCCATAGCTGGAGGGAGAAGAGAGGGATTCAAACCTTTCCCAAGGGTATTTGACTGAAACGAATTCATCAGGAATTCGAACTCGGCTCTCATATTCTTTATTCTGAGCCGATATCTATTGCACCACAACGCACATAAATAAATACATGTATGAATTAAACAGCGCACTGACAAACCATTCACATGCGGAAGCCCTTTTGCACATACATAAATACACGTACAATCACACACACACACACACACACCCTTATATAGAGATAGGTTTTTCGAAATGTTATCTAAATAAGTACTAAAGTGCTTATGTGTGCTTGTGTACAGAATACGTTTCGACATTTCCCTAAAGGCTATAAAACATCTGTAGCGCAGAAATGGATTTGGTCAGATATTTTGACCTGCAATTGTTCTAAATAAACCCGCTTCATGTGTTTAGGAAACAGTTGCTGCAAATGATACGTCATCACATTAAATAAAAAAAAAAAAAAAAAAAAAGGATGTATGCTGGGTGCGATTAGTAAATTGTCGCCATTTTATATTTCTCATTTTGCGCACATGCTTTGTTTATTTTGGATTTTATAGACTGCACAGTGTAGGTGGGTCAGTTGGGCAACGAATATTTCAAACGATTAAGAAAGAGTTGGATGCGTCTAGTGATGATTACGAAGGAACAGCAGATCGGAAAATACATTATAATCGTTTTAAGGACCTCCGAATATGTTGGCTTGACTGAAGTCAATTTTATGGAATAAATTTGCTTTTAGTATTTTAATATATTTCTGTTTAATTTTGGTGAATATATCAGCTAAAATGATATTATTTTCATTTTTGCGTCACTTAGGGAAAAATTTATCAATTGCATCCCGTAAAAATATCACAGCCTCTAGACGACTTCGGAATCTCCTGAAACTCTTCTTGATGGTGTCCTTGTTTCAGTTGGTGAATACATTCACAATCCTTATCTTCATTTCCCGTTTGGTGCTAAAAGGAGTTTTGTTGGTCTCTCGCTTAACTGCGCCTCATACACGGATTGCAGGATTTAGGTGGTTAGATGTAAGGAGTATTTGGTCGCAGAAGTTGTCTCACAGCTATGGTTGGGGATTTTTTTATTGTGCAGCAGGATGCAGTGTCATGTTGCCAGATATAGCTTCTTCCAGCAGCCACCTTCTTGAACATTATCTCTCCAAAGCACTTGATGTAGGCCTCCGTGTTCAGCATGTGGCCCGCATCAACCAATTCGGGAGTTCTTTCTTAACAGAACGATCAGAGCGGGTTTTTCGAGCTGCCGTACCTTCGTAATCCCAACTAGATCCAACCAACTCTTTCCGAATCCTCTGCACTGCCACGCAGGTACTCTGAAATGTTCATATTTTTGCTTCCGGTAAGAATGTCAAGCAGCACAGTACGCCATTTACAAATTTCTGGCAGAGTGAATTGCGTCATGGAATTCTTTTTGTTTTTGACAGTCAGTGCCCAACTGACCCTACTCTAGTGTGCAGTTGACAAAATCATGATCAACGCGCATGAGCGAAATTTAAAAAATATAAATCACCGACAATTTAGCCATCGCACACATATATATATATATATATATATATATATATATATATATATATATATATAGTCATCCGCAGACAGATCTTTTTCGCTGTATCACGGCTCATCAGTACGGTTAGACATCCGATTGCAAGCCAGGATTGAAAGCCGACCGAATTGACATTTGTCGGTGATTCTACCACTGAGTTATGGGCGCTCGGTAGAAGAGGTTATATATAGTTAACTAGCAGTATAGCCCGGCGTTGCTCGGGTGTAATGAAAGCTTTTATATATATATTATCGATTTTCTGCACTATTGTAAGAACTGCAACCTTGAAACTTCTGAATATAATTTCTTATGTCTTTGTCTATGAGTGTATCAAATTTGATTAAAATTGGACCACTCTTTCTATAACTTTCGGGAGTACCTCGACACAAAACCTCGCTAAGAACACTCACAGACGCTTATAGTACAACTGTGTAAATTTTCAAGAAAATCGGTTCAGCCGTTTCAGAGTCTATAGGTAACGGATACACACACACAGAGACACATACACACACACATACAGACAAAGTTCAATTTATAAATAAGTTTAGATAGATTAGTTAGTTTTTGGTCATAATTAAATGAGACCAGTACACCGCTATATTAAAAAAGTGTTCAATAAAATTATAATTATTAACTTTCGAATAGTTCAAAATATAATCAATTATATATTTAATTATTAAATTATAATTATTAACTTTTGAATATTTTTCATTTAAAAAGAAGTTATTTCGCGACCTCGGTTTCTTTTTAGTGTCTTCAGACGATTGTACAAAACTGGCTGGCCAGTGTGGAAATTACAATTAAAGTATGGAAAAAACTTCGATATAACTTGGAGCATAGTAAAAACAGCCAAATATTACAACAGTGGTAAACTATGCAGATTCTGCAAGGAGCAAAAAATGGCTATTATGTGGTTTCCAGACAAATATACATTATTAAATGAAAGAACAGAAATTATGTTCAGGTGCAATCATACCAATAAATAACGACTAGGATCATACAATCATGGATGAAAGTGTTACATGAAACATTTTCCTAATATTGAAAACTGTGCGTTCATAAAAGATACCTATTACGTGAACGTTTGAAAAACGTAAGTCGCCTTAACCACCGAAAAGTAGTAAACTCGTTTCAAAATGAAATATACATACACAGTCATCCGCAGCTCATCATTACGGTTAGACATCCAGAATTGAAACACGATAGAAATAACATCAGTAAGCGATTCTACCTCTGAGCTATGGGTGCTCAGTAGTGGAAGTCACACTTTAGCGTGTTATATACAATGTAAACACACGCCAGTAGCTGAGAGTGTTTATACAACAATTATATCTGTTCATATCAATCTTTCTAGTTGTCTGTTTTAGTTCGTGTGTATCCGTTTCTCTATTGAATTGATAAAATATTTCTTTGAGTTCTCAGTTTTTCTATTTTGGAGTAACAATTCCAATGTCAAACATATCATACAATATTTACATTATTCGGACTATTGTCCTCATCTCTGTTGCCATTTGTACGACGTTTCGGCCGTTGTACGTTCCGGTCTTCTTCAGATGTTCGAAGTTTTATACTGGTAAAAAATACTAGAGAAAACAATTAACATCAGAAATACTAGAGAAAACAATTAACATAAAAAATTACAATATGAACTCTGGTAAAAAAGGGTTACTGGACATTAGGTTTATAAGTTCTCAAAATCCAGTTGTTCTTGTACTTAAATGATATAAATGTTGGTTAGTTCCTGACTTGTCCAAAGGATATAGATGTTGGTTACTTCCGGACTTGACTCTTAGAGTTGAGAGTTCAATACCAGGCTACAGCAGTGGTGAACTTGCAGGGTTAGAGGAACATAGCTCATGACTTCCAATCGAGGCTTTACGCAAGGAATGGAGTTCATATACGGTTAGAAATTCCTAGCGTTCAACGCCGTACTAATGGCAGCAAAGATGAGGACAATAGTCCGAATAATGTAAATACTGCCTCACCTAAGAGATATAGACAAATACTCTAATTTTTAATTTGCACGGTAATCTTTGATGGAATATTAAAAATGATTGACAGTATCTTCTCTGAATTTCCATTGGCCAATTTTCACATATGTAGAGATTTCAATGATCACCGAAAAGAGTCCACACTACAAATAACCAATGGAGATGGCAGTTACTGCAGAAACTTCTTCATCATTTATGATCAGAAATATAGACAAATGTCAAATGTATCATATTAGCTAAGCACCTCTTAACTATATTGTAACATCCAATCCATTGCTAAATCCGCTGCTAAGAAGGTCGGTTCACTGTGCAGGTCTAGGAAGTTTTTCCTGTCTGAATCCATCCTGCACATAAATAAATCTACCTTTCGCCCGTGTATTGAATAATGCTGCCACATCTGGTCGGGTGTCCCTACTATTCACCACGGTGTTCTTGACAAAATCCAACGGAGAATCTGTAATGTGATCGATCCCGACTTGGCAGCTCGGCTGCAGTCGCTATCTCACCGGCGTGACGTGGCTTCCCTCTGCCTTTTCTATAAATACTATCACGGCTTCTGCTCCAATGAACTTAGATCGCTGGTGCTCCCTAGGTATGAATTTACAGGAGCTACTAGATTAGCAACTAGGTCCCACTCTTTTACAGTGAAACCGATAAAATATAACCGCAATTTCTACTTTAACAGCTTCTTTTCTCTTCAATATACTTGCTTCCTCGACAGCTACAATCACTAGGAATTTAAATGTAAGGTCAATAGACATCTCCTATCTCACTAACTCGCATCCATTCTCTCAAGCTCTTTTTTTCATCTACTCCATCCCCATTCTCGGTATTCTCATACTTCTCCTGACATTACCTATAACTAACCCCTCTTTCTCATCACTTTCCCCTATGTAACCCCTGCACAACAGTGGCAGTAGAATGCCTTGATTGCGGCGAAGTGATTTTTAAAAAAGTAATGAAATATAGACTATATAAAAAACAACATTTAACGGAAAAGTCATCTTGACAAGTATAAATTTCTACAATCGACCACCATTGAAATGAAAAACGTAATGTTTGTGTATTCTTTATATCCACATACCCTTGGGTGAGGTGTTAATCCATCTCTTCTCCCTCCAGCTATAAGATGGATTCTATAGCTTTAGCTGGGAACCAGTTTACCGCAGAAAGGTACGCGGGAAAACCTTATGCCTTGTCAGCCATGAATCATAAGAGACATGATTGCCCAAGCGTGTATCATGTACGGCATTTGACTGACTGACTGACTAGATTGGTTGTGTATAGCAGGATGTTCGCGAAATTATTTAGAGTTCTTAAAACGCACCCTTCAGCGTTCTGCAACGTTTCCTTAAATTATTAATAGAAAAGCTTCTTCTTCTTCTTCTTCTTCTTCTTCTTCTTCTTCTTCTTCTTCTTCTTTGTGTCTTGTTCTTTCAGGACGTAGGCAATCATGGCTTTCCACGTCTTCCTATTCCTGGTGTCTCTTAGCACGCTTTCTCCTGTTACACTACGCAACCTCCGTTCTGTCATCCACCTACTCAGCCCCTTCAAATATGTTATCCGCTACTTTACACTTTTTCCCTCTATCTGGCCTGTTAGTATCAGATTCTCCAAGCCCTCCTTCCTCATCGCATGTCCCAGAAACTTTAGTTGTCTCTTTCTGATACTCAATATTCATTTCCTTTTCGCTTTCATTCTTTCCAATACGTCATCATTGCTCACATGCTCGGTCCATGATATCCGCAGCATCCTTCTGTAGAACCACATTTCAGTTGCTTCAAGCTTTTCCTTCATCTTTGATGATATTGTCCAACATTCACTGCCATACTGAAGAACTGACATCACGTAGAAATCCAGTACTGTTTTTTTCTAGTGAAAGTTTCTTGTCTCTTAATACTTTACTGAGCTTCAGGAACGCGTCTTTCGTCATGCCAATTCACATTTGGTTATCTGTGTTGCCCTTTCCGTCTTCTGTTAGAACACTTCCCAGGTATTTAAATTTTTGTACCTGCTTGATTTTAGTATCCCCCACCTGTATTTGGCATTTTGGGCTGCTCTTTTTTGTTGATGACCATGCATTCAGTTTTCTTGCAGTTTATTTGTAGTACTTTCTTGTCAATCTCTTCAGCTACCTTTTGTAGGAGTTCTTGTAGTTTCTTTTCCGGGTCTGCTATCAGCACTGTATCATCTGCGTACCTTATGTTGTTCAAATTGTGGCCTCCGATTATAAATCCTGGCAAACATAACAAAAAGAACTTCTCCATGATCTCACAATGCCGCATACAAAAAGAAAAACAGAGGAAAGTAGTTTGTAATTTGGTTGGTCAATTCAAGACTAATCGCCGAATTCACCTGACGTTGCACCCACTCATTGCAAAATATTTTTGTGATAGTAGAACATCCTAGGGTAGAACCACGACTGGGGAAAAATAGACAGACATTTTTTGGCCCCGCTATATGGCCGGGAAGACCCACTATAAAATGACCATGTGCCACATCTGGACTTGCGTGGGAAGGCTAGTAAATACAGGAAAGGTCTTAGGCATTCACCTGACTACTCTATGACACTGTCAGCGCTCTGCCTTCGGGTAGAGTGCGCTCTCTGCTTCCGAGCAGAGAGCACAAACCCAGTCGTGGTTCCGCCGAAGGGTAGAACCACGACTGGGGAAAAATAGACAGACATTTTTTGGCCCTTCTATATGGCCGGGAATACCCACTATAAAATGACCATGTGCCACATCTGGCCTTGCGTGGGAAGGCTAGTAAATACAGGAAAGGTCTTAGACGACAGCATTCACTATTCAATAGTCGATTCCGCTCCAACCCGTGGCTTGCCTATTTGTGTGTTATTGTTAATTGTACAATAAATCTGTATTTCTTATTCCTGGTGTGGAGTTCCATTCTTCAACTGATCTTCTTAGACTATATTCCTTTGAGGGATATATCAATTTTCATGGCAAAACATCTAATGCAATCCAGATTCAAGAATATGTCCAAAACTTTTTCATATCAAAACCTGCAAGATTTTACTTAAAATATTATCGAAATGATGCATAAGTGGTAACAAACACATGACGAAAATATTATTGAATAACACGGAATTGTATTTTAATCTTTCAAGAAAAAACTTAATTTAAAAAAGAAATAGAAGTTATTATGACACAATATTTTCTGTATTTTACTTGTCTGAATTCTGTCAAGGTTTGCATCATAGTAGCAGCCCACTAGAGGAAGATGTCTGTTACATTAAAAACACCGAATAGAAAATAAAAACAATAAACCAAGGAAAACACCTCTATACTTAAAATACATTGTGCTACCTTGAACCGGGAGGATAGTTAATACGAAGTTAAGGTTTATTCGTGAGATAGCACATTCGTCTACACTTTTCGCTTAACTGATGTGGTAGGCCAGGGACAATACAATTTTTATCTGGGGACACAACCGTGTGCCGAGGGACATAGACACAGAATTTCTTCTATTCCTTTCTCGCTTCACATCGTGTTACATCCAATTATCTATCTATCTATCTATCTATCTATCTATCTATCTATCTATCTATACGTCTGTCTGTCTGTCTGTCTGTCTGTCTGTCTGTCTGTCTGTCTGTCTATACCAGTATGTTCATATCTATCTATCTATCTATCTATCTATCTATCTATCTATCATATCATAGTATTTTCCGATATATATATATATATATATATATATATATATATATATATATATATATCACGTCTATTGAACAGGTGAAGAGGCTCATCCCTTTCTCTCTGTTTAGGATGTGGTTTCTGGCTTTCACTTTTTCAGTCTTTTTACTCTTAAATAGTCCCCTGCGCATCAGTGGCGTTACTGCCTTGCTTGGGGTGATATGATTAATATATATATATATATATATATATTAATCATAATATAATCATAATTAATACATATATATATATATATATATTAATCATATCACCCGAAGCAAGGCAGTACCTCCACTGATGCGCAGGGGACTACTTAAGAGTAAAAATATATATATATATATATATATATATATATATATATATATATATCGCTATGTTCCTATCTATCTATCTATCTATCTATCTATCTATGTGTAACTCTTTCTGTCTGTCTTTTTTTACCAGTCTGTTCATATCTATCTATCTATCTATCTATCTATCTATCTATCTATCTATCTATATAATGAATTATTTTGAACATTATTTTTACCGATACTCGTATTTAAGTCGATATTCTGTTTTTAATTAAACGATATTTTATATTTTTATCTATCGGCCTGATTATTTACGATAAATTTTATTACGAAAATGTGTGCTATTCAGCAGGATTCGAAACTATATATATATCACTATCTATCTATCTATCTATCTATCTATCTATCTATCTATCTATCTATATATATATATATATATATATATATATATATATATACAGTTAAGCGCCATATATTTCTATCTACGTCAGTTTGGTGACGCTTAGCTGTAAGTGTTGTGGTTAATGAGATATTGCTTAAAGTGTTTGAACCTTAATGGGTATTTCGGAACTGTAGGCTTCGAAGACCCCCATCTCGATTTTTTGAAAAGTTGTAGAGATTTATGTATTGGTTCTTTTTAGTGTTATGTCTCTAGTTCCTTCCAAAATCTACCTGAATTCTATAATTCTAACGTTTCCGCCTTAACTCTGAAAATTTTGTGAGTATTCATTTATTTTTATTCATATGAGTAGATAGATTCATTTTTTGCCCAGTTCATACTCCTCCATATGTTTTTGACCAGTTGTTTCGTGTTTAGGACTGGGTTTCCGGTTCTTTTTTTTGTTTAATCATTTCACCCCGAGCAAGGCGGAAACGCCACTGATGTGCAGGGGGCTACATAAATGTAAAAAGATTAAAAGAAACGAGTGAGGAGTACAAACTGGCTAGAAAGGAACAATAGAAAGCTGAGAAAGCAGGTGCGATGACAGATATATAGGTGGAGAAAAGGTGGGGAGAGAGCTAGAGTCCAGTGGTTAGTGAGTATTGACTTTGCATTTAAATTTCTGGAGGTTGTAGCCATCAGGAAAGCAAGAATACAGGAGCGAGTTCCACAGGCGGGAAGTGCGAGGGAAGAAGCTGGAGTAGTAGAATTGTCGTCTGCATTTGGCTAACCTGACTGTGAATGGGTGGGACCCAGTTGCCAGTCTGCTGAAGTCTTTTATTTCCCTTTCATTCCCACTAGCTCTTTGCGTCTTAGAGTCATTATAGCCTTGCTTGGGGTGAATTGATAAAAAGAAGTAAGCCTAGTCAATGAATTATCTCTGTCTTTTCACTCTCTGTCAATATAATTCTCTTTATTGCTAAATTGAACTAAACAAAATTGGCCTGTGAAGTAGCTACTGTGTAAAGAGAAAAAAATATTTTCAATAGCTTACGAGATCAACTGATTTTCATATATAATTGATTACGTTATTCGCGACATTTCTTTTTTTAATACAATTCTTCACTGAATCAGTCAGTTAAGTGCCATACGTGATACACGCTTGGGCGATCATGTCTCGAAAAAGACATGACTGACTGGGCAGTAGATTATCCCACAGTAGGTTGCCATTACTTTCTGCGTGTTATGGTGAAACACACCTATTCTATAGTGAATAGACTCTCCCACCTAATTTAAGTAGGAGTATGAAGAGGAACGAGGGTCAATCGGTGTTGGACGATAGTAGCCGATAGTTAGTCGAATACGAAAGTAGTCAGCGACCTGGCAAGATTACACTGTGTAATACATATTATATCAAGTTCCTGACATTTTGTACGTCGAACCTATTAGGACCGACTTTAGCACAAATGCTAACCTCCATTGCGAAAATAACTCCACAAAACTGCGGTAGACTGGTTGCCGACCAAGGCTATAAAATTCACTCTGTCTTGTTAATTAACCCATAACTGGAGGGAAGAGACGGATAAAAGCCTTTCCCAAGAGTATTTGTGCGTAAGTGAATGCAAGGAATTCAACTGGAATTTGAACTCGGCTCCCCGATTTCTCGTTCCGAGTCGATATCCACTGCACCACAACGCACATCCAAATACAAGACGTAAATGCATCTCAAGTTACTGAATCATACGAGTGTAAGGAATCAGGATCAGATGCATACTCTGAAAATATATAGGATTGATATCGGTTGAGTCTAGAATTGAATAGATTGAAGTGAGAGGGGAAGTATCCTCTCCGGAGACATTTCCAAAGTGGATAAATCTGTCAGAGCAGAACTTCCACTTTATTAACGGAATACGAAGCGAATTAGGTCGATTTGATGTCCTATACGTGTCATGGCATTTCCTAGCTTTGAAGGTATGGACTGGTGGAAGCAAGGAATGCAGTACGCCCGAACATATGCAGTAAGAATAACAGTTCTGGGGTAGAAGCTGCATGATTAGAACTTCTTTTCTACAAATGGAATATGAAATGAATGACTATGAGTCGGCTAAGAGGAACTGGCCTGGCGAGTCTTAATTGTGATGGATATAACCCATCTGAATATTTGTCATAGTAATAGTGAGAGTCCCCACTCTCTGAATGGTTTAATGACATGCTTTGTTACATTTTACCTTTTGAATGTCAATAACATTGAAAAAGCTACTTCTACTAAATTGCTACAAACAGCAAAGTATAAATAAAAAAGGTCCCAAACTTAATAAAAACGGTAATTTCTATGTGCAAATTAAAAGGTCAGAGTTTCCTCCCTTACCCGAAAAAAAAATTGTACAATTTTCTCGCGTAAAACACGCCATACACTTTATCACTAATCAAGATCCTGTCAACAAGTTCTTGATTTACAGCGCGGACAGGTCAATAAGTTTAAATCTGTGATTAAAAAACAGTTTTATTCTAAATTTCACGGTATAAATAAGTAATATTTGTGTAAATCATATTAACTTAAAATAGAATCTGCTAATTTTTTAAAAATTTTCAAAAATTTTATTTTACAAGATTTTGAAAACCGAGAATTAAATTTTGTTTACAAATGTGTCGATCACTTAAAACTCTTTCACATTACAAGATATTTTTGAGTAATTTTTGTACATATATCTGTTAAAATAAGATGTCAGTATTATTTTCATTTTTGCTTAATTTAGATGACAATTTTATCACACACACACATATAATTTGTTTAAACATTGTTAATAGATTATCGTATTTAAGTAGATACTCTGTTTAACAATAAAAAGACAAATTAAAAATGTGTCAAAGTTAATCCATTTCATAAATTTGTATATATATATATATATATATATATATATATATATATATATATTTATATCAATTGGAGTAGATAGACTAAACTATCGCCCGGTTCACACTCCATCCACGTCTATTGTACAGGTGTAGAGGCTCATTCCTTGTTCCCTGTTTAGGATGTGGTTTCTGGCTTTCTCTTTTCCAATCTTTTCACTCTTACGTAGCCCCCTGCACATCAGTGGCGTTAACGCCTTGCTCGGGGTGATATGATTAAAAAATAAATAAATAAAAATGGTGGCATAATTCAAAAACTGAAAAAAAAAAACAAACCCTCAAACTTTTATATTCCAATCAATATTATTTCTGTTTGAAATACACCAGAATATTTTGCTTACTGGAAATATTAAATTTAATCATTTAGCTTCCAATTAAAACTAAAATCAGAGTTTCAAGAAAATTTTTCATTTTTAAAAATTCAGTTTAAATGAGTAACAATGCAGTTTTTTCGCGATTTAGTGAAGGTACCTAAATTAAATTAATTACAGCGACGCAGATTCCTTGTCGAAGAAGAATTATTTTTCATACTCTAATCTCTCTATCAGAGAGACTGTGGTGATTCTTTCACTGCATTATCGCTACTACCATTGAAAGTGCACGGAATAATTGCAACTCCTGGTTCCACCAGGTTCACGGCTAGGACCCGCCTTTCCATGTACATAATAGCAAATCTCCCGCACTCTCTCCGTATTCCATCGGCGAGAAGTAAGCTTCATTCAAATAGCGTCTTTCCGCAAACCACGGCCCTATAGAACAAACTCTTAAGAGGATGTTTCCCCGATAATTACAATCTTGTCCTGTTAAAGTCTAGAATCAACCTTAGCTTTCTCTTCTATCCATATAGTTACTGGGTATGACGGTAAACTGCATCCGGCAGCAAGGCCTCTTATTAGGAGGTTGGGAGGAGCATAGAACCACCTCTTAATTACTGTTGTTCCCAGGTTCACCCAGATCCGGGTCGGTAGCACCTGTTCGGGTGTCATCTATGGCAAATAGCTAAACCCCAAACTGGGGTCAAAAATACTATGAAAGTATTCAAATAAACTTTTATAGAAATATACACATAAAAATAGCCATTTTTGAAGGAAAAATATTACCCACAATACATTTTTGAAGAAAAAATTGTTACCATAACATATTTTTGAAGAAAAAAATTATTACCAACAATACATGTTTGAATACAAAACTAGAAGACATCTTCAGTATTCTAAAATAAAAAAAAATATCAAAATCTGACTAATTCAACCTTCTCACAATAACCGAACATTAAAAAATATCTTAAAACCCTACCTTTTTTGGCATTAAATAACTCACAGAGGTAGATATGTCGTTAAACAAAACTCTCCATCTCCTCTTATCCATATAAAGTACTCCTTAACTTAATCCTCTCTCTCGAGTAGACCATGTGTCTTGTTCAAGGTGAATCATACCGTAAAAAAGAAAATTAATTATTACAGGTTGCTCCTTTCTCTTTAATCGCTTCTGACAAGTTCATTTGAGAAACCAACGACTCAGCACTTAACCGCTCTAAACTAAAGGTTATAATATTGTGCATATAATTACATCAATGTTATATTGAAGCGTAAGGGAGCTGGTTAATTTTTCTTTGATTCGGCCTTGTGTCATACTTAATCGGACTCCTTACAGCTTACAGGATTTATGCAGAATTATCATCATCAGAAGGTTGGTTGTCGGCAGGATGGAATGTGCTGAATAGCGTTGAATAATGTAAGAATAAAATATGCATTTTGCATTTTAAAATAGAAATTTATTAAAAGAAAAAACAAGAATTCGTAGAAATTAATATTCAATGAGAAAGTTAAGGGTATCAAGAGTTCGTACAAAATGTTCGTAGTAGTAATTGTTGAAAGAGATAAGGAGAAAGGGAAAGAGGACAATGTTCGAGTAGCTTGAAGTTGAAGTTACAATTTAGATGTTTCGTCTTGCGGCTCCCATCTAACTCTCTCTCTCTCTCTCTCTCTCTCTCTCTCTCTCTCTTTCTGACGCTGATCGGGGCCCTATTATTGCCTTTAGATTTTTGCACTGACTCGTGAAGTCCTCAAGACTTGCAAGTCGTTCCCATTGGTCAAAAATCATTTTAACACCTACTTGCGAAATCTGGTCTCGACTTTTCCTTTAAGCACATAGTCAATCCTTTTTCTATTTGGGAAAAACCAGGATTTCACACATCGTTGTGAAATTTTGTAAAAGTGAAGACGTGAGTTGATTTTAATTAATTTATTATCCACTACAATATTTCTAGTTTCAGATTTTCTGGAACTTAGCGGTTCATTTTTGGTAGTGCCCATTTTTTATGATGAGGTCTAGATAACTAAAAAATAACTAAATCTTATACTTTTTCTTAGCTTTATATTCAAATCTTATTATTTTAAAAATCTGTCCAATTAATCCTTGGATGAAGTTTTGAGCCAGACGAAAAGTTGCGACGCTTCATATATGAAACCTAGGGGCGACAGACTCCAACTTTCTTTCACTTTGCTAAGCCTTTTCATACTGGAGTTCGACTTACAAACAAATAAATTCGATGTGGTTATGAGGGCACTTTTTTGTTATTGAAAATCTGCGCATCGGTTCACAGAACCGTGCACCTGGAAGAGGTCATCTCGCCTTATTCTTTCCCGTTATAAGAGAGAGTAAAAATTGAAATCAAGACAGAGCGAGAAAGAGATAAAAAGAGTTGGAGCGAGAGGCGGGGTAAAGACACACACACACACACACACACACACACACACACACACACACACACACACACACACACACACACACACACACACACACACACACACATGTATTGTACACCCATAAGCACGCAAATGTACACAGAGGAAAAGCGCCGTAGAAGGATAAATCTCAAAGAGCAACGAACTGAAAATTATAGCACACGCAGGCAAACAGACAGACAGACAAGAAAATGGAAAGACTGTTTTTAATGTTGGGAAAAGAAGCCGCAGAAGGCTGAGGCTTTAGAAAAAGTGGAACACTATAATATGGGTAGGGAGTGGAACATTACGTGGGTTCAGAATTCGTAAAAGAGAAATGGGTTGTGTTGTGTTGGGGGTTGGGGGAGAAGGAATGGCTAGTTTATTTGGGACGTGCACGTGTTTCAGATTAGAAATACGCTTCAAGGAAAAAATTCGATTCGGAACGAGGCGCGCCGGGGAGACCGCTCCTACACGAAACAACTAAGCTCAAACATGACATCCGATTGTATTCATGTGCTTGAATGTGTGCAAGTTCAGACCCCAAACACAAGTGAGAGAGAGAAAGAAAAAAAAATGGTAGGGAATAATTCACTAAGTCAGGTCGAAAACAAATTTAACGATCCCAAGCGAATTATAGATGACAAAGTGGATCTTATTTCTTAGGGTACCAGCACAGCTCATAAAATATATTTATCTAATCAGTTTACACTGGGTCTGTTCGAGGCCGGATAAAAGGGTCTAGTACACCCCCCCCCACTTAAATCTATGTGTCGCCATCGGATCTATAATACCCACCATTCCACCTTCTACTACATCCCAATGTTCATAAGGTAGTATTCATATAAATACAAATGTTATTTTAAAATAATTATATACAGTCATTGTTAATATGCAATATAAGTGAAAAATTCAGCTAGTAAAATTCAAAATAAACAGTGTATCGAATATTGCATTTATTTTTTATTTTTTTAGTTCAATAGAAAATCTTCTAATCCATTACAGACAGATTTCATTCTACATCATTCTATCAGCAGTATTTCACGGCAATTTTTAATAACGTGAGAATTTTCTTGTTAAAAGTATTCTACTTTTAACACATTATAGATAAAACTAGACTCGCCATACCTCTTACAGAAGATAGCTGAAGAGAGTGACAAAAACAGACTACAAATAAATTGTAAGAAAACCAAATGAATTGTCATCAGCATAAAGAGCAGCCCAAAATGCCAAATACAGGTGGGAGATACTAAAATCAAGCAGGTACAAAAATTTAAATACCTGGGAAGTGTTCTAACAAAAGACGGAAAGTGCGACACTGAGATCCGAAGGCGAATTGGCATGTCGAAGAATGCGTTCCAGAAGGTGAGTAAAGTATTAAGAGATAGGAAAATTTCGCTAGAAACAAAGAAGAGAATTCTAGATTACTATGTGATGTCAGGTCTTCAAAATAGTAGTGAATGCTGGACAATATCATCAAAGGTGAAGGAAAAATTTGAAGCAGCTGAAATGTAGTTCTACAGAAGGATACTGCGGATATCGTGGACCAAGCATGTGAGCAATGATAAGGTTTTGGAAAGGATGGAAACAAAAAAGAAATTAATATTGAGCATCAGGAAGAGACAATAAGGAAAGGAGGACTTGGAGAAGCTGATACTAACAGGCCAGATAGAGGGGAAAGTAGACAGAGGAAAGCAAACATATTTGAAGGGCCAGAGCAGGTGGATGACAGAACGAGGGTTGCGTAGTGCTACAGGAGAAAATGTGCTCATAGCCACCAGGAATAGGGAGATGTGGAAAGCCATGATCGCCTACGCCCTGAAAAGACAAGGCACACAGAAGAAGAAGAAGATACCACTTACATACTCACAAACCACTCACATCCCCTCTGTATTCCATCAGCGTGAAGTAAGTTCTACTCGATCTCAACCCAATGGAACAAACACCCAAGAGGATATTTTCTCTATCACTACAATCTTGACCGGTTCATGTCTCGAACCAACCGTTACCTTTGTGTCTCTATTCTCGTTCGGGTCGGTGTGTACAAAAATTGGGGAAAATTTCACTGCAGCCAGTTAATTGTTATGTGTGATACACGCTTGGGTGATCATGTCTCTTTCGAAACATGACTGACTAAGCAGAAGATTTTCCCGCAGTTTGCTATTACTTTCTGTGGCAGCTGGGTTGCCTACGCAGAACCTAATCTACCCTGTTGTTCAACCCATAGCTGGAGGCACAATGTGCGCAAATGAATGAAACGAATTCTACTGAACATTGAACTCGGCTCTCTATATCAAGAGAAACTGAAATCTCTCCCTCCCCCCCTCTCTCTCTTGACACCAGCAGGTACCCGCTGAAGTGTAGTCAGGTACTACTTCAGTTTCAAATGGGATAGTCAATATAAGCCTGCGACCGTAAATCCTAAACATTCAGCTTGTTGTCACTTGTTTCCGAAAGTTTCAATTTATTTATTATTCCATTTTTTTTTTTTTTTTTGTTATTTTGAAAGCCCCACTTTTCAGACTATGTAATACATTACGCTGGAAAACAACGAGGGACACGTATATATAAAAACTAGCAGTATAGCCCGGCGTTGCTCGGATGTAATGAAAGCTTAAAAACTAATCCATGGTCCGGTAGCTCAAACAGTTAGGACGTTGGCACGGAAGACTAACTGTTTCCAGTTAAAGCGAAACCGTAGACTGAAAGAAAAATCAATGGATGTAAGTCAAATTTTGATTTCCTGGTATCGATATCAAATAAGTTGTTTTCGTCGTAAACTGAATGTTGAAGTCTCATGGCATCATGGCTGAGACTAAGAACTACAATTGCACCTACTTAGAGCCAAACCCGAAGCAAAAACTAAAATAAAAGGGCTGAAAAAAAAAATACAGACATACAGGCAGATAAACAAACACACACACAAATATCTTGTCGTTTATTTATACATACATATATATATATATATATATATATATATATATATATATTATCGATTTTCTGCACTATTGTAAGAACTGCAACCTTGAAACTTCTGAATATCGTTTCTTATGTCTTTGTCTATGAATGTATCAAATTTGATTAAAATCGGACCACTCCTTGTATAACCCGATCTTTTCGATAATCGATTATCGATATTTATCGGAGGCACCTCGACACAAAACCTAGCTAAGAACACTCGCAGACGCTTATAGTACAACTGTGTAAATTTTCAAGAAAATCGGTTCAGACGCTTCGGAGTCTATAGGTAACGGGGACACACACACACACACACACACACACACACACACACACAAACACACACACACAGTTCTATTTATAAATATGTTTAGATTAGATATAATCTCATATTTTTATCATCGTTGACTCTTGTGTGGAATAGGAGGGAGCCGGAGAGAAATCACGCACACGAAGAGGCCGTTGGGAGTCGGAAACCAGCAGGAGCTCTTTATCCCTTAAGTCAAAAATTCTAAATTTTATATAGTCTTATAACTCCCACGCATTTTTACCTTTTCGGGTTGTCGCTTTGTTGATGGCATCTACGGCCGGATATGTCTGTTAGCTACCCTTGCCCTTGGTTGATTTTTATCCATGACCGCGTGTATCTCTCAACCACATCCTTGACGGCCATCGCCTTCCAAGCAAGTTGTCCCTTGTGTTTTTGTTATTGCTGTTGGAGTTTTTTGGGTACCCTTGTATACTGGTGAGCCAGCAATAGACTGACTCATTTTATAGTCCACCAATAGAAAGCTCAGACGGCTCAAAATATTCAATGCGACGTGTATAAAAGGCGGCCATATTTTCCCGAATATTGGCGATTTAATCCGATTCAGTAGAGTGTCTGACTCGTGAGTGTTGATCTTTGACGTTGTTTCATTGAACATATTACGTACTGCGCTGTATTCTATATTCATAAACTATAATGGACATGGTCAACAGTTGCACTTTGTTGACATCATCTACGACCGGATATATCTGTCAACCACCCTTGTTTGAAGTCCTTATCTTCGGCGAGATGTACCTGTCGGTTACCACTGTCGTTCAAAGTAATATATTCCATTTATCACTGGTCATAAAACAGGAAACACTTAATTCTGAGTTAAAATCACACACCACCCACAGATCTGTGGATGTTCAAATTATACTGCCACTTGTATACGGGTGAATACTGTTCATGATTTTTCCTTGTTCAGAGAAGTCTCGTTCTTATTTTTGGTCCTACTCAATTATTGCTTGTATTGTCCTCACCATATTCACCACATTTTTGCCGTTGTACGCTCCGATCTTCTTTAAGTAATTGGAATTTTGAACAGAACCCTTTGTGTCGATCAAAGTGGGAAGGTCATTCTCATTTTATGAGTCATGACTCTTCCGGATGTTTTAATTATATTAATTTCTCTAAGGTTTTATTCCTCACTGACATAGCCATGTGCTGAACTCACAACTCTTTATGTCTAATCACTGGATCCAACCAACGGTTTTATACACTGCACCATGTGTCCTTGGGGAAGTAGCATGACTCATGGAACGAGAATAATTTATGTCGGTGATCGTTAAAAGGATTTGGTTCCAAATTCACCCAACTGAAGAAGGTCACAGACTAAGTATACACTGCGTGACCCAGGGATGGAACTCATTCAGCGCCGTGGATTAAATAAAGGGTTCGGCTTGATATTCTCTGTGGGTTACTTAGATCGATATACACGTGAAGAAGGCTGAAGGGCACAACGGTCGAAACGTTGTTGTGATAACAGCAACAAAGATGAGGTCAAAAGTTTGCAAGTCAGTCAATTAAGTGCTATAAGTGATATGCGCTTGGGCTATCATTTCTCGAAAGAGACATGTCTGACTGGGAGGAAACTGTAGGTTCCCATTACTTTCTGCGGTAGACTGGTTGGCAACCAAGGCTATAGAAAACAATCTATCCTGATATTTAACCCAAAACTGGAAGGAATAGACGGATTAATACCTTTCCCAAGGGTATTTGTGAGTAGGTGAATGCTGGGAATTCTACTGGAATTCGAACTCGGCTCCCCGATTTCTCGTTCCGAGCTAATATCCACAACGCGCATCCAGTCTGCAAGTAAACAGTGTAAATAATGATGAATCCTCATTCCAGAAGTTCCGACAAAAGTTACACGAAGATCTGTTATTGTCAGTGAGTCCTCAACTCCACAAATTAATTATCAGCGAAATCCGTCATCTTTTCTGGTCTGTATATAGAATAATTCTTATCGTAGACTAGTTTCCAACCACAGCTATAGTGCCTAGTCTACTTTTCTATTTAACCCATATCTTAGATCGGATAGAAGAAAAAGTTTCATAAGTTTCCCAAGGAGATTTGTGGATGTGAATGCCATGACCTCAGTGGTTTCTCGTTTGAAGCGTTAACCATTAAACAACTTGCGCATCCACAACCCAAGCATTTAGATTCTTGTTAATGTAATGAATTGATTCTATTGAACAAGGTTATTGAGGTTTTTGAGATGCTTCAGCTGTTGAAAAATATTTTTTCATCATATCATCCCAAGTAAGGCAAGAAATCCTCTCAGACTCAAAGGGTTATTGACTGTACGAGAAAAAAAAATGTCTATATTTCTGAAATGAGGTAGTATTTACAGTATTTACATTATTCGGACTATTTTCCTCATCTTTGTTGCCATTTGTACGACGTTTCGTCCGTTGTACGCTTCGGCCTTCTTCAGGTGCTAGGAATTTCGAACCGAACCCTTTATTACAATCACTGGTGTACATCATTCTCATCCCTTGCGTAATGCCACGATTGGAAGTCATGAGTTATCTCCCTCTAACCCTGCAAGTTATTTGCCTGGTATTAAACTCACTATTCTAAGAACCAAGTCAGGAACTAACTAACGCCCGTAACCATTGGGCCATATGTACTTAAGGCAACAAAGATGAGTACAATAGTCCGAATAATGTAAATACTATAAAGGGTTCGGTTCGAAATTCCTAGAACCTGAAGAAGGCCTCCTCTCAGAAATATAGACAAATCTCTAAATAGATAGAAATAGCACCAGACCAGATGCGGCAGCAGTATTCAACTCATGGACGAATGTTTGTAAATGTTTAAGAATATAAAACAAAACAAAAATAGAAATAAATAAAGGAAAATGTCACTACCTGAGTTGGTAAGTCTCGTCTGCCTCATTGAAATTCAAGAGATCAATCCTTCTGTCGCTTGTACAGAAATGTCAACTGGCATTGCAGAAAGACAGACTGACGTAATATGAAGTAACAGACAGTAGTTCCGAAATTCTTTATAAAGATATTAAATGTGACAGCTATGAGAACGACATCCTTCGTTGATCAAGTCGTCCTTTACGTACAAGACTGAAGGTTAACTGAAGGTGACAGACAACGATCTTTGTAGCACAGAATACAAAGAATTTCAGAGAACAAGAAACAAACACGAAATCAAGACAGTAAAGTGAGTGAGTTTGTTTAACGGCATATCAACCTCTGTGGGTTATTTAATGCCAAAAAGAGTTTTAAGGGATTTTTTTTAATATTCAGTTATAGTGAAAAGGTTGATTTAGTCAGATTTTAATTAAATTTTTATTTTATTTTAGAAAACTGAAGATGACTTCTAGTTTTGTATTAGTATTGGTAGTATGAACTTATTTCCTTTAAAAATGTGTAATGGTAATTTTGTTTTCCTTCAAAATGTATTGTTGCAAATATTTTTTTTCACAAATGTATATTTTTCTATAAAAGTCTATTTTTATGTATATACTAGCATTATAGTCCGGCGTTGCCCGGGTTTAACGAAAGTTTTAAAACTAATCTATGGTCCTGGAGCTCAGACTCTTTGGACGTTAGCACGAAAGGCTAAAATGCAATAGTTGCTTCCAGTTAAAGCGAAACCGTAGACTGAAAGAAAAATGAATGGATGTAAGTCAAATTTTGATTTCCTGGTATCGATTTATACATATATATCTTATCGATTTTCTGCACTATTGTAAGAACTGCAACCTTGAAACTTCTGAATATCGTTTCTTATGTCTTTGTCTATGACTGTATCAAATTTGATTAAAATCGGACCACTCCTTGTATAACCCGATTTTTTCGATAATCGATTATCGATATTTATCGGAGGTACCTTGACACAAGACCTAGCTAAGAACACTCGCAGGCGCTTATAGTACAACTCTGTAAGTTTTCAAGAAAATCGGTTCAGCCGTTTCGGAGTCTATAGGTAACGGATACACACACACACACACACACACACACACACACACACACACACACACACACACAAAGTTCCATTTATAAATAAGTTTAGATTTCTATAAAAGTCTATTTTATAATTTCATAGTGTTTTGACCCCAGTTTGGGTTATAACTATTTGCCCATAGCTGGGACCCTAACAGGAACTAACAGTTCGAGTCAGGGTGGACCTGGGAACAACAGCAATAAAGAGGTGGTTCCATGCTCCTCATAAGCTCCCAATCAGAGGCCTTGCTTCCGGATACAGTTTACTGTCATATCCAAGATCATCAAGGCAGTAAAGTGAGTCAAGCCTCACACACACACACACACACACACACACACACACACACACACACACACATGGACTGATTATTTACGATAAAATTGTTACGAAAATTCTGCCGAATGGCACACATTTTCGTAACAAAACTTTATCGTAAATAATCAGGACAGTAGAAATAAATATATCATACTGTTTAATTATAAACACAATACCTACTTAAATACAATCAAAAATAATGTTCAAACAAATAATTTCATATTATATATATGTGTGTGCGCGTGTGTGTGTGTGTGTGTGTGCACGCACGTATACTTGTGCGTATATCCTAACCTTTGTCGGTCAAATTTAACGAAACATGTTTAAAAGAAAGATCGTTGCTCTGTATATATATATATATATATATATATATATATATATATATGTGTGTGTGTGTGTGTGTGTGTGTGTGTGTGTGTGTGTGTGTGTGATAGACTTTAAAAACAGTAGCTACTCACTGCAATTTACTCATCGTTATCCAGTAATGGATTGAACAATCTTGGCTACTGGCATTTGTATACATTGGGTTTACGTTAAAATCTACTTTCCTCCGCAGCGCGCCAATAGCTTAGAGGTAGAATACCCGCCTGATGTCAGATTGGTCGGTCTTCAGTCCTGGTTTTAAGAAATTGTACATCTAACCGTACAAGTCAGCTATGATACAGAGAAATAGGGCTGTCTGAGGTTGACTATATATATATAAAAAATATATTTTCCTGCGAAATATGTATTACACTTGAAATTGTAGAATATCTAAAAAAAATTTCTAGATTATATTATTTTGTTTAATTAAATAAATAAATTTAACATTGAGTTCTTTTGAGTTTGGCTCTATCGGAATTTACCTGACTTAAATCCCAAATATTCTAAGTTACCTGACTTAAATCCCAAATATTCTAATTTACCTGACTTAAATACCAAATATTCTAAGTTACCTGACTTAAATCCCAAATATTCTAAGTTACCTGACTTAAATACCAAATATTCTAAGTTACCTGACTTAAACATCAAATATTCTAAGTTAAAAACGACATACATGAAAGATTTTACTAAAGTTTTTATTTGCTTTTTCCAGTATTCTTGCATGATTCCTATTCGTTGAAAATAAAGAATGTAAAAATGTTCCATAATTTTTGACTTTCCAAGCGCTTTCAAACACTTCATTGGCCATTTTTCTGGGATGATATTTTTCCAATGTTTTAACTTTTTAAAATAGACAGACGCTCACTCGATGTCCAGTCGCGCGCGTCGAGTGATAGGTTTTAAGAAACCTCCTCTTTAAAAACACAAAATAAATTACGTTACAGTCAAAACATGAGGAGAAAATAACAACATCGGTAAAAAAAAAAACAAACAAAAAAAAAATCAATATAAGACTACATTTAATTATTTCAACAGTAAAAGAGTGGGACCTGAAAGCCAATCTAGTAGCACGTCCCAGTCCATGTGGTTGGAATATCAGGGAACAAAGCTCGTCAGAATAGTTGCCATGAAAATATTTGCAGAAAAAATAAACAGACTGAAATCGAGATATCAAATCATGATCGATTACATTGCTGATCCTTCTTTGGATTTGGACAGGAACCTTGCCGTGAATAGCAGAAGCACCCGACTAGATATGGCAACAGTATTCAATGCATGGACGAATGGTAGATTTATAAACCTGCCTGATGAACTCTGACGAGAAAAACTTTCTGGCCTGACACAGTGACTCCACCTTTCAAGCAGTAGCTACTGATTCGATGTAGTCGTTCCACTTCAAGTCGGTTGAAAAATTTAGGCCAAGAAGGCACAGTGTGTTCCCCCCCCCGGGGACTAGCATCAGTCATGCTGATAGAGGAGGGGAACGTTTCTCTACGGGGGTTAAAGGAGAGCATTTTGTTTCAGTTAAGTGCCATATGTGATACACGCTTAGGCGATCATGTCTCGAAAGAGACATGACTGTCTGGGCAGAAGATTATCCAGCAGTAGGTTGCCATTGCTTTCTGTAGTAGACTGGTTGCCGACCAAGGCTATAGAACCCAATCTGTCCTATTATTTAACTTATAACTGGAGGGAAGAAACGGATTAATACATTTCCCAAGGATATTTGTGCGAAAGTGAATACCGCACTGTACCTGTACCTGTTTCGGCATTCAACCTGGTAGGGTTGAGCCGGCTTTCTCCCAAGCGATGGAAAAAACTTAGTTGGGATTTTGTTTTAAGGACAGGGTCCCAAGTCCTACTCTGTATAGACCTCAGGCATTTTAATTATCCGGTAACAGGTTGGCAATACCTGCTGCGGTAGACTGGTTGCCAGCCGAGGATATAAAACCCAATCTCTCTTCTTATTTATCCTATATCTGGAGGGAATGGTCGGATTAATACCTTTCCATGTATTCAACTGGAATTCGAACTCAACATCCTAATTTCCTCTTCCGAGATGATATCCACTGCACCACTACGCACATTAGTCAAGAAACGCTTGCAGCACCAGATATTCCCAAACGGTCGCTCATCTAAGTATACTGACCAGGCTCAACGTTGCTTAACTTAGGTAATCGGACGAGAACTGGTATATTTAATGTGATATTACCGTAAGTGAATGCAAGGAATTCAACTTGAATTCGAACTTGGCACCCCGATTTATCGTTCCGAGTGGATATCCACTGCGCCACACCGCACACACAGCAGTTTGTTTACGAGGCATTAACATTTTCAATTTATTTTCTGTCCCAGTTAATAACTAATTAGAGGTCATTTTCAAGAGTAGTAGCCAGGTTTATTTTGTAGGCTTTGAAGAATTTACTATTGAGTCATGACTAAATGGTACTGAAATCAGCATAAATGTCTACTTGAGAAAGGAATGCCATCAGGAAGATCACTGATGAAGATCAGACAGAGTGTAGAACAGAGCATAGAGCGTTGTGGTCACCAGAGTTTTTGTAAAGGAGAACCCGGAAGCTTCCCCTTTCAAAACGAAATTTATTTCACGATTTGATAGGAACGATTGGATTAAATCAGACAGTAAACTGCTTCCGGCAGCAAGGCCTCTGATTGGGAACCACCTCTTAATTGCTCTTGTTCTCAAGTCCACCCTAACCCGGAGTGGTAGCACCTGTTAGGGTCCCAGCTATGGGTAAATAGTTAACCCCCAAACTGGGGTCAAAACGCTATGAAAGTATACTTTTATAGGAATATATGTATAGTCATCCGCAGACAGATCTGTTTCGCTGTATCACAGCTCATCAGACTCCGATTGTTTTTAACCCAGGATTGAAACACGACCGGATTGGCGTCAGTCGGCGATTCTACCTCGGGGCTATGGGCGTTCAGTAGAAGAAGGCAGACTTTTTAGCGTGTATATATATATATAATATTTATGAGTGCGCGCGTGCGCGCGCGCGCGCGTGTGTATGTAAAAATAGACTTTTATAGAAAAATATACATTTTTGAATGAAAAATGTTACCAACAAGACATTTTTTAAGAAAAAATATTATTACCATTACACATTTTTGAAGAGAAAAAAATTATTGCCATCATACATTTTTGAATACAAAACTAGAAGACATCTTCAGTTTTCTAAAATAAAATAAAAAGAAAAAGAAATTCATCAAAATCTGATTAAATCAACCTTCTTACTATAATCGAATATTAAAAAAAATATATCTTTAAACTGTACCTTTTCGGCATTAAATGACCCACAGAGGTCGATTTGCCGTTAAACAAAACTCAAACTCAAACTCAAATCAAACAACCGTCCTTTAATACCGTAGCCCTGGAGTTTACGTAGAATGCCAGCATGGCAAAACCCTCCAAGATATCTTGAGCAACAACTCTAACATCGCCGTTATTATCAAGAGCTTTCTATATGTATATTCAGTGATGATTGATGGAACATCAGCGGTGATTTGTTCAAATTTTGGGAAATAGTTCAAGACAGAGTGTAGAACAGAGGATAGAGCCTTGTGGTCACCAGCGTTTTAGTGAGAGAGAATCTGGAAGCTTGCCCTTTCAAAACGATCTTTATTTCACGATTTTATAGAAACGATTGGATTACATCGAACAACCGTCCTGTAATGCTGTAACCCTAGAGCTTGCGTCGAAAGCCAGCATGCGAAAAGCCTCTAAGATATCTTGAGCAACAACTCTAGCCTCGCCATTATTATCAAGAGCTTTCTACACTAACGGCCATAATTATTAGGCAGCCCCAGTCTTTTAAAAGAAATGATGTATTTCATACTATTTTTTAGTATTTATTGCCAAGTGAATAATTCTAAATGAAAATAGAATTGTTCTTTTGTTATTATTTAATTCAGTGCCATACGTGATACACGCTTTGATCGATCATGTCTCGAAATTCATGACTGACTGGGCACAAGATTATCCTGCAGTAGGTTGCTATTGCTTTCTGCGGTAGACTGGTTGCCAGCCAAGGCTATAGAACCCAATCTGTCCTTTTATTTAACTCATAATTGGAAGGAAGAAATGGATTAGTACCTTTCCCAAAGGTATTTGTGCGTAAGTGAATGCGGATAATTTAACTGGAATTCGAACTCTGTTCCCCGATTTGTTGTTCTGAGTCGAAATCCACTGCAACAAAAACGCATATTGTTATTATCAGCAGTAATTTGTTCCAATTTTGGGAAACAGTTCGAGTCAAGAAGCTTTCCGTACATTCTCGTCTGGATTTGGGGCGTATATATATATATATATTTTTTTTTTTTCAAAAAACACGTGTAAATATTCTGAAAATATTTCAGTCGTTCAAATCAATTTTTTATTCATATTAAATATTAGAATGAAAGACGAAAACTTTTTAAACGTTTTTTTTTTCATGTTGAAACAAATGAAAGAGCCAAAAACAAAACAAAAAAATGGAATTCTGACACAATTACTTGAGTAATGGAACTAGAATTTCTACACCTGCAGGCAATCTGCTTCCACATGGATGTGTGTGCAAGCGTAAGTATGTATACATATTGACATCATAGTTTTTATATATATATATATATATATAAAACTATGATGTCAATATGTATACATACTTACACATCCATATACATACATATATATACGCGCTAAAAAATCTGCCTTCTTCTACTGGACGCTCGTGGCCTAGGGGTAGAATCGCCGACTGATGCTAATTCGGTCGGGTTTCGGTCCTGGATTAGTCTAAGACGTACTGATGAGCTGTAATACAGCGAAACTAATCTATTTACGGCTGACTATAGTGTATGTAGATATATCTGAGTGAGTATAGAATGAGGAGGGAAAAAAGAAAATTTTTTTCCCGTCCAAAACATTAATTTAAAACAGTGCTCGATATATGATGTATAGAGCAGTGAATATTTATTATAAATTATGTTTTAGAACATGCACATAATTTCTTCTATATATGTCCTCTTCCCTACAACCATATGTTTGTTTCAGTGTTTGGATTTAAACACTTCCTCAGGGGAAATAAGGGTTTGTAATCATTCTGTTTATATTTGGTTCGCTGTTGTCGTGGGGGTTGGTTGGGGTTATTGGTAATGAAGTGAATATCTCGTTTATGGTCGGCTTTACCGAAAAAATCTAAATTGGAAAGAAAAAACACCGCACCCCTATCATGTCTATGAAAACCTAGACACAGGATCAAAGTAAATACATGAATTAGGTCCACTAACAGCAGACACCAACCAATTAAATGATAGCCGACCATAAAAATGACCACTCAACAGTGCCCTCTTAGAAATCCTAACCAAAAGATATACCCAACCGATAAAAAGATAAAACATACATTCCAACAAATAATACCATTAATCAACAATTTCACACTTACACACCAAATTCCTCAAAAGTCTAACGATCAAAACGAGACATTCACTTAATTACCAATAACCCCAACCAACCTCCACGACAACGACGAGCCAAATATAAACAGAGAATGATTCCAAACCTTTATTTCCCCTGAGGAAGTGTTTAAATCCAAACACTGAAACAAACATATGATTGTAGGGAAGAGGACATATATAGAAGAAATTATGTACATGTTCTAAAACATAATTTATAATATATATATATAATTTAATACGGTCAAACAGAAAGATTTAATTAATTTTTTACAGCATTCAAACATTTTTCCGTTTTGTCGGAAATAAGGAATATAAAAACTACCCATAATTTTAATCTCCCCCAAGCGCTTTCAGCCATTCCTATAGCTATTTTCAATGGTGTTTATGTCTCTGCTGTTCTTTTTTTTTTTTCATGTGTTGATTGTTTCGTAGTAATTTATTTTGTGCTATTTTTTAAAAAAAGGAGCGTTTATTCCATGCTCTCACGACGTGGCTACCCTGTGTCTCTTCTGTAAATACTTTCACGGCTTCTGCTCCGATGAACTTAGATCACTCACTGGTGCCCCCGAGGTTCGAATTTGCAACTAGATCCCACCCTTTTACAGTGAAACCGATAAAATGCAACCGCAACTTCTACTCCAACAGTTTCTTTTCTCGCACTTCCCGATTGTGGAATTCCCTTCCACAAGACTGCCTCCCCTGTAAGGTTAATAGACACATCCTAACAAACTAACTCACTTCCATTTTTTTCAAACACTCTTCCCACCCACCCAAATATCTATCACCCCCCTTCTGACATTTCCTATATCTAACCACTCTTTCTGTTTACCTTCCCCCATGTAGCCTCAAGCGCAATAGTGGTAGTGGAATGCCTTGCTTGGGGTGAAATGATTAAAAAAAAAAAAAAAAAAAAAACTAGCCGCTCGCGTCTGGAAATACCGTAAGAATTTTTTTTACTTTTGAGCGAATATACTAGCCATCCAGAGCCTTGTGTACTGGGTCGGAAATGTTCAGCTGATCAGTGTCGCACACATTGAAGCGTCACGTCTGTCATGCGCTGCAATTCTCAAAGGTCCACTGTCCGACCCTTCTGAAACGGCTGAAATTGAACAAAAACGATCATTCATACGTTTTAATGGCATGACAGCGGCTTGCATTGGAGACAATCACCGGACATAACCTTATCTTGTAATGTCTAAGTCACAGGCGCAGACGCTACACTGGTACATAGGCATGATAGGCGTAGAGCATTTAAATTTTATAATAATATCTACTTCCCTTGAGTATGGGCAAATGATATCTCCTTCAAAATGGATATCGTCCTTAAGGCTGTCGTAAATCTTCGTCGTTCATATATATATATATATATATATATAGGGGAGTGGTCTGTATATATCTGCCGACAGTCAGTCAGTCAAGTACCATACGCTTGGGCGATTATGTCTCGAAAGAGACATGACTGACTGGGCAGAAAATTATCCCGCACGAGGTTGCCATTGTTTTCTGCGGTAGACTGGTTGCCGACCAAGGCTATAGAACACAATCTGTCCTGTTATTGAACCCATAACTGGAAGGAAGAGACAGATTAATACCTTTCCCAAGGGTATTTGCGCGTAAGTGAATACAATGGATTCAACTGGAATTCGAACTCGGCTACCCGGTTTCTCGTTCCGCGCCTATATCCACTGCACCACAAAAGTGATTTATAAATAATCCTTGTTTACGATCACAGTTTTCTTTAAGGTTTCTTATAAATTATTGGTTAATAAATATCAGCCGTATTCAATGAAATTTGCTTTTATTTAAAATAAATTTAAGTTATACTGCGACACTGATATTATCTGTTTCGGGTTTAAAGCTTTTATCTCGTCACCAGGAAATGTTCAATAAATAATTTCACCAAAGTACAGTTATTTTTAATAACCAACGTGGTTTCTACGTGGTAGGCAGACCTCTTCTCTACATCATGGTATTCTTAAAGATGACAGTGTGAAATAGGCTACAGTGATGTAATGTGTAACAGTTATTGGAAACAAAGTATTACCAAGAAGGACGCGTTTCTTTTATCTTTGATATAGAAGATCACGTTACGTAAAACTCGGGTTACGACTAGGGCCTTCCATTCAGATGATTTAACGCTGTTAAACGTTTTTGCTCTGTATGGTCAATGTTGGCTCAGAGCACGTTGCTGAGTTGGCCTTCTTTTTCTCTTTCTTTTACAGTATTGCCGTTTTTGTAGAAATTTTTTTATGTAGATATTAGTTCTATGCCTCGCAAGTTGTCAGTCAGTTCTATCAAAAGTTTTCTCTTTCTTTAATATATACTAGCAGTGGCTCGGGTGTCATGGAAGCTTCAAAAACTAATCCATGGTCCTGGAGGTCAGATTCTTTGGACGTTGGCACGAAAGTCTAAAAAACAATAGTTGTTTCCAGTTAAAGCGAAACTGTAGACTGAAAGAAAAATGAATAGATGTAAGTAAAATTTTTATTTCCTGGTATTTTCTGCACTATTGTAAGAACTGCAACCTTGAAACTTCTGAATATCGTTTCTTATGTCTTTGTCTATGAGTGTATCAAATTTGATTAAAATTGGACCACTCCTTCTATAACCCGATTTTTTCGATTATCGATTTTCGATATTTATCGGGGGTACCTCGACACAAAACCTAGCTAAGAACACTCGCAGACGCTTATAGTACAACTGTGTAAGTTTTCAAGAAAATCGGTTCAGCCGTTTCGGAGTCTGTAGGTAACAGATACACACACAAACACACACACAGACACACACACACACACACGCACACAAAGTTTCATTGATAAATAAGTTTATATATATATATATATATATATATATATATATAATAACTATAATAATTATAACAATATTAATAGTGATAGAAATAATTCTACTAATACTAGTAATAGTAATACTATAATTTAGATCGTCTTGAATAACCCACCGAGGACGAACTCGGAGGGAAAAGGAAGGGAAGTAAAAAAAAAAGAAACAAATGAAGTACATGAACAAAAAGTTAAATACACGTAGGAAAGAAAAAAAAAACCAAGACGATAACCCAAACACTAAAGCGCTCAATACGAAAGCAGAGCAACAAAGACAGAAAATCTATGCAAATTTACCCTGACGAGCCGAAGGGTGAAACTTAGGTAGGTTTGCATAGATTTTCTGTATATATATATATATATATATATATATATATATATATATATATATATATATATATTGATTGATTGTTTAATACTTGGTCTTTTGTCAGAATAAAATTAGACGCAGTGCACATTTGTATTAAAAATTTTCAATAAAATTATATTGTAGAACTTTTAAATATTTTCCATTTGTAAACGAGTTATTACGCGACCTAGGCTTCTACTATGAGTGGTGTCTTCAGGCGATTTTTAATAACTGATTTTAGAATTTTTGAACGCGCAATTTTTAAAATTAAAACGAATTATGGCGTTTTCGTCCATCGATGTACGAACCTAATAGGTATTTTTAGTATGGTTACACTTAGTCACAATTTCCGTTCTTTTATTCAACAGTTCATTTTTGTTTTGTTTTGTTAGCATAATCGCTAACTTTTTTCTTGGCAGAGTCTACATATTTTTTTTTTAATCATATCACCCCGAGCAAGGCGGTAACGCCACTGATGTGCAGGGGGCTACGTAAGAGTGAAAAGATTGGAAAAAAGACAGCCGGAAACCACATCCTGAACAGGGAACAAGAGATGAGCCTCTACACCTGTACAATAGACGTGAGTGGTGTGTGAACCGGGCGATAGTTTAGTCTATCTACTCCAATTGAGAAAAAAAAATGAAAAAGAAAAAAAGAAAAGTGAAAAGATTGGAAAAGAGAAAGCCGGAAACCACATCCTGAAAAATTTTCCCTGGAAGTTTTCAAACATACTTCGTACATTCAAATTAATATAATACATTGTACACTCTCAGAAATTGTAACAGTAAAACCATAAAAAAAGAAAGATTTATAAGTAATGTAAAAGAATTTTACCACCATTGTAAGGCTTCGCTTTTTTTACAATACTCCACGTTATGTCTGGGTCTTTTCCATGTTTTGCTTTTAATTTCCACACGGGGCTAACCAATTTGTACAGTTTTTTTAATGTTTCTATTTGGAAGCGTTCAAAAAATCTTTTCTTTTTTGAGCGTTAAAAAAAAAAACACCGTTACGTAAGCATTCTTAAAAAGAAAAACGGTTAACGGTAATATATATATATATGTATATATATATTAACGAAACTTGGTTATAAGCAACCGACAATTTGTAATGAATTATTTTGAACATTATTTTTACCGATACTCGTATTTAATTAAAAACAGAATATCAACTGAAATACGAGTATCGGTAAAAATAATGTTCAAAATAATTCATTATATATATATATATATATATATATATACAAAGTACAAATGATACGATTATGAAAAAAAGAAATATTAGGAATACATTCCATATTAAATAACTATCAATAATACATATTTATATCATAACGACAAATAATACATATTTAAAGCAAAATAACCTTTAATAGATTTTTAAAGTGAAATGATTAGCAGTACATTTTATCTCAAATTAGTAACAATATTTTTATCAGTAAAAGCCATAAAATTGTGTTCAAAATATTTAGATTTTCAGCATTAAATAACTCTTATGGTAATATCACGTTGAATACACCGGTTCTTCTTCGATCAGCAAAGTTGAGCCTGGTCAGTACTTAGATGGGTGACTGCTTGGGAATACCAGGTGCTGTAAGTGTTTATTGACGTACGTTGTGGTGCAGTGAATATCGGCTGGGAAGAGAAATAGGTTAGCCGAGTTCGAATTCCAGTCGAACACTCTGCGTTCACTTACGTATTGATAACTTGTGGAAAGGTATTAATCCGTCCCTTCCCTCTAATTATGAGTTAAATAACAAGGCAGGACTTAGGACCCTGCCCTTAAACAAATCTCAATTAAATTTTCTTCATCAGGGAGAAAGCCGGCTCAGTCCCGTCCAGGGTGCCTGCGGCTTGGACACATTAAATAACTCATAAATGTGTCGAAGTATCGCGTAAGGAAATACACCAAACAACCAACATGAAATAACTATTTCATGATAATAATGCATATAACATCCTACAATTAATGAAAATGTATTCCAAAATATCAATTAAAAGTCTACAACATGAACACACACACACACAAAATAGCATATTTGTATTACGACCAAATTTCGGTATTAAATGACCCACAAATAACAATTTACGAGTCAGCCAGTCAATCGAATACTAACCAACTAGAGAAAATACTTATTTATTGTAAGAATATGAAATATTTTATTGAATGAATTAACTCTTTAGTATTTCAAATATTCTTGTGTAATTTTGGTAAATATATCTGTTTAAATAAGATGTCAGTGTTATATTCCTTGTTGCGTAATGTATATGTAGAAGACAAGTTAACCATCGCTTCCTATATAAAATGGCGACGATATATGCAGGATATATAGGTAAATTATGAACATTATATATATATATATATATATATATGAAATAAAATAAGTTTTCAATGTTCAAAATTGTTGTTGTACGATCATTTCAACATGAAAGAGAGATTTCACATATCGTCAGCAACTAACACTTTTTCAAAATGAAAAAATAAAAAAAGACGGTTAAGAACTAAGAAATTTACGTCACAAAGAAATTGATTTGCAATTAACGTCTATTTTTTAGATTTTACTTTTAGATTTGAAAATTTATCTTATGAGGAAAGGGGCTAAAAGATGGAATAGGAAGTGGTGTTAAACTGAGAATTGGGTTAAACAAAACAGAAAGAAATAGGGTGGCGGGGTGAGAAGTATAAAGAAAAGGAAAGAAAAGAAGATTATTTTATTTTATATTAGTTCTGTAATTTTAATACATTGAGCTCTCCACCTGTATCATTTTTTAGAATTAAAATTTTAATATTAATTAGGATCAGGTTTTTGGGATTTACCTTCCTACTTTTCCGTTTGGATTAAAGTTATTTTCAAAATATATATATGATAAAATGGGAACAAAAAAAAAACGTTCGATTTTCGATCTTCAAAGTTCTAATCAAAAATAAATTTCTTCATTAAATGGCTCATAAGTTGTTCATACACCATTAAACAAACAAATCAATCAATCAATATATATTGAATAGCAAGACGAGACTCTTTTTGCAGGAAAGTTTAATAATTTTTGGTTCTACATTGCGAGCGAGAATTTGTAACTTATAACACCCGTCACTATGTCACCAGGTATTGAACCAGTGTGCCGTGGATGAAAGTTGACGATCCCCAGGAAGACATCGCATACACAAATAAGCCTGAGTCGAAATAAAAGTATAATCTGTTCTCATCACTAAACACCAGACAATCCCTCAAGTGCCCATCTGTGGCATAATAGAGGTCTGTCTAAAGGCAGGCGTGAAGCGATTTGAGCGAATATACTAGCCATCCAGAGCCTTGTGTACTGGGTCGGAAATGTTCAGCTGATCAGTGTCGCACACATTGAAGCGTCCCGTCTGTCATGCGCTGCAATTCTCAAAGGTCCACTGTCCGACCCTTCTGAAACGGCTGAAATTGAACAAAAACGATCATTCATACGTTTTAATGGCATGACAGCGGCTTGCATTGGAGACAATCACCGGACATAACCTTATCTTGTAATGTCTAAGTCACAGGCGCAGACGCTACACTGGTACATAGGCATGATAGGCATAGAGCATTTAAATTTTATAATAATATCTACTTCCCTTGAGTATGGGCAAATGATATCTACTTCAAAATGGATATCGTCCTTAAGGCTGTCGTAAATCTTTGTCGTTCATATATATATATTTATATAGGGGAGTGGTCTGTATATATCTGCCGACAGTCAGTCAGTCAAGTGCCATACGTGATACACGCTTGGGCGATCATGTCTCGAAAGAGACATGACTGACTGGGCAGAAGATTATCCCGCAGTAGGTTGCCATTGCTTTCTGCGGTAGACTGGTTGCCAGCCAAGGCTATAGAACCCAATCTGTCCTGTTATTTAACCCATAACTGGGCGGAAGAGACGGATTAATACCTTTCCTAATGGTATTTGCGCGTAAGTGAATGCAAGGAATTCAACTGGGATTCGAACTCGGCTCCTCGATTTCTCGTTCCGAGCCGATATCTAATGCACCACAACGCACGTTGCCATTATTTCTGCGGTAGACTGGTTGCGAGACAAGACTATAGAAACCATCTGTCCTGTTATTTAACCCATAACTCGAAGAGGAAGAGACGGATTAATACCTTTCCTAAGTGTATTTGCGCGTAAGTGAATGCAAGGAATTCAACTGGGATTTGAACTCGGCTCCCCGATTTCTCGTTCCGAGCCGATATCCACTGCACCACAACGAACCTCCTTTTAACTTACATATCCATAAACCTCCATTTGTTCATGGTTTCAGTATTACTTCCGCTTCTGTTCTCGTGCAACTGATATACACTACCGGCCATAATTACTAGGCAAACCTAGTTTTTTTAAAAGAAATTATGTATTTCATACTATTCTTAGGATTTATTGCCAAGTGGATAATGGTTCTACTCGTCCGAATCACCCTATATTTTCTTCATTCTTTCATTAATGAACCCGCAAAATAGGTAATTATTAAATATTTATAAATTCATTTGATACACATGTTATTGTGCAGTATTAACAAAACAACCATTCTATTTTCATTTGCAGTTATTCACTTGGCAATAAATACTAAAAAATAGCACGAAATACATCATTATTTAAAACACTAGGGCATCCTAATAATTATGGCCGGTAGTGCATATTTAGGCATTCTTGATAAAAATGTGTCCTGACAAAGCAACTTGGTTTCAGTCCTTTTTCTCACCGCCGTAATGTAGCTTGCGAGTGTTTTATTTTTTTTCTATAAATACGTTTTTTATGGTAATTCTTTCCGCTATTTTTCTTCTTTTTTTTATTTCAGTATGGTTCACCCTGTAGAAGGCAGGAGTTCACTCGAGGTAGAGTGCTAAGTTAAGACGTAGCTTATTTGAATAGGAGGGGAAGATAACAGTTGGTTTTAAGCATAACTGCTCAAGATTGTAGTGACCTGGAAAATATCCCTTTGGGAGATTTTTTTCTGTCGGCCCATGAATCGCGGGAATAATAATCTGTTTTGTTTGCTATTATGTAAGTGGTATGGCGAGTCCTAGTCTTGAAAGTCAGACTTGGTGGAAGCAGATGTTACGGTGCGTCCAAGCACTTTGCATGGTAGTAGCAAAGAAGCAGTGAGAAACTCGCTGCACCCCGCTTTTAAGTTGGAAGTTGGTGGAAAATAATTCTTCTCCAACAAGGCGAGACGCTTTTAGACTCTGTCAAGACTGTAAAATGAAGTCTTGGCAGCTCCTGCCCAGATACGACAACAGGACTTCATTTTCGGGCTGACCTGTCTCTTACAAATGTAAAGGATAGCATTAGCTGTCATGTACCTACTGGGGCGGTATAGGAAGCCGATCATTTTAGAAATGGATTGGCGAAACGCGTTAGTAAAGAAAAAAATTCCTTTTGTCTTTATTGTTTTTACATATATGTTTTATTTATATCCAAATGTTAGTACACACACACACACACACACACACACACACACACACACACATATATATATATATATATATATATATATATATATATATACATGGCCGTATCTGACTACCGGGCACATCGAGCACGAGTCCGTGCCGATCCGTGCAATCATAGTGAAAATCCGGCCAAGGAAAAATGTCTATGTCAGAAATCAAACTAAACAATTCACAAAGAAAGAAAGAAAGAAAGAAAGAAAGAAAGAAAGAAAGAAAGAAAAACGAAGAAAACACCCGAATGAACGCAGTAAAAATCTGTTTGTTTTTTTATTAATTTTGGGAGAAAAGACTGGTTATACTCAGAAAGTCCGAACCCGATTTCCTGCTTTCGTTCACGTTCTGTGCCTAATTTCCATTGGAATAGCCGAAAAAACCCGCAAAAATCATAGTTTCTGGAAACGGATGACACTGATGATGTCATCACAATGTCAACTAATAAATCCGGGCAATTTTCTCTGTGCCCGGTGTTTTTTAGCATCAGCTACGGCCCTGCACACACACACACACACATACACACACACATACATACACACACATACACATAGATACACACACATACACATAAACACACACACACATACACACACACACACACACACACACGCACACGCACGCATACACTTATAGGTATGCCTGAATGTGTATGTGTACGCCCGCGCTTTTTTCATTGTTTCAGCAATGACTATTTATTTTCAATGTTTTGTTTTTACCGAGTGAAAACTTTTAAATGAAAAATGTCATTATGGCCTCCGTTGTCTTAACATCTGTCTCCTTTTTTTACTCTTGTATTATTCTCTTTTCTATTATGACCACCAATATTTGGTCACGAGTGGCCTGTCCGTTTCGTGTTTAGTGACCGAACGAGCAAAATGTTCCCCAGAGATTGTATCGAGACGCCATTGTCTTTTTGCCATTGGTCAAACATTGATTGCAAAGAACCGACAGTTTAAAACAAAAAAAACGTTCCAAATAACTTCGTTAAAATCAGCAGACTAAGGTAAAATATTTTCGTGATTTCGGTTTTCATTGAACTTCGCAGACATGCGCACACAGACTGACAGTTAAAACGTGCCATTTATATCGATAGATTTCTCCCAATTAACGATATCTAAGGTTTAAAACGCATTTTAAAAATGAAGCTTTGGGTTTAGTTTCAATTTCAAGCTAATATATTAAATTTTATATTTCCAATAAGCAAAACGCTTTGCAGCATTTCAAACTGAATCTAAATTGATCGTAATGATTTTTTCAATTGCTAATATCGGTAAAAAATGGCCATATTGACAAATCTGTCGATATCAAATAATTATTTTCATTTTAAAAAATATTTCAAAATTATATGCTTTTCTGAAACATTATTTCAAAATACATTGATTTAAAGTTTATTTGATCTGAATAAAAACAAATATTACTTGCTTTCAATTTAAAATACCGCACAAAAGCATTTTTAACACAGAGGTGGGTGTCGTATGCGATCTTTGTCGCCAAGTTGTTGTCTAGTTGTGGCGAAACTTCGCAGCAAAATTGTAGTGACCGGTTTGTGACACGGAACAAGAAGGTAGGTTCGAAACAGTGCATTAGTATAATAAGAAACAAGATATTCAAAAAAGTGTTAATAATAAGTGATATAGAAATAAGTCAGTCTGAAGGTACTATTACACTGCCTGACTAGTAGCTGTCGTTAACGACTATTGTTATTTGCTGTACTTGACTACTCGTAACTACTCTTTAACTGCTCTTGTTGACTGCCAACTTGACTGCGGCATTTAATTGCCTTCCCACTAAGGCAAGATATGGCACAAGGCCTTTTTAATGTGGGTTATCCAGGCCATATAGCCCGGCCAAAAACTTTTGTCTAATTTTCCCCAAACGACTCTACCCTTCTGCGGAGCCTCGATTGAGTTAATACTCTCCGCCCAAAGGCAGAGAGTTGACAGTGCTAAGGCTGTCAACTACGCGAGTTGACTGCAGTATTCAGTCGCCTTCCCACTTAAGGCAAAATGTGGCACAAGACCTTTTTAATGTGAGTCCTCCGGGCCGTATAGCCCGGCCAAGAATATCTGTCTAATGTTCCCCAGTCGTGACTCTACCCTTCGGCGAAACCACGACTGGGTTAATACTTTCCGCCCGAAGGTAGAGAGCTGACAGTGCGTAGAGCTGTCAACTGCGGGAGTTGACTTCTCTCTAGAAGTCACGCAGGAAATTTATATATAGCAAAAGGAAGAGTTGATTCCTCGTATGAGTGCACCAAAACAGATCAGAATATATAATTTAATAATTAAAAAAATCCTTTAGTCTTTTCTTTAGTCTTTTTTAGTCTTTTCTTTAGTCTTTTTCTTTAGTCTTTTTCTTTAGTCTTTTCTTTAGTCTTTTTTAGTCTTTTCTTTAGTCTTTTTCTTTAGTCTTTTTCTTTAGTCTTTTCTTTAGTCTTTTCTTTAGTCTTTTTCTTTAGTCTTTTTCTTTAGTCTTTTCTTTAGTCTTTTTCTTTAGTCTTTTTCTTTAGTCTTTTCTTTAGTCTTGTTCTTTCGTCTTTCCTTTAGTCTTTTTCTTTAGTCTTTTTCTTTAGTCTTTTACTTTGTCTTTTCTTTAGTCTTTTTCTTTAGTCTTTTTCTTTAGTCTTTTCTTTAGTCTTTTCTTTAGTCTTTTTCTTTAGTCTTTTACTTTAGTCTTTTTCTTTAGTCTTTCCTTTAGTCTTTTTCTTTAGTCTTTCCTTTAGTCTTTTTCTTTAGTCTTTTCTTTAGTCTTTTCTTTAGTCTTTTTCTTTAGTCTTTTCTTTAGTCTTTTCTTTAGTCTTTTTCTTTAGTCTTTTCTTTAGTCTTTTTCTTTAGTCTTTTTCTTTAGTCTTTTTCTTTAGTCTTTTCTTTAGTCTTTTCTTTAGTCTTTTCTTTAGTCTTTTCTTTAGTCTTTTCTTTAGTCTTTTCTTTAGTCTTTTTCTTTAGTCTTTCCTTTAGTCTTTTTCTTTAGTCTTTCCTTTAGTCTTTTTCTTTAGTCTTTTTCTTTAGTCTTTTTCCTTTAGTCTTTTTCCTTTAGTCTTTTTCCTTTAGTCTTTTTCCTTTAGTCTTTTCCTTTAGTCTTTTTCCTTTAGTCTTTTCTTTAGTCTTTTCTTTAGTCTTTCCTTTAGTCCTTTTTCCTTTAGTTTTTCTTTTTCTTTTTAGTCTTTACTTTAGTCTTTTTCTTTAGTCTTTTTTAGTCTTTTCTTTAGTCTTTTAATAGCAGAAAGATTTTGACGATGAAACTTTTTAAAATTTTGGCCATTTTCGATCATGCATGCTCGTTGAATCTTTAGAGGTACCTACATTTGTAGTTTTTTTTCTAAGCAACTAGCATGCCCTATGGGGGTAGATAAAAGCAAAAAACGTAAAAAGCTCTAATATATGTAGAATATATTTTGAAAAACGCTAAGCAGTATAGCACTGGAAATATAATGTGCTTGTTGTATCAGGAAGAAAAGCTAGCTATTAAGACATATCGGATTTTTTTTAAAAATTCAACATCCTCAACCAAGTATTCCAAGAAATAGGACTCAAAATAAAGATTTCAAAAACAAAGACAGGGATTGGATTGAAAAAGATCTGGAATTGGAATGAAAAAGATCTGGAATTGGAATAAAATGATGGCAACTACTATGAATCTATCATCAAAATTCAAGTTATGAAATTAGTTAATAAAAACAATTTAAATAACTCAGTGTATGAAACAGTCATAATAAGTTTAAAGTATAACGAAGACGTCTACTCAAATAGAGGTGTTTGCTAAAATAACGTTTACAGCAATATATCTGGGGGACACCCACGATATTTTCCATATGAGTGATTTTACACGCTGCCAAATATCGTGCAGTTGTTACAACTACATCTAAAACAATAAAAGACGTAATTCATATAAAACAAAACAATTAGCTAAAAATTGAAAGAAGAATCTATTCTACCACCGTTAATTATTGTCACAAAAATATAAAGGATTAATGGACAGCTTATCAACCCTTTGCAGATTGTTGAAAGCCAGAAAATATTTTAGACTCTCAGAATTTTTAAAGGTAATAATTGCTTAGAGATGCACATCTTACTAGTATATATATATATTAAATAAACTGCAAACAATATGTTTGCTTATTTTTAATAAAATCCGTTCATACTTACGGATAATCTTTCGCCTACTACAATCAAAAGATGTGAGAAATGAGCTGTAACGTTGATAAATGTTATTTACGTTCATTTCTTAATGTACCCAAGTACTTTCAACCTCTTTCCGAGGTCATCTTCAGGGGTGTCAGTTATGGTAACGAATGAATCCGGAAAACAATGTTGCTAAAAATTACTCTACACGTTTTCCCTACTTTAAATATTACGGTTAACAAATTGCTAGCGTTCATTCGAACGTGAAAATTATCCAAAATGGAATTTTTTTTAGATGTTGTAATGTCATGATCATGTACGTGTTAAAGCATGAAAAAACTGTTCTTTTTACAAACATTTTAGAACATTACTGCAGTATTCATAGCTGATTCTATTAATTGACGGCTTAAGTGTTTTAATGAATATTGTCTCGAGAATCTGTAGTTTGCTTTTGTTTTCTTGGTGTAGAATAGTTGTATTATTGATCATAATTTTTTTATATTGTGAATGTAGACAGGAATGACGTTGTAGATGTTTACAAATGGATGAATGGTCAGACAAATGTAGCGTAAGACGTCTAGTTAATATGGCTGTTGTAGCTCTAACATATATATTTGTTTTGTTGTCGGAGATACAATAAACGTTACAACTCATTTCTAACATTTTTTGATTGTAATACGCCAAAGATTATCCGTGAGTATGAACAGATTTTATTAAAAATAAGGAAACATATTGTTTGCAACATAATCTGATATATATAAAAGAAAATTTGCTGCCTATATATATATATATATATATATATATATATATATATATAAAGGAAAACTCAACGAGTCATTTAAATTGGTTATAAATTATAATTCATTTCAATGCGCTAAATTAGCTCATTTCATTAGACCACACAATATTCCTTCCATTTGGTACAAAAAGTTCTGCCGGAATAAGCATTTTCTTTAACTGAAGAGAAAGATAAAAAAAATAAAAATATAAAAATATAAAAAAATAAAAAGGAAAAGAGAGTCGGGACAGAGGCATTGGCGTCAGATCAACTGGGGGTATTCAGACCAGTCGTGAAGATTTTGACCGCTAGGTCATTAACCGTTTATTTCTAATTCTATGGATACGTGTGTATCTGTAACCCCATAAATTAACCCACCCATGTACACTAACTTTTATCCATATACACATATGCGCACATCCCCATATATACATTCAAATGTGACTGTGTTTATGCTTATACATACATACCGACCTACACTTTTCATATATATATATATATATATATATAGTCTGCTAGTAATTCTCACACATACTCCCAAAATACACATATATTTTCATACTGACATACATACTCACAACATACATACATTCATCTATTTATATCCACACACAATTATTGTGTTCACACACTCGCAATCATATGAGGAGCGGATTCACGCACACATGTATACACATCCATATATATATATATATATATATATATATATATATATATATATATATAAGCAATTTGTTATATATCCCTTTACATAAAGACAATGTACGCCTGAGTACACTTATCCATCTACTTTTAACTCCAAAACGAGGTAGTATTTTCTTTTCATGCGTCTTAACAAACCTTATATATATATATATATATATATATATATACCGACATACATCATTCGGATTTTTATACTAACCTGTACACATATGGGTAGAATGATCAGTACATGAAGTTATAATCAGTCCAAGAATGCACAATTGACTGCATCCAGTATTAACACAACCCACATATAATCAGGTGTTCTCACATGATGGAAAAACATATACATAATTAGGTCTATTTTTATACATGAAATACACTTATAATTAGGTGCCCCCTTATACACACCATAATACACACCATAATATATATAAACATGCACAAATTCTATAGAAGCATGCCCAGAATTAGGTGCAACCATATATATCAAAGCTAACGTTACACTTAGGTGCACTGTTATACACGTGAAATATTTATATTGAAGTCATTATAGTGAAATTATTTACAATTACATAGTTTATGATAGGATATATATATATATATATATATATATATATATATATATGCTTTTTTTAACTTCGTACAACAATAATATAAACTCATTGTGTACTTAGATTGGCATGTCAACACATTGTATAGTAGATCTCAATTCTTCGGTCTGTAAAATCCTCCAACGAGCAATCCACACAAATGTGAAAGAGCTGGCAAATGTGTCGGAACGGGGTGATTCTAAGATTTTATGTGTTAGACAGTTTAAATTCATTTTTATGGCGGCATTTGAAAATTATTTCATTTCTCTAATTTAATAATTGGCTTGATTCTCTGAATTTGATAATTCTAATCTTTTCGTCTAAGCATAAATTGCATCTGCTTCTAAAGCTATTGGTAGTTGAATCTTCCATTGAATCTGAGGGAAAAGGTTTCTGTCTTTTAATTCCCGGAAAAGTTTAGAGAGAGCGGTTTGATGATTTAGGCGAGGTTTAGAAAATGATTGATTGTGATTATATAGACGTTGTTTCCATGGTCCGGCGGAAATTCCTATATATATTTTTCTCGCTATTTTCTTCGCTAGGATAGATGGTTGCTTGGTATACTACCTCTTAGGATCTACATATACCTCCAACCGGGCATTTATTTTTTACTCTACAGTTACAGAGGATTGTACTAACTGTCTTTTTATTCTTAAAAAATTTCTTTAGTATATTATTATTATGTAAATTGACGATGCTATTAATATTGCCAGTGCAGGAATAATTAATTTTTAATGTTTTCCTATTGAAGATTTTCCTTAGTGAGATGTTCTGCTTAAAGTGCTTATCAACTAATTTCAGAAAGTGTTGCCCGGTATTAATATTAGATAGCTTACAGAAAAGGGGGTTAAACCATATCACTCTTCTTTTTCTATTTCTAGGTTCTTTAGTTCCATTACATTTGGTGGGGGGGTGCTAAGTGATGTAATTCCTGTTTAAAGCCACTTTTTTTTAAAGCGATGTTGTAATGTGTCTTATTTTCATTAAAGATTTTACTATTTGAAGATAGTTTTTAATTCTAGTATTTACGATTATAGGGATTTGTTTAATTATTTATTGGGGTTGGTTAAAGCATACATTTATGTAGGTTGCGGTTTCATTATTTTTTTGGTAGGGTTTAAATCGGTTGTTCGACAAATTTAAAGTTATATCTAAGAAGTTGACTATTTTTAAATTGGAGGAAATCTATCTTTTAAATCCAAGCCATTTAAAGACCCTAATTACTTTCTTTTCTACCCGAGATGATAGTGGACCATTACTGTTAGGGATAATGATGAGTCCGTCATCTCTCTATAGACCAATTTGTTTGGAGTCAACTATCCTACTAAGGGTGTTTAGGATATAGATTCCTATTAAATCTGCGATTTGGGAGGTATCAAAAGCACCCGTTGGGACATCAAAATTATCACCGTGGCTCTTTATCCAAGTAGAGTTATTACTGGATAATACAGATGTCCTAGAGGCCAATAAAATTTTAGATTCTTCATCGGTAATATCTACAAAATTCTTTGCGAAATTTAAACTATCTAACAATAGATTTTTTTTATATGGATGGGTAGAAATCCATAATGTCAAACTGAATGAATCATATTGCTCTGGATAACATCCATTGAGCTCTCTATATAAATAAAACACTAAATATTTTATATTAAGTTGATCTTGTTGGATTATTCTCGACGTTTACGGACTGGACATCTATACCTATATATATATATATATATATTTGGTGATTTTCAGAGCAGGACAAATCGAAAACATGGTCTCAAGATCCCACTGAAGAGTGAAATAGACAAACACGATGCAATGTTCATTTCTAGTGTTTATGCTTATATATGTATATATATATATATATATATATATATGTATGTATGTATGTGTGTGTGTGTGTGTGTGTGTGTAATAAATAAGTGAAAAAACAGATGAATTAAAACCTACTGTTTGTTGCCTTTAACCTTAGAAAATTTCTCAATACAGAGTAGAGCTTAATATTGTAATTTTGTTAATTCAATGTTTTATAAAAACATTATATCACTACACAATAATGTTTCCTTTCAGAACATTATTGTTCTTCATTATTGTTCATCTTCTGATATTTTAAAACAGACTTTTTGTTTATTTTTTAAATATCACATGAAAAAGAACAATACTTTTCTGAAACACGAAATTTTTGCGTAGTATAAGAAAATTACAATATATATATATATATATATATATATATATATATATATATATATGTGTGTGTGTGTGTGTGTGTGTATATATATATATATATATATGCAATTTGTTATATATAGTATATTATTTATATATCATATATGCACGGTACTTGTTTGAAAACGCTCAATATCAATATCAGTGATAAAGCTAACATATTCAGTTGAATTGGTGTGAGTTTGCGACTGGGTTTTACGTTTTTGCGCTGACGATAGCAAAAGCGTGAAACCCAGGGTCACAAATGCACACCAATCTAACTGAATATATATATATATATATATATATATATATATATATATATATATATATATACCTGTACCTATCTATCTATCTATCTCTATATATATATACATATCGCTCATTCGGTAATGAATTAGAGCACTCTGGCTATTGGCGTATGATACATCATACGCTAAAAGTTGCCTCCTTCTATCGAGCGCCTATAGCGCAGAGGTAGAACTGACGCCAATTCGGTCGGGTTTCAATCCTGGGTTAAAAGCAATCGGATGTCTAACCGTACTGATGAGCTGTGATACAGATCTGTTTGCGGATGACTATACACACACACACACACACACACACACACACATATATATATATATATATATAACATACATATATATATATATATATATATATAGTCATCCGCAGACAGATCTGTTTCGCTGTATCACAGCTCATCAGTACGGTTAGACAGCCGATTGCTTTTTACGCGGGATTGAAACCCGACCGAATTGGCGTCAGTCGGCGATAAACAATATTTAGCAGTATATATATATATATATATATATATATAGACAAACACACATATATGCATGCGAGTGTGTGCGTGTAATGGAAGGAGATGACGTTAGAGTGGGGAGGTTGCCAAAATATCTATCGCCACCGAGACGATATGTGCCAGCAAACGCGAAACGACAGATGGGCGGAACTCGAAGAAAGATAACTTAGATAATATGACTTACAGACGCACACTGGGATGAACGTCACGGCCACATAGGAAGATATCGTAAAAGCTATTGCCTGCCTGTGCCCATATTTATTAAGGTATTGGCGGGTGTGATATCTACTCTCGCTTCCTGATAAGCTGTGATAGATACATTAGATAGATTAGACATATAGAAGGGCTCCTGATGAAATAACACGAAAAGGCGCGTACAAAAATATTAGACGAAAAGGACACGGTGAGGCATCCACGTGTTTATGTGAATGCCTGGTGCACCACACAACCCTCTTCACGCGACCGTGTCAATGAGTGAGTGCGTTTTACATATACGTTTATATATATATATATATATATATATATATATATATATATATATATATATATATATTAAACATTTAAAGTTAAATATAACAGACAATGAATGTCTATTATGTTTAACCATGAGCCGTTCTAAACATCGTATTTTGGCTTCGATTTCAGATGAAAATAAAGACAAAAATTCTACAACATTTGGATATTTTTTTATTATGTTGGTTGTAAGCTTTCAGCTTACATGAGCCATCTTCAGAAATATTACAGGGACGTTAACATAAAAACATCCACCATCAAAGACGATTTTATCTTGACAAAACATTGCTAAGTAACGATAACATTTAGCAAATAGCAAACGCAGTTCGTAAATTTGTAATGCGGTTCTATGACGTCACACCGCTTGAGAGCTCGAAATATTAATAGAACCATACATTTAAATGCAATGTAATGTGTTATGACTACATTTAAATGTGATCTTATCAAGTATGTGTTGTTTTGATTTAATATAGATGGCCTCCAATATCTGGAGGTTCTTTTTACTGTGTGTATGAGTGAGTATTATTGTAGGACAGCTGCTAAGAAAATCGGTTCACTGCATCGTGCACGACCATTTTCTCTCCGGAAACGGTCTCACATATCTATAAGTCGATTATTTGTCCATGCAATATTTTCGACTCGGCTTCAGTCACTTTCTCACCACCGTAAGGTTACCTCTTTGTGTCTTTTCTATAAATATTTTCATGGTGATATTTTTAGATAAGCCCGTCGCTATAGTACCTAATATTTTTGTAATTTAAACGCAGTAATAAACTGGCATCGAGATCTTATCAATTTCCATATATATAGTTTATAAAGGAAAACTCAACACGGCATTTCAGTTATAAACTATAGCTCATTTCAGTGAGTTTAATTAGCTCATATCATCAGACCTTACAATATTCCTTCCATCTGGTACAAAGTTTCTGCCGGAAATTTCTTCTTTTCTTCCGGCAGACATTTTGTCCTAGCGTTCTTCAGACTGTTGTTCACGCTAGATAACGCGCTCTCTTCCAGAAACTCAGCATAGTTGCAGTATAAACCATAAATAGGCTGTGTGGCTGTTAGCCAAATACAAGCGGTAGACGGGCATTTGCGAATACAAATGGCCAGCTATTATATATATATATATATATATATATATATATATAACAGGTGTAGAGGCTCATTCCTTGTTCCCTGTTTAGGATGTGGTTTCCGGCTTTCTTTTTTCCAATCTTTTCACTTTTCTTTTCTTTTTTTTTCAATTGGAGTAGATAGACTAAACTATCGCCCGGTTCACACTCCACCCACTTCTATTGAACAGGTGTAGAGGCTCATCCCTTGTTCCCTGTTTAGGATGTGGTTTCCGGCTTTCTCTCTTCTAATCTTTTCACTCTTACGTAGCCCCCTGCACATCAGTGGCGTTACTGCCTTTCTCGGGGTGATATGATTAATATATATATATATATATATATATATATGTGCGTGTGTGTAAGTATACACAAGTGTGTCTGAGCAGGAGTCTGCAATAGAGATTAGCTAGCCACCTTGATAGACGCGTATCTCCAATACGAGTGGCCAGCCATTATGCATATGTATATTTGCGTGTGTGTAAGTATATAAATTAAAATTAATTGCTATATTCACATTCGAAAATGCTTATTACCTTTGATGCAGTAAATACATTTTTCTTTCTGAAATAAAACCAATCAACGAGTCACTTCTTAAGTATCGTTCTTTAATTTTTCTCTCTCCTTAATATTCTTTTCCTAAAATTCATTAACCCCTTGAGTCTTAATTTATCAGATTATTTATTAGATGTAGCCATAGCATATCAGTCAATAAGTCCCGGACCTGACACATAGATGGCGTCACTAACAAAAAAATCCATATGATTTTTTAAAATACTAATCTTAAAATGACACGTGGCAAAGTTTGGACCCAATCGGATTATTTATTTAGAAATTGCAGTTAAATAAATGAAGGTACTTTTGCAAATTTTCAAAACAATGGAAAAATCTGAATTTCATGTGTTGATAAAGCATTGCTTTCCGATGGAAAAAATACTGTTCAAACAAAGTAATGGCATGAGAAGTGTTATTGGGACTCTACTCCAGTATTTGTCTATATTTTTGAAACAGTATTTACATTATTCAGACTATTGTACTAATCTTTGTTGCCATTTTTTACAACGTTTCGGCCGTTGTAACTGAAGAGGGCCGGAATGTACAACGGCAAAAGGTCGTACAAATGGCAACAAAGATGAGAACAATAGTCCGAATAATGTAAATAGTGGAAACAACGTCGGAAACAACGGTTAAGAGGTGGTCTGCTGACTTTAAACATGATCGTAGACACAAATGATGCTGAACTGTCAGATTGCCCAAAATCGGCAGTTGTCCCGGAAAACAGAAAAAAAAAAATCGTTTTGGCTGATTCCTCTAATTTAGAAGTTCTCAATGTAGAACCAAAATGGATTTTTTTTTAAGCGGTCGCTTGATCAGTGATTTTCACTCGTTGATGTTAGTCGCTGGTCGCGTTCTGGAGGTGGTCGCTCACTAAGGGTCAAATAACATTAGCAACTCGTCCGTGCATAGAAAAACGGTCGTTGACAACAGGTAGTCGCTGACGAAGAGGGTCGCATACGGCAGTTTCCACTGTACTAACCTTTAAATGGCACATGACAAAATTTGTGTCCAATCGGATTAATTGTTTAGAAATGACAGTTACTCAAGTGAAGCTCCTGTTCCAAATTTTAAAGACAATGGAAAAATCTGAATTTTGTGTGTTGATAAAGCATTGCTTTCTGATAGGAAAAATACTGTTCAAGCAAAGCAATGACTTGATAAGCGTTATTCGGACTCTACTCCAGTATTTGTCTATATTTCTGAAATGAGGTAGTATTTACAGTATTTACACTATTCAGACTATTGTCCTCATCTTTGTTACCATTTGTACAACGTTTTGGCAGTTGTACGCTCCCGCCTTCCTAGCACCTGAAGAAGGCCGGAGTGTAGAACGACCAAAACGTCGTACAATTGGCAACAATAGTCCGAATAATGTAATTAGTGAACTCTATTCCGTTGGAAACAACGGTTAAGAGATGGTCTGCTGACTTTAAAGGCGGTCGTACAGACACAAATGATGCTGAACTGTCAGATTGCCCAAAATGGGCAGTTGTTTTTTGGGTTTTTTTTTGTTTTTTGTTAATCATTTCACCCCTAGCAAGGCGGAAACGCCACTGATGTGCAGGGGGTTACGTAAATGTAAAAAGATTAATTAGAAAAGAGTGAGGAGTACAAACTAATTAGAAAGGAGCAATAGAAAGCTGAGAAAGCAGGTGCGATGACAGATACATAGGTGGAGAGAAAGGGAAGATTATACAGGGGAGGGGAGAGAGCTAAAGTCCATTGGTTAGTAGTTGTCCACACACACACACACACACACACAAACACACACACACACACACACAAACAAAAAAAACACAAACTCGTTTTGGGTCTATCGCAAATTGAAATCGCATGAGATAGCATGAGATAGCAGAGGAGTTGAACATATCAGAAGGCAGTGTATTCACCATTTTGCGTGAACAGCTGTGTTCTGCTATTTTAATTTAGAATTATCCACTTGGCAATAAATACTAAAAATAGAATGAAATACATCATTTCTTTAAAAAAAAAACTGGGGTGGCCTAATAATTATGGCCGGCAGTGAACATATGGAAGAAAACTGACGTAACACAATTTTCTTTGAGCGTTTGACATTGACATTGTACCGTACTAAGGTCTGCTTGCTTAATATTTCATTAGAACCTGCCTCACGTCTGGCTCAGTTTTAACTTTACGACATGCAAGAATTCAGTAATAATAACAAAAGAACCATTCTATTTTCATTTGGCCATAAATACTAAAAATAGGATAAAGTATAAAATACATCATTTCTTAAAAAAAAAGCTGGGGTGGCGTAATAATTATGGTTGGTAGTGTAAGCTCGTGATGACAACCACGAGTCAAAGGAAGCAAGGAATGGCTTGAAGGGAGGGTGAGACGGTTTTGATACTCATTAACTATCTCCCTGCTGTCACCAACACATCATTTCGTTACTGAGCACATTGAAAAGAAACTTTCTACCCATTTTGCGCGCGTTCATAATCTTCATGAATAATCCTGTGTACAGTTTCCACTACAAATCCAAACTGTACGCTTATTGTCGTTAAAAACGCACAAAGGTCTTCATCCAGAACATTGTGAATTCTCTAAAACAGCTTTGATTTTAGACGTCCCTCGTTCTCCTATATCCCTCATCGTCTGACACCTCTTTACCATCCTTGAACCTCTTGTACCAGATGCTCGTCTCATACTAACTAGTATGAAAAAAAGTCATAAAAGTCTCCATAAAAGTCAGGAGAAATTCATAAGTTTCTGTGGCGTTTTTGCTTAGTTTAACGCAAAACTTTATTGCATGACTAGCTTCCAAATTGTCTTCACGTACTGATCGCATTCCGCGAACTAGTTACCTGTGACAACCGTCGTTTAGTAGGGTGGAATAACACAATTTGGTAGGTCAGCTTATTAGACGTATAGTAATGACAAGCTAAAATTACAATAATCTGAGACAGTTATAAATGCCACTCCTAAAAAACTCAAAACATCTAGGTTACACCTCGGATTTTTTAAAACTACATAATTAAATGAACTAAAGAACTAATTGTAGTTCCCATAAATAACATAATAAAAAACATTTTTATTATTATTCAAACGAGTTAGCTCAGACATTTATGAGCTTATCACGACATCTATCATAGAGCCATTGGTCAACCGACTCGTCTTATGTCATCTGGAGGTGCCCAGAGCAGTAGATGTCTGGCTTGCTTTGCTTGCCAGCAATATTTTGTAAAGAGCATTTGGGTCCAAAGGTCTAGGATTTAGTTTGATGTTGTCCCAGCATCCGAGTGTATGTTTCACCAAGCTTAGACTCAAGGATTTAAGTCAAGGGTCGGCAACCTACAGCTATCGGGCTGGATCCGGCCCGCAAAGGTATTTTGACCGACCCGCGAGTTTGATTACCAATGACACTATTTTTAAAATGAAAGGCGAGGCTTTCGAATTCAACAAAAGGCTTGCTGTTAGCCACCTGACCGAATTTGAATAATATGACCGCAAAAACACGATCGAAACCCAATCACCTCCATTTCTGCGTAAAAAATTAAAACAAATAAACATGAAACAAAAACTGAGAGCCGATTTGAGCGACCGACTGGCGACAGACATTAGGCGGGGACACCTTCAAAGGGACAATGTTGTCTCAGTGGGCTTTCTATTTCATTCCTCCAACAGCCTCCCCCCGCCATCGCTTACCCCTGTCACCTACCCGTTGTTGGAATTTATCAGTGGGCCATGTTCGTATCTTATCATACCCCTCCTCTTCTCAAACAAGAGTCTTTCAGTGATTTTTCTGCATGCGTCCTGGCTCGACACGGGCCATATGTCACGCTTTTTAAAGCTTAATTACTCTGCAAATAAACTGAATAAAATTAGAAAATAAAATTAGAAATATTTTAAATACCGAAATGAAATTCAAATGAATGTAATCAGTGCTTTTCCTATTTACTTATTCAAAAAGAAATAAATTCATGATTTTGTTTCGTTTTAATAATTTGTTTGAAAATTGAAAGAGAACCCAGAATATGTAAAATATATTGCAATTTTTGATTCCGGATATGAACAAAAAAATAATTTTTACTGATTACTAATATGATTTCCTTATTTCATTGTTACTAAGCAAAAAGACGCTATTATGATACGTATACGTATACTGCTATCAGATCTCGGAAAGCTAAAAACAGTTAAACGTACACGCATTATACATGCATGCCTCATGAATGTGTGGACATACCTAAATTGTCACGGACGTAAGTGTATATGTTTGCAACTATTTCTACTCGTATTTTTGTGTATGTGTTTCGTTGATTTTTTTCACTTTGAAGTATTTTGACGTTTCTTGAGGAAAAGCATTTTTTGTTAGGTGTTTTTAATTTTTAATTTTTTTTTATTTCCTCAGTGTTTATTTTCATTATGGTTTTAAATATTTATGTTGACAGGGGTCTGCATATGTAATTGTCCTTAACTTTTCATTACTGGCCTTCGTCCGGCCCGCGACCCGTCATTATAACACGATCCGGCCCGCGGGATCGAATGATTTCCCTGGTTTAATGACCAAGCATTTGCGCAATACTTTAAAACAGACTCTACAGTGACAAGCTCCGTTTGCGGTTGTCTGGTAAAGCAGATTTTCAGGTTACATCCATTTTATTCAAGGTGAGCAAAACTTTAGCTATGCGAAATTTTCACATCTTTTTAACTAGAATGTATCTAGCCACTTAGGTATGCAAAGATTCGACAGATTATATTGACTCACCTGAGACAATTTGTATTGATCCTTGATGGTTGAAGCATATGAAACCAGTTTTAGAGGCATTTAACAGAGGACGGGAAGTGCGACACTGAGATCCGAAGGTGAAATAGCATGGCTAAGGATGCACCCCAGAAGCTGATTAGTGTATTAAAAGACACGAAAATTTTGCTGGAAACTACGAAGAGAGAGCTGAAGTATTATGTGATGTCTGTCTATCAATATAGCAGTGAATGCTGGACAATCTCCTCAAAAATGACGGACGGACTTGAAACAACCAAAATGTAGTTCTATAGAAGGGATGCTGGGAAGGACCATGGACCGAATATGTGAACAGCGATGAGGTTTTGGAGAGGATGACAATAAAAAAGAAACTAATAATTAACATAAGGAAAAACTGACTTTCCTGTGATATGTAATGAGAAGGAAGGGGTTGGAACATCTGATGCTCCCAGGTCAGATAGAGGGAAAGAGAAACAGGGGTATGACATACTTGATGGGCGTGAGCAAATGGATGGCAGATCAGTGTTTGGGACGGGTAACAGGAGAAAGCGTGTTAAGAGCCACTTAGGATAGGGAGATTTGGAAGGCCCTGATTGTTTACGTCCTGAAGGAGCAGGACATAGAGAAGAAGAAGAAGAAGGAGAAGAAGAAGAATGGAAAAATAGCCATTTTAATTTAACTGAATATTTTTTATAATTTCTAATACTTCACTCCGTTTTCTTTCTGTACTCGGATCTATCACAATATATATATTTCGTGTGTCTGTGTGCGTATATATATATATATATATATACGTACACAAACACACAAAATTCAAACGGGATAAAATAAACACATACACACGCACACACACACACACGCACACACACACGCTAAATTCAAATAGTATCCCCAAAACAATTAAAAAAAAACAAAACGAGATGACCCGTAGAGTTGAATCAAAATCGCTGAAATCAATTTTGATGTATAAAGACAAAATCAAATTTCGCAAGTCAGTGAAAAAAAAAACATTTAAGATCAACGAACGCGACAGAAGAAACTTAACGTGGGCGTGTGAAAAAAAGAATGACAAAAACACGCAGGCAAGCATATGAACTTTCTGACCTACTTACCACTTGACTTATCTATTTATACACGATACCATGGCCATCAGAAAAGCAAACGGATCTCGACATGTTACCAGTTTATTCGTCTGAAGAGAGTCAACTTTAGACTCGAAACACAAATACCATTATGGACATTTAATACATCATACAAAAAGCAAGTTGTTTGTTTTGTTTTTATGGCAAATCAACCTCGGCGGGTCATTTATTGCCAACTAAACTTTATTTATTTATTGCTGGTAATACCTTTTTCTTTCAACAATTTATTGTTGCTTTTTTATATAAGTTTTGTGTCTAGTAATACATTTTTCTTTTCGAGTATCAAGATTCATTGGGACTTGTTTTTTTTTTAAAGAGGGCGGGGTTCCCAAGTTCAACCCTTATTATTTAACCCATAACTGGAGGGAAGGGACGGATTAATATCTTTCCCAAGGGTACCAGTGCTTAAGTGAATGCAGGGTATTCACCTGGAATTCAAACTTGGCTCACCACTTTCTCTTTCCTAGCCGCTATCCACTACACCACAACGCACATCCGTAGCTAAACGCTTAGAGCACCTGGTATTCGCAAGATGTCACCCATCTAAGTACTGACCAGGCTCAACGTTGCTTAACTTCGGTGATCGAGCGAGAACCGGTGTATTCAACGTGATATGGCCGTAAGCCTACAAAAAGCAAGTAATATTAATAATAATAACAACAATAAATCTAAACTTTAAGCAAAACTTTCATAGCTTCTCACACTTATATATATATATATATATATATATATATATATATATATATATATATATATATATATATATATATATATATATATATATATATATATATATATATATATATATATATATATATATATATATACTGAGAGATGTGCGTAGTAATGCAGCGGATATCGGCATGGAACGAAAAATTGGAGAACCGTGTTCGAATTCCAGCTGAATTCGTTGCATTTACTTAATAACAAATACCGTTGGGAAAGGTATTAACCCGTCTCTTCCCTCCACCTATGGGTTAAGATAGTAGGATTTATTAGTTTCTATAGCCTTGGTTAGCAACCAGTCAACCGCGGAAAGTAATGGCAAACTACTGCGCGAAAATCTTCTGCCGAGTCAGTCCTTTATCTTTCGAGAAATGATCGCCCAAGCGTGTATCCTGTATCGCACTATACAAACATGACTCGACTTAGAGAAAATGGAACGCTTATGGGATTCTCCCATTTTGGTAGTAATCATGGTAAACTGCTGTGACACATATTGTCAGCCTTGATAACAAATTTACACCAATGAGCTTTTTTTTTAATAAGGATAAATCAATGATAAAGTAGATATTATTTTCTGGATGAGCCCTGAACTGGGTTTGTAAGCAAATGCGCAGGAAGTTTTTATGAATTGGATTTGGGACGCTCATCTCTATATTTTGTTATCGAATGTAGAAGACATTTTTTTTTTGTTTTCTATATCCATATACTATTCCCTAAGTGAAGAATGCAGTCGAAATGTACGTATTCAGAAATGTTCTTAATTCATCAAAATGGCGAACGTTCTACTTGGCTCAGGGGAAAGTAGTTATCATATAAGGGATGAAATAGAAACAAACGGTTTTTTAGCGTACAACGTAAAGATTGCTGAACAAAAAAAAAGAAAAAAAAACTAATATGAAAACAAAAAATAATTAAGTAAAGAAAGAAAAGGATTCGTTCTTTTATGATCACCAATTTATTTGTTGTTTAATGGAAAGGATAAAAAATACAAACAATCTGAAATATTCTTTGGAAACAAAGAAAATTCCGGAACATACACACAAACACATACATTGCAATTGGGCAGTAAACTCTGTTTTTGCAGGTTTCATTAAAAATGGTATATATATATATATATATATATATATATATATGTGTGTGTGTGTGTGTGTGTGTGTGTAATTGATCACATGAAAAATTACATAAGAACCTAAACCATAATACCTTGTCTGTAACTTTTAATGAAATTTGTTTATATATATATATATATATATATATATATATATATATATATATATACTGTTAAATATAAGGGACAATGAATGTCTATTATGTTTAATCATGAGCCGTTCTAAACGTCGTATTTTGGCTTTAATTTCAGGTGAAAATAAAGACAAAAATTGTCCAAATTAAATTAAAGCCAAAATACGATGTTTAGAACGGCTCATGATTAAACATAGCAGACATTCATTGTCTCTTATATTTAACAGTATATGTTTAGAAATTACACACACACACACACATATATATATATATATACATATATATATATATATGAAATTATTTGTTTGCATATTATTTTAGTCAATACTCGTATTTGAGTAGATATTCTGTTTTTAATCAAACAATATAAAAAGCACAATATATATTCAAATACGAATATCTACTAAAAATAATGTGCAAACAAATAATTCCAATATGTCAGTTGTTAAAGCCATTTCGTTTACCTTCGGGATTTCCGTAACACACACACACACACACACACACACACACACACACACACACACACACACACACACACACACACACACACATATGTATGTATAAAATGTAACCGCAATTTCTACTACAACAGCTTTTTTTTCACACACACACATATATATATATATATATCCGCAGACAGATCTGTTTTGTTGTATCACAGCTCATTAATACGGTTAGATATCTATCCAGGATTGAAACCCCACCGAACTGTCGTCAATCTGCGATTCTACCGCTGAGGTATAGGCGCTCGGTAGAAGGAGGCAGGCGTTTAGCGTGTGATATACAATGTAAGCACACGCCAGCGGCTGAGAGTGTTCTAATTCATTACTGAATGAACGATGCGTAGATGCTAGAGTAGCTATAGTTTTTTCAAAGTCTACTATTCTTCAAGAGTGTGAGAGCGTAATATATATATATATATATATATATATATATATATATATATATCCGCAGACAGATCTGTTTCGCTGTATCACATCTCATGAGTTCTGTTAGACATCCGATTGCAATTCAGCAGATTTTGTTCATCATATTTTAAAGGAAATTTTTATAAACATATGTGTGTGTGCTTGTGTGATAAAATATGAGATATTTATGAGTAAATGTACTCAGTAACAGAAATAATGTGCGCTGAAAATGTACTCAATATCAGAAAAAAAATCCACTCTCCCTACGTATGTGTTATGCGTTAATATATTTAATATGCACGATATTTGTATACATTATATATATATATAAGTAGCTAACCTAGAGCCAACGAACCTACCTAGGTTTCACCTAATGGATCATCAGGGTCAGTCAGTCAGTTAAGTGCCATACGTGATACACGCTTGGGCGATCATGTCTCGAAAGATACATGACTGACTGGGCAGAAGATTATCCCGCAGTAGGTTGCCATTGCTTTCTGCAGTAGACTGGTTGCCGACCAAGGCTATAGAACCCAATCTGTCCTGCTATTTAACCCATAACTGGAAGGAAGAGACGGATTAATACCTTTCCCAAGGGTATTTGCGCGTAAGTGAATACAATTCATCAGGGTAAGTTGGCTAAAACTTTAGCGCTTTACGTGTTAGGATCCTCGTCTCGGGGTGGGTTTTTCGAGACGTGGTTAAAGATAAATTTACAGTTATATATATATATATATATATACATATATATCTGTGCGTGTGTGTTTGTGTGTCTGTGTGTGCAAATCAGAGTATCGATCAGCAGACAGCAGAATACTGATGGCTCAGGGCCACGAACCTTCCAGCAATTTTTCAGATGCGTATGTTGTTGCGTGTGACATCATTTTCTCGTTTTCTTTTGGTGGTTTCTTTTTATTTCTGGCTTTTTTTTTTTAATGTTTTTTTTTTTCAATTTCTTGGGCGACGTAAATATTCTTCCCAACTCTTTTGTTTAATTCTGATTCGTTCGTTATTTTTCTTTTTTTCTTTTATTTAATCCTCCTTCGTTTATGCCTATTTCTTATTTTCGCTTTTCATTCGCTCGGTATTATAATTTTTTTTGTTGTATTCTTTTACGCGATCATTTTTCTAACTCCATTTTTTCTTTCTTTCTGTTCTGTTATTTTTATCTTTATTTTATATCATTTTCTTTCTTTCGTTTGGTTCCTTGAATCTTTCTTTCTTTCTTTCTTTCAATCGGTTCCTTGATTCTTTCTTCCTTTTTTTGTTTCTTTGTTTCTTTCTTTTTTCTTTCATTCATTTACTTCCTTTCTCTTTCTTTCATTCTTTCTTTTGATTCCTTATTTTTTTCTTTCTTTCTTTCATTTGGTTCCTTGATTCTTTCTTTCTTTCATTTGGTTCCTTCATACTTTCTTTCTTTTTCTTTCTTTCTTTCTTTCTTTCTTTCATTTAGTTCCTTGATTCTTTCTTCCTTTTTCTGTCTTGTTTTTGTTTCTTTGTTTCTTTCTGTTTTCTTTCATTCATCTACTTCCTTTCTCTTTCTTTCATTCTTTCTTTTGATTCCTTATTTCTTTCTTTCTTTCTTTCTTTTTTTCTTTCTTTCTTTCTTTCTTTCTTTCTTTCTTTCATTTGGTTCCTTGATTCTTTCTTTCTTTCATTTGGTTCCTTGATTCTTTCTTTCTTTTTTCTTTCTTTCTTTCTTTCTTTCATTTAGTTCCTTGATTCTTTCTTCCTTTTTTTTCTTTTTTTTGTTTCTTTGTTTCTTTCTTTTTTCTTTCATTCATTTACTTCCTTTCTCTTTCTTTCATTCTTTCTTTTGATTCCTTATTTCTTTCTTTCTTTCTTTTTTTCAGTTGGTTCCTTGATTCTTTCTTTCTTTCATTTGATTCCTTGATTTTTTCTTTATTTCTTTCTTTCTTTCTTTCTTTCTTTCTTTTAGTTCCTTGATTCTTTCTTTCTTTTTTCTTTCTTGTTTTTGTTTCTTTCTTTCTTTCTTTTTTCTTTCATTCATTTACTTTCTTTCTCTTTCTTTCATTCTTTCTTTTGATTCCTTATTTCTTTCTTTCTTTCATTTAGTTCCTTGATTCTTTCTTTCTTTCATTTGGTTCCTTGATTCTTTCTTTCTTTCTTTCTTTCTTTCTTTTTCTTTTAGTTCCTTGATTCTTTCTTTCTTTTTTTCTTTCTTGTTTTTGTTTCTTTATTTCTTCCTTTTTTCTCTCATTCATTTACTTCCATTTTCTTTCTCTCATTCTTTCTTTTGATTCCTTTTTTCTTTCTTCTTTCTTTCTTTCTTTCTTACTTTCTTTCTTTACTTTTATTTCTTCCATCTTTCTTTCTTCTTTCTTTCTTCTTTCTTTCATTGAGTTCCTTCTTTCTTTCTTTTTTCTTTTTCTTTCTTTCATTTTTTCCTTCTTTCTTTCTTTTTTTCTTTCATTGGGTTTCGTATTTTTTTCTTTATTTTTTTCTTACATTTGGTTCCTTATTTCTTTTTTCTTTCTTTCATTTGGTTCTTTCTTTTTTCTTTCTTCTTTCTTTCAATTTTTCTATCTTTTATTTAGTTGCGTCTTTCTTTCTTTTTTCTTTCTTTTTTCTTTCTTTATTTTGTTCTTTCTTTTCTTCTTACATTTTATTTATGTTTTTTTATTTTCTAATTTAAATTTTTTCTTTATTTTTTCTTTCTTCATTTTCTTCACATATTTCTTTCTTCTCTTCCTTCTTTTCTTGTTTCATTTAGTTTTGTCTTTCATTCTATTGATTCTTTCTTTCTTTCATTCTCAGCATATTTTTGTTGTTTTTCTTTCAACCTTTCTTTCTTTGTTTTTCTCTTTTCTTTTTTGTTTCTTTCTTTCACTTTGTTTTTTTATCTCCTTTTTTCTTTCGTCTCATAATTATTTCTTTCTTCTTCCTATTTTTCACAATAACCGCTTCACATGTCTTTCTTTTTAAAATCCTTCATAACACTATTACTATCTTGCCGCTGGGTACGAACCAAAATTTTTCAGGAATGTTACCCCATTTTACAGAAAATGATTTGAAAAAAAAATGTGCTCATTTCAAAAATCATTTTTTTCTTTCCCATATTGAACAGCGTCACTAATAGATCATAGAACCTGAGCACTGACATACATACATTCAGATATGCATCTTTATATTGCATCACAGACGCACACACACATATATATATATATATATATATATATATATATATATAGGCTTGTATGGGAATGACTAATATAAAATGCTCTCATTACGATTGAGCTCGCTAGAGAAGAACATTTTAAAAACACTTTCCACTTTTGCGATATATGAGAGACTTTTCAGTGACTGACGTGTGTATACACTGCTTATATAGAACACGTTAAAATGTCCCATCGCTGATTCCATGCGTCTATGGCTTAGAGGGTAGCGACTCCGACTGACACCAAATCGGTCGAGTTTTGATCCCAACCAGAAGTAAGTGGATGTGTCTAGCCACACTGACGAGCTGTGAAACAGCGAAAAAGGCTTGTATGTAGATAAGTTATATATATATATATATATATATATATATATATATATATATCGATCCTCACTGGCTACCCCCATACTTTCGGCCGTGTGACACTTCTAAGCTACGCTTAGAAATCGCATTCCTCCAGGTTTGGGTTTTGGGCTCAGGGCTAACAACCCTGCCTCATAAAAAACAGTTTGTTACGGAAACAGCAAAAATGCTGTCATACACACCTTTAGGTGTAATGGATGATTAATTTTTATTATATATATATATATATATATATATATATATATATATATATATATATAATAAAATATAATATATAATATATATAGCACATATATATATATATATATATATATATATATATATATATATATATATATATAGGTGCATAATGTTAGAAGTCCTGAACGTTCTGAATAGACAGAAGATTTTTCCACAGTAGGTTGGCATTAATTTCTCCGGTAGACTTGTTGCCAAACAAGGCTGTAAAACCTACTTTTTCCTGCTATTTGACCCATGGCTGAAGGGAGAATTGACGGATTAATACCTTTTCTAAGGGTATTTGTGCATAAGTAAATTGAACAAATTCAACTGCAATTCGATCTCGGTTCTCCCATTTCTCCTTCAGAGCCGATAACACAATGCACCAATATATATACAGCTCTTTAAAGAAGTAGTAACACTTCGTCTACAGATCGCATTGAAACGTCAAATATGACTGTAGATATCTATGATAAAATCTTTAGATATTTCGATGTATTATATTCAGATGTAAAACATTTCTTTTTAAAAATTAGCCAAAATTATTCAACCAGTCCCATTTAGAAATTATAAAATAATATTGATCTATGGCAATTGTAATGTATTCTTTTCCTTAATTTGTTATTTCAGAAAGAAAACTAAAAGACCTCTTACAGAAGGTAGCTGAAGAGAGTGACAAGAAAGGACTACAAATAAACTGCAAGAAAACATGGTCATCAGCAAAAGGGGCAGCCCAAAATGCCAATTACAGGTGAGGGACTCTAAAATCAAGCAGATACAGAAATTTAAATAACTAGAAGACGGAAAGTGCGACACTGAGATTCGAAGGCGAATTGGCATGGCAAAGGACGCGTTCCAGATGTTGAGTAAAGTATTAAGAAACAGGATAATTTCACTGGAAACAAAGAGGAGAGTACTGGATTGCTATGTGATGTCGGTTCTTCAATACGGCAGTGAATATTGGACAATATCTTTGAAGATGAAGGAAAAATTTGAAACAGCTGAAATGTGGTTCTACAGAAGCATGTTGCGGGTATCATGGGCCGAGCATGTGAGCAATGACGAAGTTTTGGAAAGGATGGCAACGAAAAGGAAATTAATACTGAGCATCAGGAAGAGACAACTAAAGTTCATGGGACATGCAATGAGGAAGGAAGGATTGGAGAACCTGATACTAACAGGACAAATAGAGGGGAAAAGAGGAAAGCAGCGGATGACATATTTGAAGGGCATGAGCAGGTGATGACGGAACGAGGGTTGCATGGTGCAACAGAAGAAAGCGTGCTCAGAGCCACCAGGGACAGGGAGATGTGGAAAGCCATGATCGCCTACGTCTTGTCATGGCAAGGACATGGCACATAAAAGAAGAAGAAGAATGAAGTGTGAGAGCCACGTTCCGCAAAAACTCATTCATTCTGCAAAAAGATGAAATCGATCTGAACTTGACAAGAATCTCTGAATGAAGATGGCTGATGCATACAAACAAGGTGATGAATATACAACCTTTTTAAGCGTTTAAATGTTCCTAGATCGACAATTTGTAGCATTATCAAGAGCAACGCCGAGACTCATTTTTTGAGAATAAATTAAGAACTTGCAAAAAACGGTTAATTTTTGAGAGAATGTTTTGTGCTTGTCTCGAAGAATCCTCACTTAACGACGAAGAATATTGTCAATGATGTAAATTCATGAGATTTGAATGTATCGACAAAGAGAGTCAATAGACGTTTTCATCGAGCATGTTGCCTAAAGAAAACTCACTTGCTTCAGGCTAAGCACCTATAATGCAGAGTAGGTCATGCCAGAAGACATCTAGAACGTGGGAGTAAATATGTGAAGATGAAACCAAACTGGAATTATTTCGTCTCTTGAAATCACGTTATATATGCAGGAAAATGAACGTAGCTCACGTACCAAAAAAAGAAAAAAAAGACCTCCTACTCTTAAAAATGGTAGTGTGAGCATTGTACTCTGGGTATCTTTTGTTGTTTTTGGACTGAAACTAGTGAAAGGAAAAAGCATCATGGATATTTTGCTGCTTCTGGAAAAGCAGATCAAGTGAGGGTAAGATGGCTAAAGATCAATAGTTCACGACTAAAATCCCTTCTTAGACAATAATGGCAATATTTACATTCAACCTAATAGAGTCAGTCAGTTAAGTGCCATACGTGATACACGCTTGGGCGATCATGTCTCTTTCGAGACATGACTGATTGGGCAGAAGATTATCCCGCAGTAGGTTGCTATTGCTTTCTGCGGTAGACTGGTTGCCGACCAAGGCTATAGAACCCAATCTGTCCTGTTATTTGACCCATAACTGGAAGGAAGAGACGGATTAATACCTTTCCCAAGGGTATTTGCGCGTAAGTGAATACAATGGATTACAACTGGAATTCGAACTCGGCTCCTCGGTTTCTCGTTCCGAGCCGATATCCACTGTACCACAACGCACATCCTACTAAGAGAGTAAGTATTGGAAACCTCGGTTCATGCTTTTCTAGCTATTATATGCGCCACGTGAAACACAATGTTTTTTTTAAGTTACTAAACAGAAAATATATGTCCGCTATATCAGTCAGTTAAGTGCCATACGGGATACACGCTTGGGCGATCATGTCTCGAAAGAAACATGACTGACTGGGCAGAAGATTATCCCGCAGTAGGTTGCCATTGCTTTCTGCGGTAGACTGGTTGCCTGCCAAGGCTATAGAACCCAATCTGTTCTGTTATTTAACCCATAACTGGAGGGGAGAGACGGATTAATACCTTTCACAAGGGTATTTGTGCGTAAGTGAATGCAAGGAATTCGACTGGAATTCGAACTTCCGCTATGTAGATGATATAAAAAAAAACATATCACCTTGTCTGTCATTTTTAACCAAACTTTCATACACACACATATATATATATATATATATATATATATATATATATATATATATATATATACTGTTAAATATAAGGGACAATGAATGTCTATTATGTTTAATCATGAGCCGTTCTAAACGTCGTATTTTTAATTTCTGGTGAAAATAAAGAGAAAAATTCTCTAACATTTGGATAATTTTTATTAAGTTGGTTCTAAGCTTTCAGCTCACATGAGCCATCTTCAGAGAGGTTATTAAGACGGTAACACAAAAACATCCACCATCAGCGACGATTTTATTTTGTGTTGACATAAAACTCCGCTAGGCAACGGAAATAGTTAGCAAAAATAACAAACGCAGTTCGCAAATTTGCAATGCGGTTCTATGACGTCACACCGCGTGATAGCGCGAAATGACAACAGAACCATGTATTCAAATGCAATGTGATGTGTTATGACCGGATTTAAACGTGATTTTATTAAGTGTGGGTTGTTTGAATTTCGTGTAGATGGCCTCCAATATCTGAAGTTTTTTTTTACTGTGTGTATGAGTGAGGATTATTGTATTGTTGACTAAAATCTGTCTCATATTACCTACATGTTTATGTTTTTCTGCGAAATGTTGTTTAATTGTATTCTGATTGTAATCCACTATATATATATATAGTCGAAACTGTTGTATGCGATCCCCATCGTCAGCGATCATCTGCTCTTATTAACGACCGTTTTTCTATGCACGAACAATTTGCTAATGTTAATTGACCCCCAGTGAGCGTCCTCTTTTAAAACGCGACCACCGACCAGCATGAAAGAATAAAAATCATTGCTCAAGCGACCACTTTAACAAATATTCATTTTGGCAGTACAGTCCTATTGAGTTAGTAATCTATCTTATTTTTCTTTAGTCTAAGCCAGACGCACTTTTTCGTTGTTTTGTTATTGTAGTGAAGTGTCAGATTTTTATTATTTGTTGAAATGGCGGTGGTCAAACGGCGGCTGTCTTGTATTAACATGTACTTATTACATTTAACAAGTTCAAGAGATTTGTAGGTTTCTATATCAACTTGGATAAACTCGGGCGTAGGGGAAAATCATCTATGTGAAATTTAAATTTTCAATGTTTATTTTCAATGTTTCTCACACACTCTCTCTCTCTCTCTCTCTCTCTCTCTCTTTACCCTGATCAGTGTAATTTTTTTCTTGCATGTTTGTTTATTTCTCCATATATTATCGCAGAAAAAATTGAAAACGTATACATCCCGAACTTTTCCAAATTATATATTTTATAAGAAATAAGTGCCAACCTCAATTAGAAGTGGTCACATTACAATAAATTCATCACACAGATTGCAATAATTTAAGAGCTTAAATCAGAGACACAAAACCACAGTAAACTGCAAGCACATTAGGGACCTAACCCTACAATCATGCTAAGAAATACTAAGAGTTTGATTAGATATTCTCATTATAAAAGATAAAAAATGCTATAGAAAAAATCGATTCAATAAATCCTCTAAGGAAAGTCTATCACTAAAGCCTACACCAATAACCTTACTTAACACAATAACCTTACTTAAATACAAAAATATTCCGTACTAAAAAAATCAAAAATTAAACAAATGGCTCCCAAAATTGAAAAAGAATCAAAATTCATATATTCAAAATCATGATTAAAAATGTACTACTTCAGAATAATTATATCATACACAAAAATAAACTATAAGCACACGTAAGATCTAAAAATATCTAAATGAATAAAATATAAAAAAAATCAAAAGAAATAAATAGGATTCCAAACGATAATTTATAGAAAAAAAAATATAAAAAAAATTAAAAGGAAAAGCCGACCCTCTAAACTTAAAATTAAGATTAAATATACAACTTTATACAAAAAACTGTTAAAACGCCAATTTGCATTTACTTCCTAAAAATACAAATTTAGATTTCTTGAAATAACTTCGCCTAAATACAAAAATACTCCAAACTTGAGTATAAAATATAAAATATATATATATTTAGAAAAAAAAACCCTATAAAATAAAAAAATATTCCATACCGAAAAAATCAAAATTGGAAAGAAAAAACACCCCACCCCTATCACGTCTATCTAAGAAACCCCAAAATGAAAACCTAGACACAGGATCAAAGTGAATACATGAATTAGATCCACTAACAGCAGACATAAATCAATTAGACGATAGCCAACCATAAAAATGACAACTCAACACACTGCCCTCTTAGAAACTCTAACCAAAAGATATACCCGACCGACCGACAAAACGTACATTCCAACAGATAATACAATTAATCAACAATTTCACACTTACGCACCAGATTCTTCAAAAGTCTATAACGGTCAAAACGAGAAATACATTCACTTAATTACCAATAACCACAACCAATCCCGACACAAACGACCCAAATATAAACAGAGAATGATTCCAAACCTTTACTTCTCCCGATGATGTGTTCGAAGTCCAAACACTGAAACAGCCATATGATTGTAAAGAAGAGGACATATATAGAAGAAATTATGTACATATTCTAAAACATAATGTATAATAAATATTCACTGCTCTATACATCATATACCGAGCACTGTTATAAATTAATGTTTTGGAAGGAAAAAAAATTTTTCTTTTTTCTCTTCTCATTCTATATTCACTCGGATATATATATATATATATAGTACTGTGCAAAAGCATTTTATCTTTTATGAGGCATCAATATAAAGCTTAAAATCACATCTGTCCTAACACTTTGCACACTACTGATAGTGAAAATGTGAAAAATCAAGTAAATAGCTAATAAATATTGATTATTTAAAACTAGATGTAAAACAAATGTATTAAAAAGAAGTTATATTTAATTTTTCTTATTTTCTATAAAACAAGTTATTTTGAAATTACTCATTATTCTATTATCCTTGGATATGACTGACTTTTTTTCTTATTCCCCCCTCTCGAATTGATAAATCTAATGATACTTCATAGACACACTTTGGAAACAAATACAAGCTGCTTAGCAGGTGATACCATTAGATACATTGAAGAAGCTTGTGATGGCAATGCCTGACAGAATGAAGGCTGTAATCAAAGCAAAAAGCTATTATACTAAATATTAAACTTATTTTGTAACAAGTATTTTTTCTTGTTAAAGCATTTGTTGAGTAAATCAAATAAAATTACTTTAATTAAATTATTTATTTTCTGTCAATATGCCTCATAAAAGATAAAATAGTTCTTGTCCTAATACTTTTGCACAGTACTATATATATATATATATATATATTTCTTCTAGTTGGTTTGAGGTAGATATATCTTTCAGTTTGTTGTAGAGGTCATGTTTGTTCTTGTATAATGTGTCACGATTTTCTTTCGCTATTTCAATTTGCCTTTTCACAAGGCTCCATTTATATTTCAAGGTGGTGATGGTGTGTTGGGCTGCTGGATCATGTAATTTAAATTGTGTGTATTTTGGCAGCATTTTTTCATTAATGCAGGTTTCATTGAATAATATAGACAAGTTGTGTCTATTAATTTTGTGTAGGATCCGTTCATACCGTCTGATATACTTGATGGTGATGTCGTTGAAAGACAACAAAAAATCACAGTATTTGTTGAATTTTTTATCAGGTCTAAGCTTTCGGCTCACATAAGCCATTATCAAAGAGTAAATAATAACACACAGTAATGAACTTAATTCTTTTGTTAGAGTCTGTCGGAGAAATATTAGTATTTATGAGTTTTTTTAGGATGTTTTCATCTAGTTGGTAGTTGGAGTGCATCTGGCTACGGTATAAGAGAGTGATATGTTTAGGATTGGTTGGGTTAGTATCATGTGTTGTTTTTTCCATGTTAAGCTTTTTAAGAAAGTAATGTATTTGTTCATCAACTATGTAGTTGGGAAAATTATTATTGATGAGTGTCTGTTTTATGTTTTTTAGTTCACTGTAGAAGATCTGATTTGTAGATGAATTGACTTTTGCACGGTATAATAGATTTTTTATAATGGCTATTTTGTAATAGTGGGGGCATTCACTAATATAATTGAGTGTGGAGGGATTTTTATTAGTAGGTTTTTGATACGGTGAGATAGTAAATTTATTGTTGTCAGTGTTAATTAATATATCAAGAAAAGGAATTTTGTTATCTTTGCTAAGTTCATAAGTAAATTTTAAAACTGAGTTATTTTGTTGTAGAGTATGTGTATGTTTTCTACCCCGAACACAGTAAGCACGTTGTGAGCGATTTCCTAGTTGATGGTATTTAGTGTTGGATTTTACATTTTTTTCTTCATTATTTTTAGCCTTTTTTGTGCATGTTCATGCTGCTATGATATTTGTATTGTCCAAAATTATGTTAAGAATAAGGTTGTAAGGTTTAGTAAATCTTCGTGTGTATTTAAATGAGATTAAATTGGGCTCTGTTGTGAGAGGTGCAATGTGAGACTTCTCGCCAATTTACTAGTCGTGTGGGTGATTTAATTATTTGTGCAATTTGACATTGTGTCGTCTTTATCATTTTTAACGAAACCTGCATATATATATATATATATATATATAGTGTATCGAGGTAGCAGATAATTTTCTAAACATATGCTGTTAAATATAAGAGACAATGAATGTCTGTTACGTTTATTCATGAGCCTAATCATAAGTACTAAACATATTATTTTGGCTTCAATTTCAGTTGAAAATTTTATTAAATGTTGAAGGCCATTTACATTAAATCCAAACAACTCACATATGTTTAGGAAATATATATATATATATATATATATACATATATACCTTGTCTGTTATTTTTAATGAAAGCTGCATATATATATATATATATGTGTGTGTGTGTGTGTGTGTGTGTGTGTGTGTATACATGTCTTGTGGGTAATATCAGACAGATTTTAGTCAACAATACAATAATCCTCACTCATACACACAGTAAAAAGAACCTTCATATGTTGGAGGCCATCTACATTAAATACAAACAACCCACACTTAATAAAATCACGTTTAAATCAAGTCATAACACATTACATTGCATTTAAATATATGGTTCTGTTACCATTTCGAGCTCTCACGCGGTGTGACGTCATAGAACCGCACTGCAAATTTGCGAACTGCGTTTGTTATTTTTGGTAACTGTTATGGTTGCTTAGCGAAGTTTTATGTCAGCCCAAGATAAAATCGATTTTGATGGTGGATGTATCTATGTTAACGTCCTTGTAACCTCTCTGATGATGGCTCATGTGAACCAAAAGCTTAGAACCAACTTAATAAAAAATTAGAGAATCGGAGAATTTTTGTCTTTATTTTCACCTGAAATTAAAGCCAAAATACGATGTTTAGAACGGCTCATGATTAAACATAATAGACATTCATTATCTCTTACATTTAATTGCATATGTGTTGGGGAGTCACCCCTATTTAAACACTCTATGGACTCTTCCATGGTATACAAATAATCCTGCCTACAGAGAACGGGTTGTTGATGTTGGAGTTGGTGGTTGTCAGAGCAGTTGAACCACCGCTCGTTGGCCAGCAAAATATGGACATATTACCCGGACTTACTTCTTTGTATATATTTGACTCCTTCTAGCAAATATTCCTGAATCTGCTAACCGTGTACAGATTGAGATATTTTGTTCTATATAGTTACATTTTTCCTCTCATATCTGTTTTGTGTTATTCCTATATTGTGTGGTTTTCTAAACAAGAATCCACAACAATATGCTTAGAATATATATATATATATATATATATATATATATATATATGTGTGTGTGTGTGTGTGTGTGTGTGTGTGTGTGTGTGTATCTTTATTTATCTGTAAATTCAGATAAAACTTAGTGGGGAAATAGCCATTTTCAACATGTCATTTTAAGGCATGCATTCTTCGACCCCTTCTAAACAGGGAATGCTGATACTATTGCACAGTACTATATATATATATATATATATATATATGTAGCTAACCTAGAGAGCCAACAAACCTACCAAGGTTTCACCAAATTGGATCTTAAGGGAAAGTTAGCCAACTTTCCCTGAAGATCCAATTTGGTGAAACCTTGGTAGGTTCGTTGGCTCTCTAGTTTAGTTATTTACTTAGTTTGGTCTACCTACGTATTGAGCGTTTTTTGTTTTAGGTTACTCGTCTCGGGTTTTTTTCTTTGGGCTACATTTTTTGACTGATGTTCGGGTGCTTAGCTCATTCTTTTTTATTACCATTTTTTCCTTCCGCGTATGTACTCGGAGGGTTTTTTGAAACGAGTATAACGACCAGTTTACATTTATATATATATAAAAACTAAAATATTCTGTTAATCTTTTGAAATGATTTGTGAGCGTCTTTGTGGTTGCCAAAACTGTTTGTTTATAGATACGTAATTTAGAATAAAGCTCATTTCGTCTTTTTGCCTTGATAAAAGGCGTAGGCGATTTAATATACAGTTTTCCTTTTGTCTTTATTTTATTTAACCATTTATATATATAATTTTCTTCTTCATGTGCCGCGTAAAAACGATCGTGACTCTCTAGAATTTACTATCTCTTACTATCTCTTGCGTCTCGTAGCAGTTTTTCTCCCTTTTCTAGGGCTCCCGTCCCCGTTTCGCACTCCATTCGCGCGAAAGCGTCAGGTAAGTGCTTTGCTGCTTTTCCTTATCTCTTTTGCACTCGATATGCCCCAGAATTATTAAGTTTTCTAAGCACTCCTTTCTCATTAGGTGTCCAGTAGTTTCAGCTGTCCTTTGATTCTCAGTACAAATGTTCTTTCTTTGTTATGTTTTTCTCTTTGTTATTTTCTTTAAAAACTTCCTCGTTTCTTTCGCTCTTCGTTAATGGAATAGCTTGTATCCTTCGGCAGAACCATATTTCTGTTGCCTTTCTGGTGCATTGGATTTCGGCTCGGAACGAGAAACCGGGGAGCCGAGTTCGAATTCCAGCTGAATTCATTGCATTCACTTACGCGAAAATACCCTTGGGAAAGGTATTTATCCGCCTATTCCTTCCAGTTATGGGTTCAATAACAGGACAGATTGGGTTCTATAGCCTTGGTCGGTAACCAGTCTAAACACAGAAAGCAATGGCTACCTACTGCGGGATAATCTTCTGCCCAGTCAGTCATGTCTCTGTCGAGACATGATCGCCCAAGCGTGTGTCACGTATGGCACTTAACTGACTGACTGAATACTCTGTTAGTTAAGTCGCTTACTAAGACTTATTAACCCTTGGTAGGTTATTTAATGTCAGATCACTATATATTACATATTAATTTCGCATTTTCTTATGCACAAATCTCTTTAAATGTTTTAAAATTAACCATAGGGTTTCAATTCTCAACTACTATCCACTGGCAAGAATGCTTTAATAATGTTTACGCTTTGTTTTTTCAGTTGCTCTGATTATTTTTTTACTAATCGAAACGTTGACAACAGAACAAAATTTCCAATTTCCTGTTTTTTAATTTTTTTTATCTTCGTTCGGATATTTTAATATATATATATATATATATATATATATATATATATATATATATTGCTCTGAACAAAATAAATGTCATTATACTACCCTAACCTGAGGACCCCTTTCGGCCAACACTTTTTCAAATTATTCGTTGGCTTTATTAAGAATTTTTAATGCAAGACACAGGAGAACAGCAAAAGCTTAACCTACAAAAACGTGGGGGTGGAGGATGGAGCTCCTTTTTTTAAAATCAATTTTAATCAAAATAATTAAAATGTAAAGGGGGATGTAAACAAATGAATGGAGTGCTCCATCTTTCCCACCATTTTTGTAGGTTCAGCTTTTACTGTTCTCCTGTACCTTTCATTAACAATTCTTAATAAAGCCTACGAATAATTTGAAAAAGTGTTGACCGAAAGGTTCCTCAGGTTAGGGTAGTATAATGACGTCCATTTTGTTCAGAGCAATTACTTCTTTCTGTGGGTACAAATCCTTGTTTATATATATATATATATTATTATTATTATTATATTATTATTATTATATATATATATATATATACTACTGGCCATAATTATTAGGCCACCCCAGTGTTTTAAAAAATGATGTATTTCATGCTATTTTTATTTGCCAAGTGAATAACTGTAAATAAAAATAGAATGGTTCTTTTGTTAATACTGCAGAATAACGTGCATCAAATGAATTTATAAATATCTAATAATTACCTATATTGTAGTTTCATCAATGAAAGAATGAAGAAAATTTAGGGTGATTCAGACAAGTTCATCTTTGTTTCCTTGCTTTGTAAAATTTTGCAAAGTAATAATAACAGAAGAACCATTCAATTTTCATTTAGAATTATCCACTTTGCAACAAATACTAAAAATAGTATGAAATACATCATTTCCTTAAAAAAAAAACAAGGGTGGCCTAATAATTATGGCCGGTAGTGTATATATGGAAAAAAACTGACGTAACACATATTTATTTATTTTTTTGTGAGCGTTTGATATTGTACTGTACTAAGGTCTGCTTGCTTATTATCATTTCATTAGAACCTGCCTCACGTCTGGCTCAGTTTTATGTTTACGATATGCAAGAATTTAGCAATAATTTCAGGTAAAATAACAGAGATGCTCTGTCCACCTGAAAGATTGGCGTAACACAATCTTGCTACTTATAATTCTCCTGCGTTTGACTTTGTAAAATACACAGTTCTGTGCATAGAAAACTGAAAAAAAACCAAAAAAAAAACCTCGGAGCCATGATCATCGTGCGAATATCATGGCTCCGAGGTGACATTGCGTTCTGTCTATGTATGTTTCTTCTTTAAAACTGTTCTGTGCCGGACGTGTTATTTATCTGAAAAGTTTATTTATATCTAAAAATAAATAACTAAGTCTTATGCAGCGAAAGATACTCCCGTTCCAATTTCTGCGCATGCGCACTGATACATTTAGATCTATGGATAGGAAATGAAGGGACATTCCGCTCCCGATATTGGGAGTATAAACTGATAAATAAGGATGGAATTGCAAAGAAAAAAAAATACATGCAAGTATCTAGTGATATGCCAATTAAATTTATACTGAATTTATTTGCTTTATTTTATATTGGCAACTCTTTGTTTGGCATGGACACATACGGAAATATATCCCCAACGGAAAAGTGTCACGTCAAATAAATTTACGAATTTCGGTAAATACAAAAATAAAGAAAGAAACTACGTTTCGACGAAAAGCACAATGTATTAACGTCAAAAATGGGGGCAAATTAATGGATAGATGGAGAAAGAAAGAACAAATGAACAAAAGAAAAAGAAGGATAAAAACAATTTTCGAATTTTCTTCATTTTTTTTTAGTACATTAATTAAGATGGCTGTTGTTCAAAACAAGAACATGCTTTAAAAGTAAATGATGACGGTTGAAAGAAAAAATGAGTGAGTGAAAGTAAATTTTAGATGAATGAATATCGAAAAATAAAATGAAGAAAAAAGAATAATAAATAAATTATGACGATTGAAAGATGGAATGAGTGAGTGGAGGTAAATTTTAGATGAATGAATATCGAAAAATAAAATGAAGAAAAAAGAATAATAAGTAAATTATGACGATTGAAAGAAGGAATGAGTGAGTGAAAGTAAATTTTAGATGAATGAATATCGAAAAATAAAATGAAGAAAAAAGAATAATAAGTAAATTATGACGATTGAAAGAAGGAATGAGTGAGTGAAGGTAAATTTTAGATGAATGAATATCGAAAAATAAAATGAAGAAAAAAGAATAATAAGTAAATTATGACGATTGAAAGAAGGAATGAGTGAGTGAAAGTAAATTTTAGATGAATGAATATCAAAAAATAAAATGAAGAAAAAAGAATAATAAGTAAATTATGACGATTGAAAGAAGGAATGAGTAAGTGAAAGTAAATTTTAGATGAATGAATATCGAAAAATAAAATGAAAAAAAGAATAATAAATAAATTATGACGATTGAAAGATGGAATGAGTGAGTGGAGGTAAATTTTAGATGAATGAATATCGAAAAATAAAATGAAGAAAAAAAAATAATAAGTAAATTATGACGATTGAAAGAAGGAATGAGTGAGTGAAAGTAAATTTTAGATGATTGAATATCGAAAAATAAAATGAAGAAAAAAGAATAATAAGTAAATTATGACGATTGAAAGAAAGAATGAGTGAGTGAAAGTAAATTTTAGATGAATGAATATCGAAAAATAAAATGAAGAAAAAAGAATAATAAGTAAATTATGACGATTGAAAGAAGGAATGAGTGAGTGAAGGTAAATTTTAGATGAATGAATATCGAAAAATAAAATGAAGAAAAAAGAATAATAAGTAAATTATGACGATTGAAAGAAGGAATGAGTGAGTGAAAGTAAATTTTAGATGAATGAATATCGAAAAATAAAATGAAGAAAAAAGAATAATAAGTAAATTATGACGATTGAAAGAAGGAATGAGTAAGTGAAAGTAAATTTTAGATGAATGAATATCGAAAAATAAAATGAAAAAAAGAATAATAAATAAATTATGATGATTGAAAGATGGAATGAGTGAGTGAAGGTAAATTTTAGATGAATGAATATCGAAAAATAAAATGAAGAAAAAAGAATAATAAGTAAATTATGACGATTGAAAGAAGGAATGAGTGAAGGTAAATTTTAGATGCATGAATATCGAAAAATAAAATGAAGAAAAAAGAATAAAAATCAGCTTGAAAATATCTCAGTACATAAAAGAAAGCAAGAAAGACATAAAAGAAAGAAAGAAAGGAAAAGGACATAAACGAAAGACAGAAAAAGGTTACAAAAGAAAGATATAAAAGAAAGAATTAAAGGAAAAAGAAAGAAAGAAGGACATAAAAGAATGATAAAAGGAAAGAGAGAAGGACATGAAAGAAAAAAAGAAAGAAAGAAAAAAGAATAAAAAAAAGAAGAAAGGACAGAAAAGAAAGAAGGAAAAATGACATAAAAGAATGAAAAAAGAAAGAAAGAAAAAAGAAGGAAGGACATAAAAGAAAGAAAGAAAAAAGGACATAAAATATAGAAAGATATAAAAGAAAGAAAGAAAAAAGAAAGAAAGAAAGAAATAAGGAGATAAAAGAAAGATAGAAGGAAAGAAAGAAGGACATGAAAGAAAAAAATAAATATATAAATAAATAAATAAGTTTATTAGCGAGGAATAAGAAAAATTGTTAAAACTTTATAAGAACAACGAAAGAAAAGATGATTATTTCTTGAGAAACAAGAGAAAACATATAACTAAAAAAGATTCGTCTTGCGTTAATGAAAACATTGTCTATAATTTCAGTTTTGCTTTAGTTGCTTTGAAGACAAAATCTCTCAAAAAAAGAGCATATCTCCAATCATACCAACATGAAGAATCGAAACTGTCTTGAAATGCTATTATATTTCTTCCTCAATATTTATTTATCTGTTTCATAATTCTAGTATAAATATTCATTTTTGTCCAATATTTTTCCTGTCGTTTAATGATTGCATGTCGTTTGTTTTTGTTTTCCTTTGGCTTATTTGTCAGCCTGCATACGGACAGGCAACGAGTTCAACAGATTTACAAAGATAGAAAGGGGCCTAAGACAAGGATGTGTCTTTTCACCGGATCCGTTCAACCTGTACAGCGGGAATATTTTGAAGACCCTAGATGCTATGCCAGGATTTGTAATCGGAGGCCACACTTTGAACAACATACGATACGCAGATGATACAGTGCTGATTGCAGACACGGAAAGGAAGCTACAAGACATCTTACAGAAGGTAGCCGAAGAGAGTGACAAGAAAGGACTAAAAATGAACTGCAAGAAGATCGAATGCATGGTCATCAGTACAGAGAGCAAAGAAATAAAATTTGCTACCTAAATACACAAATATATATATATATATATGTGTGTGTGTGTGTGTGTGTGTGTGTGTGTGTGTGTGCGTGTGCGTGCGTGCGTATCATTCAGCAAAGAATTAGAACACTCTCAGCTATTAAACGTGTATAATGATAATATATACGCTAAAAAGTCTGCTTCCTTCTACCGACCGAGGTAGAATCGCTGACTGACGCCAATTTGATCGGGTTTCAATCCTGGGTAAAAAGCAATCGGCTGTCTAATCGTAATGATGACCTATGATACAGCGAAACAGATCTGTCTGCGGATGACTATATATATATATATATATATATATATATATATATATTACGAAGATTAACGAAACTGGTTATAAACAACCGACAAGTTGAAATGATTTGTTTGAACGTTACTTTCGATCGATACTCTTATTTAAGTAGATATTCTGTTTATAATCAAACAAAATATAACAAAAATTTATCGTAAATAATCGGGCCGGTAGAAATAAATATATGATACTGTTTGATTAGAAACAGAATATCTACTTAAATACGAGTATCGATAAAAAAATAACGTTCAAACAAGTCATTTCAAATTGTCGGTTGTTTATTACCAGTTTCGTTAATCTTCGTTAATTCCCGTGACATGTTTACATTTGTTGTCTTTACGATACATTTCAGAGCAGAGATGATTATTACGGTGAATTCGAAGATTGTGTTATCGGCTTAATTTGACTTCGTTTAGACTGATCGTCATTTGTGGTCAAGAGATCTAAGACGCGTCAGATCACAGGGTGGATTCCCCTTATGTGGATAGGAGTCGCAGGTTCGAATCCTGCCGATGGACGCACATTTTCGTAACAAAAATTTATCGTAAATAATCAGGCCTGTAGAAATAAATATATAATACTGTTTGATTATAAACCGAATATCTACTTAAATACGTGTATCAATAAAAAATAAACAAATCATTTCAAACATATATATTAGGACTATTAGGTTCTTAAAAGCTAAGTGATGTTCATATATATTTTTGTTTTTTTAAATATTCTTATCATGCACGATAAAAATGTTATTTTCATAAAATCAAAAAGATAAAAAAATTAGTATTTACAAAATGAAGATATTATTATTACCGTTAGAATTAATATAGAAAGCTAATGATTCAATTCTTCTAGTGAAAATACGGCTCCTAAATTTACTGTCATATATTTGAGAATGGCCAATTAAGAGTTCAGTTTAAGGTGATCTTATCGCCTGGGATAGAAATTCAGCCTACCGTAATAACTAAGACTGTATATCTACCCCCCCCCTCGCCCAGATTATTTCCTGTCCTCCCATGATTCTTTTTGTCTGGATAAATTTATCCCTTTCATTTTTGTGAAGAATTTGGTCTGAAGAGCGGTCTGTAAGATCTACGCGAAATAAGCTATTACCAAAGGATTTATAAAGGCATCCAATATATATATATATATATATATATATATATATATATATATATATATATATATATATTAATTAATTAATTAATTAATTCATCGAGTTTTATTCAACAGAATGCAGAAAAGCACTGGACGGCCGTTTCGTCCTATATTTGGGACTCATCAGCAGTGCGCATCCACTACCAGGAATTAAAATCCCAGACAGTTGCGTTATTAAGCGAATGTCATACCAACTGTACCACAAGCCCCGGTGACGAAGAGGTAACGAATTAAACTCGATATAGCGCTGCTCATTCACATATTCCGTGATGGAACTCTGCTGAGCTTCTTATATATATATAACAGACAATGAATGTCTATTATGTTTAATCATGAGCCGTTCTAAACATCGTATTTTGGCTTTAATTTCAGTTGAAAATCAAAGACAAAATGTGTTGTGACCAGATTGAAATGTGATTTTTCTCTACAGAAAACTAATATAGTGTATCAGTTTACATGTCCTTTCAGATTTCTATCTCTGGTACTAATAATAAGCCAACTACATGTATTGGTTTCACTACAACCACGCTTTCCCGTAGACTTACCTGTCGCCTTTCTGACCAGAGTTCAATTAAACAACATTTCCATGTAGGCAATATTAGACATATTTTAGTCGATAACAGAACAATACTCACTCATACACAGAGTAAAAAGAACCTACAGATATTGGAGGCCATCTACATTAAATCAAAATAAACCACACTTCAGATTAGATTTCAATCTGGTCATAACACATTACATTGCATTTAGACATATGGTTCTGTTAACATTTCGGTCTCTCACGCGCTGCGACATAATAGAACTGCATTACAAATTTACAAACTGCGTCTGCTATTCAGCGAATGTTATCGTTGCATAACAATGTTTATGTCAACATAAGAATCGAATTGTATTGCCGCCTTTAAAGCAAAAACAGGGAAGCAAAGTTTGAAAAAAGAAGACGAGACCACTAGAAAATGGATTAAACAAAATAAATATCCTCAGAAACAAAGATAAGATTACTGAACTGTTATGTAATATCAGTTCTTCTATATGGCAGTGAATGCTGTGCAATCTCCTCACAGATGAAGAAGAGACTTGAAGAAACAGAAACAAAGAAAAGATTACTGAACACTAATGTAATATCAGTTCTTCTATATGGCAGTGAATGCTGTGCAATCTCCTCACAGATAAAAAAAAAAAAAAAAGAGACTTGAAGCAGCAGAAATGTAGTTTTACAGAAGTAGGCGGAGAACGATCATGTGAAAAGTAACGAAGTTTTACAGATACTGGAAATGAAAAGAACACTTATATTTAGCATTAAAAAAGAAACACTTGAAATTCTTCTTCTTCTTTTATGTACCATGTCCTTTCAGGACGTAGGAGATCATGGCTTTCCCCCATCTTCCTTTCCCTGGTGGCTCTTAGACGTTTTCTCCTGTTGCACCATGCAACCCTCATTCCATCATCCACCTGATCAGGTCTTTCAAATATGTTATCCGCTGCTTTCTCCTGTCTTCCCCCCTCTATTTGGCCTGTTAGTAACAGGTTCTCCAGGTCCTCCTTCCTTATTGCATGTCTTTTCTTGAAAATTTTATGCAGTTGTACGATAATAAGATCAAAAAGCTTCCTCTAGGTGGCGACACAAACCTATCTTGATATTGCATCTGATCTAACTAAGATTGCATCTCAAATTAAAAAGAGCAACTGTTCAGGTCCTTAAAAGAGTTAAAAAGATAAAAAAAAAAGTTCAAGCTGAAAAGATAACTCGAAATTGTCAGGGTTTTGGTAAGTACGTAGAAATTGTCTTGTTTACTGACGCTTCTTTTGAGAAACTCTGCAGCGATATAAGTCAAGGGGATTTTGTCATATTTTTTAAGGGGACAGATGGTAGAATGAACTCAATAAGTTGATAGTCAAAGAAAATAAGACTAGACAGAAGTGAAACCCTAGTTCTGATTGGAGGAGATGATCATATCATTTGCTTAGCCACCTTATACAATTAATTCATTACCCCCACCTTAAGGCAAAGGTATTTTATTTCATTGTATTTGTCGATTTTTTGTTTTTGTTTGTTTGTTTGTCCATTTGACGTGATCAAAATATATCAAGACCGGCTGGATAGATTCAGAGGAAACTTTCATCATTATGACTGCCACAAACTGATTGGAATTTGGTTCCAATCCGGCATGGGATAAAGTTTCTGGGTTATTTTCTATATCTTTACTAATATTTTCTTCTATGTTTTCTCATGCCAAATACTGAAGTACCTCCCCAAGATTGCTTTACGTCATTACATTTTTACATCAATATTAATTTCCTTTTCGTCTCCGTCCTTTCCAAAACCTCGTCATTGCTCACATGCTCGGTCCATGATATCCCCAGCATCCTTCTGTAGAACCATATTTCAGCTGCTTCAAGTTTTTCCTTTATCTTCGAAGATATTGTCCAACATTCACTGTCATATTGAAGACCCGACATCACATAGCAATTCGGTACTATTTTTTTTTAATCATTTCACTCCGAGCAAGGCGGAAACGCCACTGATGTGCAGGGGGTTACATAAATGTAAAAAGATTAATTAGAAAAGAGTGAGGAGTACAAACTAGTTAGAAAGGAACAATAGAAAGCTGAGAAAGCAGGTGCGATGACAGATACATAGGTGGAGAGAAAGGGAAGGTTATACAGGGGTGGGGAGAGAGCTAGAGTCCAGTGGTTAGTAGATGAATATTGACTTTGCATTTAAATTTCTGGACGGTGTAGCCGTCAGGAAAGCAAGAATACGGGAGCGAGTTCCACAGGCGGGAAGTGCGAGAGAGGAAGCTGTAGGAGTAGAATTGTCGTCTGCATTTGGCTAACCTGACTGTGAATGGGTGGGACCCAGTTGCAAATCTGGTTGCACGAGTAAATACCTGTTGAGGAGGCATCAGTGACTTAAGCTCGTCCGAGCAGAAGCCATGAAAGTATTTATAGAAGAGACAAAGGGAGGCCACATTTCGACGATGGGGAAGTGGCTGCAGTCGAGTCGCCAGATCAGTACCCATCATATTACAGACTCTCCTTTGGAGCTTGTCAAGAACACTGAGGAGAACGGCAGGGGCACCTGACCATAAATGGCAGCAGTACTCCATGCACGGACGGATGGTTGACTTGTATATATGCAGGATGGATTAAGGTGGAAAAAACATCCTGGATCGGTATAGTGACCCAATCTTCTGAGCAGTAGATTTTGCTATGGATTCAATATAGTGGTTCCATTTGAGGTCTGAGGACAGGGTAAGTCCGAGGAGGCGTAGTGTATTACTCTCAGGGAGAATCACTTGGTCCATGCTTATGGGAGGCAGAAGAGGTTGCCTGTAATGGTTGACAGACAACCTAGTGAAATTGTCCTGTTTTTTAATACTTTACTCAAACCCTGGAATGCTTTTTCGCCATGCCAATTCGCCTCCGGATCTCTGGGTCGCACTTTCCGTCTTCTGTTAAAACACTTCCTAGTTATTTAAATTTCTGTACCTGCTTGATTTTAGAGTCCCTCACATGTAATTGGCATTTTGGGCTGCTCTTTTTGATGATGACCATGCATTTGGTTTTCTTGTAGTTTATTTGTAGTCCTTTCTTGTCACTCTCTTCAGCTACCTTCTGTAGGAGGTCTTGTAGAGGTACATGGCATATTATTAGGAAAAAACTGCTACTAAAATATAATAATCACAGGATAGATTGACGTCAAGAGATACAGAATAAATCAAAGTTCACAACCTTCTGGACTTCAGTCAACAGATGGCGGATAAGGATTTTGGAGTATAGGAAACGGTAGAGAGTCAGACCTTCATGAGGACAAACAGCACATAAAAGAAGTCAGTCAGTTAGTTAAGTGTCATATGTGAAAAACGCTCGGGCGATTATGTCTCGTTAGAGACTCGGCAGAAGATTATCCCGCAGTAGGCTGCCATTTCTTTACACTGTTAAATAGTGTATGAATACTGTAAGAGAATACTGTTTGATATATAGTGCCTCTCTTATAGCGACGTGTTTTTGAATTGTAAGAATACTGGAATACTGAAAATATTAAAAAATTAATAGTCTTCTTTGTCGGCTGTTTTTACCGAAACACACCACACACACACACACACACACACACACACACACACACACATATATATATATATATATATATATATATATATATATATATATATATATCAGTTAGTTGTGCCATGTGTGATACACGCTCGGGCGATCGTGTCTCTTTAGAGACTGGGCAGATTATCCTGCAGTAGGTTGCCATTACTTTCTGCAGTAGACTGGTGGCCAGCCAAGGCTATTAAATCCAATCCATACTGTTATTTAACTCATAAATGGAGGGAAGAGACAGATTAATACCTTTCCCAAGGATCATTGTATGTTAGTGAATGCAATGAATTCAACTGGAATTCGATTTCTCGTTCCGAGTCGATATCCACTGCACCACAACGCACACAGAAGAAGAGTTAGAAAATATCGTGTGTGTTGGGTATGTGTGTGTGGTTACCTGAGCATATCCTGAGAATACCAGGTGCTTTGAGCAGGGTTGTGCAATCAATGTAATAGATAGCAAATCCGAGGGTGAGTTCGAACTCCAGTCGGTTTTGCTATTTTCACAGAAAAATAAGAATACCCACCCCCAGTTATAAGTGAAGCTGCCAAGCTGACGAAGCAAATTTCACTGCTGATCTCTAATCTGTGGTGGACTGGGGTAAGATACGGCTCGTGAATTTTAATGCTTTAAAACAAAGTTGCTATCCTTTAACCACTATAGACAATCTCTCGTACTTCCCATCAGCGTGAATTACGGTAGCCTCACAGAAAGCAATACACTGCGCCTCCTCGGCCTCACACTCTCAGCCGACATCAAGTGGAACAACTACATTGTATCAATAGCTAAATCTACTGCTAGGAATGTCGGGTCACTGTGTCTGGTCAGACAGTTTTTTCCCCGTCAGAATCCATCTGATACATATACAAATCTACCATCCGTCCGTCCATTAAATACCATTTTCATATTTGGTCGGGCGCCGCTGCTATTTATCTCAGGGATCTCAACAAAATTCAAAGGAAAATCTGCAATGTATTCGATCCCGATCTGGCATGCGGACTCAAGTTATTTTCTTACCGACGGGATGTGGCTTCCCTCTGTCTCTTCTACAAATATTTTTCATGGCTTCTGCTCCGACGTGCTTAGCTCCCTGCTGCTCTCTCTACACGAATTTGCACAAGCTACTAAACTGGCAACTAGGTCTTATCCTTTTACAGTCAAAACAATCAAATTTAACCGCCATTTCTAGCTTCTTCTCTCGCACTTCTCGCCTTTGGAACTGCCTTTTGTATCCTTGCTTCCCTGATAACTACAGTCAAAAATAGTTTTTTAGTGAAACGTCAATTGCAATCTCTTAACTCCTTGACCCCCTTCCTGTCTTATCTTTTCCCCGAAACCCCTTCTATCTTCTCCCTTTTGACGCTACTCTCGCGTAACTCTTCTCACACCAGTCTTCCCATAATTCTCTTATCCATTCTCCGACCGACACTCCATATACTTGGTTCCTTTTTCTTTTCGACCACTTCTCATATAGCTCCTCCTCCCTGCATCAGTGACATTACTGCCTTGCTTGATTGAAACGATTATAAAAAACAAAACATCTATTATTTATGCTCTATACATCCACAAACATTTCGTGCATTAAATTTAAAAATAATTGTATGTTGCTTTAATACACGTGACACATAACTGACCAATTAGGATTAACCCCAAATCACAATTCCCCAGTGTAGTTGTTTTTTGTTTTTGTTGTTGTTGTTGTTGTTTTTTTGGGGTTTTTTTTCATTTTTCTTTCGGTCTCTGAAGAAGCTTTAATCAAAGGAAACATGTTAGATTGAGATACGTTCCCTATTTGTTCATTTTCTTTATTTTCTCTCTTATATATATATATAGTCATCCGCAGACAGATCTGTTTCGCTTTATCACAGCTCGTCAGTACGGTTAGGCATCCGATTGCTTTTTAACCCAGGATTGAACCCCGACCGAATTGGCGTCAGTCGGCGATTCTACCAATGGGTGATGGGCGCAGACTTTTAGCGTATGATGTATCATACACCAATAGCCAGAGTGTTCTAATTCATTACTGAATGAGCGATGCATAGGTGCTAGAGTAGCTACTGTTTTTTCAAAGTCTACCATTCTTCCAGAGTGTTCAATCAGGATATATATATATATATATATATATAAAAGAGTTGAATATATGGATCGGAATTCAACAAGATGCTGGAATAAACAAAAAGAACAAATTTGAAACGTTTATCAGTTTAACATGTTTCCCTTTTATTAAAGCTTCTTCAGAGACAAAACTTTGAAAACTTCAGAGAAAACTTTGAAACCTATTCTGTATACTTGCTTCTCTGATGGCTACAATCTCCAAGAGTTTAAAAGTAATGTCCATTGCCAATTTTATATCCTTGACTCCTATCCTTCTCTTATTCTTTCCCCAACCACCCCCCTCGTATATTCTTCTTCTTCCATTTTGCTCTACTCTCGCGTAACTCTCCTCACACCAGTCTTCCCATCATTCTTTTATCCGTTCTCTAAAACTCCCTCTAACTTGCTCCTCTTTCTTTTCGCTCTCCTCTCAAGTAACCCCCTTCGCACCAGTGTCAGTATTGTCTTGCTTTGAGTGAAACGATTATAAAAACAAAATATTTTCTCCCAAAAATTCTTACAAAAGAAAATTATTTTTAACCTTAAATAACCGACAAGAGGTTGATAACCAGTAAAAAAAAAAAAAAAATCAATCCACCGCACGAAATTAAAGATTATCCCCTCTTATTTCTTACTCTTTGTCGCATACTTTCAAAAAATAAAGTAAATAAAAAAATAAAAATACAATCATCATTTGTTTGTTTATCTATCGAGGATTGGAAGAAAAGAATTTGAAATATCTTTGAATTTTGTTTCTGTTCAGGACAAAAGCCGAAATGAGCAATTCTCGCACAACAGGTGCTTCGGTTAGTCACACCTGCCAGGTAAGTAGGACTAAGCGCAATCTTGATAAATTTGTGAATGCGATTCAACTTTGTATATTCGTCAGTTTTGTAAGAAAAGGGAGAGACACGTCTGGGCAAGTTGGGAAGATTTAATCTATCTGCCTATCTCAGCTGTTTGTCTCTCACAATTTATATATATATATATATATATATAGTATGTAGCATGTATGTATGTAGTAAATACACACACGCACACACACATTTATATATAATGTATATTTGGGGAGCAATCTTTCTTTTAAACATTTTTCGTTTAAAACGATCGACAAGGGGGGTTTTGTTAATTTTTAATTTAATTTTTCCAGTATTCTTCCATGTTTCTATTTTGCTAGAGTTATCGAGTGTAAAATGGTCCATAATGTCTGACTTTCCAGGCGCTTTTGGCCACTTCACAGGCCATTTTCATAGATGTTATTTATCCGATGTTGTTAATTCATTCTCATGTTTTGACTGTAACGTAATTTTCGTAATGGGCGCGATTGGGCATCGTGTAAGTGTCTATCTATTAAAAAAGAAAACATTCAAAACTCCATTTACACTGTTAAATAGTGTATGGTTGATGGTAGGAGAATACTGTTTGATATATAGTGCCTCTCTTATAGCGACGTGTTTTTGAATTGTAAAAATACTGAAAATAATAAAAAATTAATAATCTTCTTTGTCGGCTGTTTTTAGCGACCCCCCCCCCACATATATATATATATATATATCAGTCAGTTGTGCCATACGTGATACACGCTTAGGCGATCATGTCTCGAAAGAGACATGAGTGACTGGAAAGATGATTATCTCGCGGTAGGTTGCCATTACTTTCTGCGGTAGACTGGTTGCCAGCCAAGGCTATAGAACCCAATCTATCCTGTTATTTAACCCATAAATGGAGGGAAGAAACGAGTTAATACCTTTCCAAAGGGTATTTGTGCGTAAGTGAATGATGCAAGGAACTCGGTTCATATATATATATATATATATATATATATATATATATATATATATATATATAACTGTAAATGTGGTGTTAGTCAGTGTAGAATTAATGTAGTAAACGCATTTTAAAAAAAGGGTTCATAACCCAATTTAAATAATCGAACATGCAGATCATCCCGCTCGTTTATGTTTGAGTTTTGTTAACAGCATATCAGCACCTCTGTGGGAGATTTAATGCCAAAAAATGGTGTTTTAATGTATTTTTTGTAAATATTTGGTTATAGTGAGAAGACTGATTTAGTCAGATTTTGATGAAAAAATTTTATTTATATCTTTGAGTTTTGTATTCCAAAAATGTATTGCTGGCAATAATTATTTTTCCTTCGAAAAAGTAATATGGCAATATTTTCTTTTCTTTCAAAAATGAATATATTTCTATAAAAGTCTATTTCTATGAAAAACTATTTTTATACTTTCATAGTGTTTTTACCCCAGTTTGGGGGTTAAGTATTTGGCCATAGCTGGGACCCTAAAAGGTACTCTAGGTCAGAGTGGACCTTGGAACAACAGTAATTAAGAGATGTTTCCATTCTCCTCACAACCACCCAATCAGAGGCCTTGCTGCCGGATGCAATTTGCCGTCATACCCAGGACCTTTCCCGGTTGTGTTTTTACATATAATAAAATGAACAGGCGTTAATAAATATAATTTTCCCCTACGGGCTATACGGTTGAAATATGGTTTGTGTAAGTGATGTATATATGAAAAGTTTTAAGTATCTTTCATTCATGGTTTATTTTGCTCCATATCAGAAATGGAGTGTATATGAATATAAAAATGGACATTGAATTTTTATACAAACGCAATTGTCCGGCTTAATGATTGCGTTTAGCATGATACAGACTACTATCTATCTATCTATCTATCTATCTATCTATCTATCTATCTATCTATCTATCTATCTATCTATCTATTGCAATCTTTTCATTATCTATCTATCTATCTATCTATCTATCTATCGCAGTCTTTTCATTATCTATCTATCTATCTATCTATCTATCTATCTATCTATCTATCTATCTATCTATCTCAGTCTGTTCCTATCTATCTATCTATCTATCTATCTATCTATCTATCTATCGCAGTCTTTTCATTATCTATCTATCTATCTATCTATCTATCTATCTATCTATCTATCTATCGCAGTCTTTTCATTATCTATCTATCTATCTATCTATCTATCTATCTATCTATCTATCTATCTATCGCAGTCTTTTCATTATCTATCTATCTATCTATCTATCTATCTATCTATCTATCTATCTATCTATCGCAATATTTTTCTTATCTATCTATCTATCTATCTATCTATCTATCTATCTATCTATCTATCTATCTCAGTCTGTTCATATCTATCTATCTATCTATCTATCTATCTATCTATCTATCTATCTATCTATCTATCTCCTACGTCTGTAGATCCCGAAGTGGTTAGTTCATAATATGCGCCTGATGACTCTATCGCGCATGAAACTCCGAGTCTTGCTATCGACGAAGTGTAATATAAATATTTATTAATTTAAATATCCGTGTTGCTTGTTTTTTATTTTGTCGCCTGTACAGTATAGTAGCAAATTTGAAAGCAATATGCTATACTACTTGAAATTCGCTCCGGAAGCTCCAATACGAACAATTCAGTGGGTCTTGGTGTCAATCTCTGGACTGTGCAGACAATTCAGAAAGAGTCTAATGCTGTTGCGAAAGTACGGTAGCTCGGAAAACCCACTCTGATCGTTCTGATGAGAAAAGAACGCACGAATTTGTTAGTGAGGGACTTAGACTCAATACAGAGGCTTGAATAAAGTTCCTTGAGAAGGCAATGCTGCCCTGGGTCAAGAGGATGGCTGCTGGAAGACCCTATATCTGGCAAAAGAACTCTGTACCATGTCACACAAGCAGGATAATCTAATCATGGCTCTCAGACTATTTCTCCGACCACACCCCCCCCTTACATCTGGCCCCCTAACCCCCCAGACTGCAACCCCCTTGATTATTATGTGTGGGGTGCAGTTGAGTGAGTGACCAAGAAAACTTCTAGTATTAACAAGGATGAACTGAAGTCAAGGATAATGGCAGCATTCCACAAAGTGAGATTCCGAAGTCGTCAGGAGGCTGTGGTTGAAGCCAATGATGATTACGTTGAATAAATTTACTCATTACTATTTCAAGATATTTTTGTGTAATTTCTTCATAAACATGTCTGTGAAATTGAGATGCCAGTATTATTTACATTTCAGCATAATTTAGACGATAATTTAGCCATCGCACTCTGTATACATATATATCTAGTTAAGTTATCTTTCACACGTCATGTAGCTTTTTTTATTTTATTTTAGGACACTTCATGTCTTGCTATCGACGAAGTGTAAAATAAATATTTATTAATTTAAATATGCGTGTTGCTTGGTGGTGCAGTGGATATCGGCTTGGAACGACAAATCGGGGAACCGAGTTCGAATTCTAGTCGAATTCCTTGCATTCACTTACGCGCAAATACCCTTGGAATCCGTCTCTTCCCTCCAGTTATGGGTTAAATAACAGGACAGAATGGGTTCTGTAGCCTTGGTCGGCAACTAGTCTACCGCAGAAAGCAATGGCAACTTACTACGGGATAATCTTCTGCCCAGTCTTTCGAGACATGATTGCCCAAGCGTGTATCACGTATGGCACTTAACTGACTGTTGCTTGTATATAGTTAGATAAGCGTGAGTTTGTGACGCTGGGTTTCAGGCTGGATTTGTCTGACGATCGCAAAAGCGTGGAAGCCAGGGTCACAAATTCACACCTAACTGTATATGTTTACTCTATCACAGATATTAATAAAAAAAAAACTTTTCTGTTACACCGAACGGTATGTAGGGCAGCGTTTTTGCTGCTTCCGTAACAAACTGTTTTTTTTTGGTGGGGCAGGGTGGTTAGAAATGCGTCCAAACCTGAATGTAGGTGATTTTCTACGCATAGCTTAGACGTGACACACAGCCGAAAGCAGGGGCTACCCAGTGAGGATCGAACTCACTACTCAGCTAAAATGATTCTGGTGAGACGAGCTTGCTAACCATTACACCACGCCGAGGTGCCCATCACCGATATTGAGCGTTTTCAAATAAGTAACGGGCATATATAATATATAAATAATATAGTATATATAACAAATTGTGCATATATATATATATATATATATATATATATATATATATGTTTATATATTATATATATATATATATATGTTTATATTTACACATACACACACACATATATATATATATATATGTTTATTTATTTACACACACACACACACACACACACACATATATATATATATATATATATATATATATATATATGTTATACGAAATGCTTACGAGCAACACAGTAATCCATGCACACCTGCACACCTGGCGAACAAAAGATTCATATTCATAAACTCTCTTTTTTTGTAAATACTTATATATATATATATATATATATATATATATATATATATATATATATATATATATAAATTGATTTTATATGCCTACAGAATATTCCTTTATTTATAATTTAAATGCATGATATGTATTTTAATGTTACGATATAAATAAAATTTATGTCAGTTTTGACAACACCCATTTTCCGAGCCACATATTCAAAATGACATAACGTTATATTATACGAAATTCATTTTTTAGCTAAGACGTATTGAGGGCATTATCAAGGGAATGTTCCATGCAAAGTCTTGCAATGCCCGTGTAACTCGGCAACTGTTCGGATATATCACGCTTCTTGAAATTGACTAGGTGAACAGGCGGAATATTAATTGGTTTTAGGCGGAGTCCAGATTGGTAAACAAGTTCATGTACCGTCGGTCTCACGTCATCTGTCATTATCATGGAGTTCTTGACCAACACAGACGATGCTATGTTACCTCACTTCTATCCCATATCGGTGTCGCTGTCTAAACAGGAGGAGACATGTCCCGTATCAAGTGGTTAGCGATACATGCTCAAGCATAAGTATATTTCTTCGGCAAAATTCCAACGTATCATGTCACTGTCATCATATGTCCACCTCTTCTTCTTGTGTTGAACCTCCTTGTCTAATACGTCATTACAAATACCTGGGCACGTTTCATACCTCGCAGATATATCCATGCTTTAATGCACACCGAAAAAACTCACACTGCACATATTTTCACGTTATGCCCCTCTGACCATAACTCAAATATGCCTCATTTAAAAACACACACACACACACACACACACACACACACACACACACACACACACACACACACACATATATATATATATATATATATATATAAAGGAAACAACTGAAGCAACTGAAATGTGATTCTACAGAAGGATGCTGCGAATATCATGGACCGAGCATGTGAGCAATGATGAGATTTTGGAAAGAATGGAAACGGAAATGAAATTAAACCTGAGCATCAGGAAGAGACAGCTGAAGTTCTTGGGAGATACAATGAGGAAGAAAGGCTTAGAGAATCTGATACCAACAGGTCAGATAGAGGGGAAAAGAGACAGGGGAAAGCATCGGATAACATATTTGAAGGGCTTAAGCAGGTGGATGGCAGACCGGAGTTCGGGTGGGGAGAAAGATTCCTAGGAGCCACCAGGGATAGGGAGATGTGGAAAGCCATGATCGCCTACGTCATGAAGGGATATGGCACACAAAAGACGAAGATATATCTTTCAATGTCCACTCGCAACATAATTGTAGAAAATACAAGTGTAAAAGCCTCAACCGGATGTAAAGCAAAAGATAAATAATAATAGAAGAACTAATATTAAAAATAGAAAAAAAAAAACACTGAACAGCATCAACTATCAACACAGCCGCAATGTGCTGACCGTGTTTAGAAAATTTAACATTCCTATAACACGAGAAACATACACGAATGTCGTCAGTTTAAAATAAAAAAATAAAATCGCCCTTGATAATGACTAAAGAATTGCTAAAATATGCAGACTATTTCGACAATATTTACACTTTTTATGACTTGAAAAAAACAAAAACAAAAAAACAAACATGTTCGAACACAAGAAAAACTAAATAAAAGACTTAATCGTAGTAACTAGTCAGTAGTCTTTCGTGAACATATATAAAAAGAGGTATTGCTATCCATACACACAACTATATATAGAGTTCAATTTTAATTGTGCTTAGTTTTAAAATTGCTAGTTTTTCAATAGTTTACTAGTAGAAAAGCATTTTAGGCAAGCATTTTTTGTCGTAAAGCGCTCGATATCAAGATGGAGATAAAACGTTTATGGAATTAATATGAACTTTCTCCTTAGCTGAGCAGTATTTTATTAAGTTTTCTGAAAAAAAAAACATATTAGAATGATTAGATAGCAACAGACAGTAATCGACTGTAATTGAAGTTGAAGCTGGCAGCTTTTTTATCCTGCAAATTGGTAAGTGGTTTATATAACAGCTTGGGAGATTCCACTCTGCTATCCAGGCAAGTCTATTTTGTTGGTTCTGATTGGGTGATGATTCCAGCGTGGACATTGCGCTCAATAAATGTCAGCACAATGTCCACCCTATGAAGATTGAAGAGAGGGACATGTATTGAGTTACAACCCTGTTTATTTTTGTCTGCCAAATAGACGCTAGTTGGAAACATCCTTGCGAAAGTAAGTTTTACACTCTTAATTGTTCAATATATATATCTATATATATATAGTGGCTTTTATTATAATAGAAAGGATGTATAAACATATATATTTTTCTTAACTAATTGACGACATAATTATTTCAAAAAAGTAAAATATTAAAGCACTGTTAAAGAGCAAACATGAGGCAATAGAATGAACTGAGTCGACGGTTCCTCGCTATTCTCTCTCTCTCTCTCTCTCTCTCTCTCTCTCTCTCTCTCTCTCTCTCTCTCTCTCTCTCTCATGAGCGTATCAGGAGGAATATATATAAATTCAGGTGTTCAGGACAATTAAATTACAGTTAAGTTAACGCCATTTCTAGCGTTTAGTTTCTTATAATTGGTGTTGGTTTCACTGTGATTAGTAATATTATTAATATATATATATATATATATATATATATATATATAATTCCAAGTGAAGAGGACTCAAGGTCTTTTATATTTTGAGTACTCTGGCATTTATTTTATTATAAACAGTGCTCAATATAATGAGTATTATAGAGATTAATATAATATAATTATATAGTTATGTATCAATTGTACATTTGCGATATGGAAATTTCTATGTTTGGAGATAAGTTCTCATCATCAGGCAATGTTGATGTGGTTGTGCAGATGATTTACATTTAAAAATGTTTAAATGCACAACCACATCAACATTGCCTGATGATGAGAACTTATCTCCAAACATAGAAATTTCCATATCGCAATGTAAAATTGATACATAACTATATATATATATATATATATATATATATATATATATATTGTCATCCGCAGGCAGATCTGTTTCGCCGTAGCACAGCTCATCAGCACGGTTAGACACTGATTGCTTTTTACCCAGGATTGAAACCCGACCGAAATGGCGTCAGTCGAACCGAACGCCCATAGCCCATAGTCAGCCAAACGCCCATAGCCCAGGGGTAGAATCCGTGACTCTACCCCTGGGCTATGGGCGTTTGGTGGAAGTAGGCAGACTTTTTAGCGCATATCATTATACGCGTGTAAATAGCTAGGGCGCTCTAATTCATTTTACTGAATGAGCGATGCGTACACGACAGAGTAGCTACTGTTTATCAAAGTCTACTATTTTTCCAGAGTGCTCAATCAGGGTGTGAGAGCGTAAACATTCGTATATATCTATATATATATATATATATATCCAAAGGATGAGCAAATAAGTAAAATCCCAGAAACTCGATTCCAATAATATTAGAATATACTTTATATATATATATATATATATATATATATATATATATAAAGTACGTATATGTTGGCAGCATCTTTTCTTTTAAACACGTTGTATTAAACGATAGAGACAACTTTTGTATTCTCTCATATTTTCTAATGAGGCTTTTCATTTCCGAATTTCAGAAAATATTTGCATGCATATAATTCGGAAATAAAAAGCCTCATTAGAAAATATGAGAAAATACAAATGAAAATCTGCAAGACTAAGTTGTCTCTATCATTTAATACAATGTGTTTATATATATATATATATATATATATATATATAATTGCAATGATTTTTGATTTATTACAATTGGTAATACATATTTCACCGCATAATGATGTTATTACTGCAGCTCATCAGACCCAAATGGTACAACAGTTGATCAACTGTTGTACCATTTGGGTCTGACGAACCGCAATCATAACATCATGATGCGGTGAAATATGTATTACCAATTGTAATAAATCAAAAATCTTTTCTAAATTATATTACTCTGTTAAATTAAATAAATGAATTTAACATTGAGTTCTTTTGAGTTCATCTCTATCTGGAATTTACTTGAATAGTATACCAAGTGTACTACGTTATATATATATATATATATATATATATATATATATATATATAACGGTCTTTATTATATATTATAGTAGAGATGATCCTTCCCACAAATGTTAAGTTCCAGCACATATTTGTGTTTACTTTAACACTTTTGCATAATCTATATAACATAGGTACACATACCTTTTCATCTGTAATGTTCTTTATGTTATTCTGGTTATAAATATCGCATTCCTTGTTCCAGTGCTCACATTTTCATTCCATCGCATCTTCAGCATTCTTCTATAGAGCAAACTTTCCGTTGCTTCAAATTCGCACTTTTGTTGCTTCATGCCTAGCATTTACTGCCATATAGAAGGACTGATTTTATGGTAACAGTTGAGTAGTGTTTCCTTTGTTCCTCACGAATTTTTTCTGAGTCTCAGTTTTCTGTGTAGCATTTGGAATGTATCGTAAGCTAATCCAGCATGCCTTTGGATTTCAGTGTCGCACTTTCCGTCCAATATATTTAAATTGTAGAAACTTGTTTTGTTTTGTTTTGTTATTTTTTGTTGTTTTTTTTGTTGTTTTTTTTTTTTAGTGGGGGTTAGTCGTTTTACCCCAAGCAAGGCGGTACCGCCACTGATGCGAAGGGTCTACATAAGAGAGTAAAAGTTTTGGCAGGAAGAGGATGAAGAGACAGACGAACCAGTTACAGTCTGTGTCAGAGAAAGAGCAAGAGAAGGATGGAAACACAGGTGTGAAGACATTTTCGAAGGTAGAGAGAAAGGAAAAGAAAAAGATACACGGGGATGATGTAGAAAGAACTGGATTCAAGTGAATAAGAGATGGGTATTGACATAGCATTTAAATTCCTGGAGGTTGTAGCCGCCAGGAAAATAAGTATATGGAAGGGAGTTCCACAGGCGGAAAGTGCGAGAGAAGTTGCAGGAGTAGAATTGTCGTCTGCATTTGCTTAATCTAACTGTGAATGGGTGGAACCCAGTTGCCAATCTGGTTGCACGAGTAAACACATGTTGCAGAGGCACCTGTGACTTAAGTTCCTTGGAGCAGAAGCCATGAAAATATTTATAGAACAGACAAAGGGAGGCCACATAGCGAGTTACATTGGATATAATTTTTTGCAGATGAAAGCATAGATTTGGCAGGGAGTTTCACAAGCAAGAAATGCCTAAAAAGAAACTGTTAGCATAGAACTTACGACTGTATCTAGCCAGTTCAACTGTAAACTGAAGAGAACTTGACGCCAGTCGAGTACTACGCTTAAAATTTTAAAAAAAATATGGGTACCATACTGAAGAGATCATCAGAACGTTTACCATGAAAGTCTTTATAGAAAAGACACAGGTAAGCATCTTTACGGCGGAAGAAAGAGATTGAAGCCGAGTTGCTAGGTCAGAACGATTAATATTGCTGATTCTCCTTTGGATTTTATCAAGAATCTCCAAATAAACAGCACGCACGTCGAACCATATCTCAGCAATATTCTAATAATATATATATAATATATATATAATAATATTCTTGCACGACAGAAGTAACGAACTGCTGAGGTAAACCGCTTATCCTATATTAGGTTGTGGATTGAAATAATCAGTTTAAATATTTTATAAATATCATGACCAAACTGACACTTAGGACGTAATATCAGATTTTTAATAAATTCTCGGAGATGCGGCTGAAAGAATTTTTTGAACAGACATACATATATGTCTGAAATAGTTCAATCCCCACTGGATTCCCCATACTTTTAGCCTTGAGCCACACCTAAGCTACTCTTAAAAATATCTCTATACCTCTAGGCTACGTAAGAGTAAAAAGATTGGAAAAGAGAAAGCCGGAAACTGATTTGATTGACATTTTAGATCATATTTTAGATTTTGATGTTCGTGATAGCTATCTATCGCCCGGTTCACACTCCACCCACGTCTATTGAACAGGTGAAGAGGCTCATTCCTTGTTCCCTGTTTAGGATGTGGTTTCCGTCTTTCTCTTTTCCAATCTTTTCACTCCTTTTTCTTTTCTTTTTTTTCAATTGGAGCAGATAGACTACACTATCGCCCGGTTCACACTCCACCCACGTCTATTGAACAGGTGAAGAGGCTCATCTCTTGTTCCCTGTTTAGGATGTGGTTTCCGTCTTTCTCTTTTCCAATCTTTTCACTCCTTTTTCTTTTCTTTTTTTTCAATTGGAGTAGATAGACTAAAATTACAATTGGGTAGTGAGTTCGATCGATTCCACTGAGTGCTCCCATATCTTCGGCCTTGTGCCACATCTGAGCTACACTTAGAAAAATATACTATGATTACTTATCGAAAAGCAAAGATTTTGTTCAGTTTTCAGATCATATGGAATTGATTTAAGTCGTTCGGTAGAGAATGACTGGCTTGCCTTGTACATTCGGAAATTTTATTTCTTTAAGCGAGCGACGTTGTACGAAATACTGGACCTTAATTAAATGTTTGAACAATGACATCGCAGGAAACCAGGTGTTTTTTACACCCGCGATTATAAGAAGATCAGTCCAAACCATTATTTCATTTCTATCGGCTAACATTCTCTAAAGACGTAACTAGTCCAAACACAGTAGCAAGACTATTATATTCTTAGTCTGTGAACATAAACCAAGAAAAAATAAAAACTGTTGTCACTGCTCTCCATTGAGCCAGTTTGTTTTTCTACACTCGCTGGCCCAGTTACCATACAATATGGTGTATAACGCACTGAATACTCATGGGAATGTTGAGATCCATCCTTAGATCAGGACGTGTTTTCTTACCTGATATTTTAGGTATAAGAAAGTGGGCAATTTACTCCTTCCAATCAAATGAAAGGTTCCGTTTAACATACGGTTATCGAAAGTGACAGACAAAAACAACAACAACAAAAAACAAAAAAAAAAAAAACCCAAAAAAAAACGAGAGACTAGTCCGAATAAGTCAATATATAATAATGACCCTGCCAGTATTTAGACAATTTCAACAGTTAAAAAGCAGGTGATTTTCGAGACCGAAATAATGTGATAACGCATGAGTGATTGATTTGTTTTTTCCCATTGATTATCAACTCCTGTTTACAAACACTTAGATTTGCCTTGGTAAATTCATTAGTAGACGAAATTCGCCAGTAAAAAAAAGTTTTCCTTTCTTAAAAATAAAAAGAAGCTTAAAATAAGCTAAAACCGTGAATTATAAATTGAACTAAAAGGACTAAAAGGACTAGAAGGACTAAATGCCAAAATCAACAGAGCCTAAATATAATATACTAATACTAAAATCAGCCAATCAGACAATTTTGTGTAGCAACAATCATCAGTTTTATGTAGCAAAAATCATCAGTTTAACGTGATAATAATATATATATATATATATGTTAATCATATCACCCCGAGCAAGGCGGTAACGCCACCGATGAGCAGGGGGCTACGTAAGAGTGAAAAGATTGGAAAAGAGAAAGCCGGAAAAAAAAGAGGAAAAGAACGGAAGTGAGTAAAAGATTGGAAAACAGAAAGCCGGAAACCACATCCTAAACAGGAAACAAGGGATGAGCCTCTTCACCTGTTCAATAGACGTGGGTGGAGTGTGAACCGGGCGATAGTTTAGTCTATCTGCTCCAATTGAAAAAAAAGAAGAGGAAAACAACGGAAATGAGTAAAAGATTGGAAAAGAAAAAGCCGGAAACCACATCCTAAATAGGAAACAAGGGATGAGACTCTTCACCTGTTCAATACACGGGGGTGGAGTGTGCACCGGGCGATAGTTTAGTCTATCTACTCCAATTGTGGATAAAAAAAATTGTACATGTTCTAAAATATAATTTATAATAAATATTCACAGCTCTATATTATACTAACAGTATAGCCCGGCATTTCTCGGGTGTAATGAAAGCTTTAAAACTAATCCATGGTCCTGGAGCTCAGACTCTTTGGACGTTGACACGAAAGACTAAAAAGCAATAGTTGTTTCCAGTTAAAGCGAAACCGTAGACTGAAAGAAAAATGAATGGATGTAAGTCAAATGTTGATTTCCTGGTATCGATATCAAATTTATTTTTTTTTGTCGTAAACTAAATTTTGAATGCCAAATAAGTCCTCTGAATAAATGGTATCATGGCTGAGACTAAGAACTACAATTATACCTACTTAGAACCAAACCCGAAGCAAAAACTAAAAGGGCTGAAAAAATACAGACATACAGGCAATAAACAGACACGGATGTTGTCTATTTTACGGATGTCGTCTATTTCATTTATTTTTATTTATTCACGAACTAGCAGTATAGCCCGTTGTTGCCCGGGTGTAATGAAAGCTTTAAAACTAATCCGTGGTCCTGAAGCTCAGATTCTTTGGACGTTGGCACGAAAGACTAAAAAGCAATAGTTGTTTCCATTTAAAACGAAACTGTAGACAGAAAGAAAACTGAATAGATGAACGCCAAATTTTAAAAAAATTTAAAATTAATATTAATGGGAGATTTTTGAGATTCTACCTATTTGCTCATCTTTCTTTAATTTAATATATATATATATATATGTGTGTGTGTGTGTGATTGTGTGTGTGTGTGTGTGTGTGTGTGTTGCATAAATAAAATAATCTAAGATTTGTCTTTTACTGACTGATGCTATATTCAACACCCGAAATCCAGAGTATCATCGACGAAAATTTTTGTGATCGTTCGGTCCATTCGTCAAGAGGTTTAGTCTGCAAAGAAAAATTCAATGAAAGCTAAAAACTATATTTCAAGGGGAAATGATTTAATGGAAAATGTCTTCCTTAAATTACCCTAATCTTGACTTTTTTCAAGCATTACAAAAGAAATGTTAGTATTACAACGATTGGTAACATAAGGCAATTATCAGCATAAAACAAAACCTTTCTCGTAGCACATAAGTGATCAAGCACTCATAACACTTTGTCGAACAAAAAATGTTTACGTGTAAACCTTCCACCGTGCCTAATAAGTACGCGTAATAAATTTGAGGTCTTTGTCCGCAAACGCGTTTGCCTTTCATGTCACATAGGTGAATAAGTTCTTCCAATTTTAGACATTTGTCTAATTATATTGTTTCAATCTTGATATATTCATGATGGAAGAGTGTTTAGAAGAGAGAGAGAGAGAGAGAGAGAGCGTGTAGATACAGATAATATGAACAAAGACGTCCACATTGCATAGTGACATACTGTTTTACGCCTTAAACGATCAAGAAGGCGTGAAATTACCAGTCAGTATGAATTGATGAATTTAATTTCAACATTATTTACACACACACACACGTACGCACTCAAACACACAACACACACTCACACGCACACAATTATATATATATATATATATATATATATATATATATATATATATATATAGCATAATGATGATCCACGTATACTGTCTTAATATGTATAGGAAAAACTACTAAAAAGTTGTTAGTTTAAAAATGTATTTTTTTGACAGTATTTATTTATTTCTATTATTATTATTATTATTATATATATATATATATATATATATATATATATATATATCAAATATATCAAATATATATATATATATATTTGATATTTCAGACCAGCCTCGGCCTTTCATCAGAAACAAATGATTTTAAAATTTAAACTAGAAGCGTTCGTCGTGAGGAGCGACTGTCAGGAGATGTTTACATCACGTGACCTAGAAAGCGATAGAGTTTTTGGATATTTTGAAACGTAAACATAACTGTAATAATACTTTTTAATGTTGTTTTAAAGAAAAAAATTTTAAGTGAATGTAAAAAATGTTTAACTGTTGAAATATTTATAAAGATTCAAAATACCTAAGTCCCCATTTAACCCTAGCCTATATGTATTTAATTTTAAAATCCAGTATTTTTCTTCTGCGTGAGTATGTGGAACTAAAATAGGAATCTATCAGTAAACATTTGCAGTTTTCTAATGTGTGTCTTGGTTGATTGAAGTGTTCAGCTATGGAAAGGCTGAGTCCGGTCTGAAATATCATATATATATATATATATAATAATAGAAATAAACAAATCCTGTCAAAAAAATACATTTTTAAACTTACAACTTTTTTAGTAGTTTTTCCTATATATATATATATATATATATATATATATTAGTCATCCACAAACAAGCCTGTTTCGCTGAATCACAGCTCATCAATGTGGTTAGACACATCCGCTTGCTTCTGGCCGGGATGGAAACTTTACCGATTTGGTGTCAGTCGGAGTCGGAGTCGCTACTCCCCTTAGTCACAGACGCATGAAATCAGAGAAGGGACATTTTAACGTGATGTACATAAGCAGTGTATACACATCGAAAAAACTGAATTTATTCCTAAAGAGTAATGCATATATCGCAGAAGTGGAAACTTTTTAAAAAAATTTCTTCTCCAGAAAGCTCAATCGTAATGAGAGCATAATATATTAGTCATCCACATACAAGCCTTGTTCGGTGTATCGCAGGTCATCAGTGTGGCTAGACACTCCACTTGCTTCTGATTTGGTGTCAGTTGGAGTCGCTATATATATATATATATATATATATATATATATATATATATATATTGTTTAATATTTAGTTTTTGGTGCTAATAGTGTTAGACGAGTACACATTTGTATTAAAAAATGTTTTCTAGAATTATATTGTTGAACTTTTGAATATTTTCCATTTTCCATTACGGAATATATATATATATATATATATATATATATAGAGAGAGAGAGAGAGAGAGAGATAGATAGATAGATAGATAGATAGATAGATAGATAGATACTTCCTAAGTATTTTTGGAAGTTAAAAAACGAAAATAAATCCCCTAAAGTTAAATGGAAATCCTCAAACAGGCCAGAACATTTAAATCAAGAAAAAATGGAAATCATTAAATACATGAGTAGCAACATACTATTAAACCAGAGGCATGAAACCACAGTAAGCTGCAAATACATTAAAGAACTAACCATACAATCATGCTAAGAATACAAAAGCCAAAGTTAGTATCCCTAGAAACGATAAACCTTCATAATATTAACAACACTCTTACCTCAAATTTTACCTTTATTTCACACCACAAACGTTGATCTAATTTACGGTTTTATATTAAAAAAAGATTTACTAAATTTTAAATTATGGTTAAATATAAAAAAATAGATTAATTAGAAAACTAATTTTAAATACAAAATATTTGTAATCGTATAATTTACTAATAAAGATATGTTCACCAAATAGCAATTCCTATTCCCATATTATCGCATCCACTCCTACTCCTCCCCACCCCATATACATTTCCTTATTTTCTCCTTTTATTAAACCCAAAGAACTCACAATAAAAGCTATGAAGGACCATACCTTATCATCTAATGTTAAATCGGTCTATAACATTTTCAACACTTCCATTAATCACCTCTATCTCCTACCTCTTCCCTCTTTTCGTTCAAATTATAACTGACAACTTACAACCCTTATTTTCTATTTCCCACCCCACCTACCTACCACACACAATCCCCCAAATATAAGAAAAAGAATTTCTTTTTTTTCACTCTACCCGGTGAGACATTGTCCTTTCAATCTCGAAACAAAATGTACACTTTTTAGTAGATGATAATTTGTAGATGTTCTAAACTATAATTTATATATATATATATATATATATATATATATATATATACAGAGAGAGAGAGAGAGAGAGAGAGAGAGAGAGAGAGAGTGTGTGTGTGTGTTCCATTAAGACCAATAGAAGTTAGCAGTAAATAAAATAGCGTTATTGGTTAAATTTGATTGATTTCACAATGGAAATCAGTAGCATTTCACCAGTAACACTGTTTTATTTACTGTTAACTTTTATTTATCGCTAAATAAACTGTTTGATTATATAAAAAAAAAACAGAGCTTCTATTCAAATTTGAGTATCCATTTTTTATGCATTTTCTTTTATTTTTCTTTAATTGTGATATTTATGGCTATTTAGAGTTTGGATGGATGTTTTTCATCCTCGGTGAGTTGAATTGGCGTGTGCAAGATATGCACACACCGATTACACTTTTATCATCTTAGACTTGCTCGGTGGTATAAATGTTCTGATTTTCACACATTATTACAGTTACCGACCACCTGATTGCGTAAAAATGTATGAAGCTGATAGTCGGGGGTTGGTAACTACCCTCTTGAAATTTTGGGCATCTCGCCGTGGTTTTAATAAGCTTGTCTCGCTAGAAGCATTACAATTGAGTAGTAAGTTTGATCCTCATCGTCTACTCCATACTTTCGGGCTAGTCTCACATCTCAGCTCTCTTCAGATAATCAGGACACCTCGACGTGGTGTAATGGTTAGCGAGCTTATCTCGCTAGAACCTGTTACAACTAAGTCCTGAGTTCCATCCTCACAGGTTACCCCATACCTTCGGTCTTGTGCCGCATTTAAGCGGTGCTTAGAAAATCAAAATTATCCATTTGAAATTTGATTTAACACACACACACATACACATACACACACACACACACATACATACATATATATGTGTGTGTGTGTGTGTGTGTGTATTTTTAAAGATTTTAAAGTCTAACATTTCCCCAGAGTACTCAATCAATGGGCGAGAGCGTAAATAGTCCTCCACAGACTGTTCTGTTTCGTAGAATCACAGACCATCGGTACGGTCAGAAATCCAATTGCTTCCAGGCAGGATTTAAACCCGACCGATTTCACGCACGCACACACACACACACACACACACACACACACACACACACACATGAATAAAGCCAAAAAGGAATTTTTGTTTACCAAAGCGTTTCGTCAGCTGATTGACTGTGTTAAGTTAAATACAAGTATTTATAAACACAAGTGGCGTGGAGTTTAACTTTTATCTTTAATAATACTGTCTTTTTACAGATGAAGTTTGTTTACACTTGAATCTTTGCACACACATACACATCCTACTTAGGATCAGAAATCTATCTAGCCTGATGTTGCTTCTTTCATGGCGGTGATAGGCCGAAGTAATGACAATATTTCGAATGCGAATTGTCAAAGCAGTAATAGATAACTCCCTAAGCTCCTCATCCGCCTTCATTTTGGCCTTGACCAAACTTAAATTAAGTAAATATCTATAGAATCCGATTTCCTTAAGAGCTTCCTTAAAGCTTCATTCTAAAAGATTAGAATAACCAAGAAAATACTTCATTTAGCCTAAAATGGATGTAAAATAATTGTTAAATTAAGTTCAGTCTACAATCAGGGTTGAACCAAAAAAGGAAGTTTCTAATTATCCTCATCTAGTAAATTCTGTTGTAATTAGTAACTAATTAGTTATGGAATTTATTTTTTATTTACTGCCTGTTTTAGGCTAAAATTTATTTGCATAAGTTATTATCTTCTTATCACTTTTTTCTATATTTTGACTATTTTTGTTTTCTTAAAAATATATTTCGTACGTTCTAGATAATGACAGCAATTGAGCAATGTCGACTGTTCATATTAGAGAAATTCAAACTAAGCCATAAAATGTCAACCAAATATCAGCCTCAACTCAACATAATTGGTTTCAGAAATTTCGTTTAGGGGGGAAAGAACCTTGAAAATGTACCGTGATAGAACTCTCAGTCACAAAAATTGGCGTTGCTTAAACAAAATGCGAAAACAACAATCCGAAAACAGCAATCTGAAAATTTTCCAGAACATCTTGTACGTCAGCTGAGGATGTGCGTTACAGTGCATTGGATATCGGCTCAGAACGAGAAATCGAGGAGCCGAGTTAGAATTCCAGCTGAATTCATTGCATTCACTTACGCTCAAATACCATTGGGAAAGATATTAATCCGTCTATTCCTTCCAGTTATGGGGTAAATAATAGCACAGATTGGGTTCTATAGCCTTGGTCGGCAACCAGTCTACCGCAGAAAGCAATGGCAACCTACTGCGGGATAATCTTCTGCCCAGTCAGTCATGTCTCTTTCGAGACATGATCGCCTAAGCGTGTATGACGTATGGCACTTAACTGACTGACTTGTACGTCAAAAATGAAGTAACCTTCATCTAGAAATAGGTATGACTAATTCTATTCCGTGTCTATGTAAGGCCCTGACGGTATTTACCCATCTTCCCACCTAAGGCGAGATGTGACACAAGGTCTTTTTAATGTGGGTTTTCCCGGCCATATAACCAGGCCAAAAATATCTGTCTATCTTTCCCCAGTCGTGATGCTACCCTTCGGGGGAACAAAGACTGGGTTAGTGCTTTCTGCTCGAAAGCAGAGAGCGCTCTCCACCTGAAAGCAGAGAGCTGACAGTGCCATAGTAGCAGAGGCAAAGGCCCTGAGACTTCACGGTCGACAGTTGAAAAATCTGTACTGATATACTTCTGAGATTTTTGAGCATCCATCTTACTCACCAGACATACGCTACCGGCCATAACTATTAGGCCACCCCAGTTTTTAAGAAAAACTATGTATTTCATATTATTTTCAACATTTATTGCCAAGTTAATGATTGCAAATGAAAATAGAATGCTTCTTTTGTTAATACTGCACAATAACATGTGCATCAAATGAATTTATGAATATTTAATAATTATTTATATTGCAGTTTCATCAATGGAAGAATGAAGAAAATTTAGGGTGATTCGGACGAGTTCATTTTTACTTTATTGCCTTGTAAAATTTAGCAAAGTAGTAATAACAAAAAATTAGAATTATGCACTTGGAAATAAATACTAAAAATAGTATGAAATACATCATTTCTTTAAAAAAATGGGGTGGTCTAATAATTATGTCCGGTAGTGTATGTTCTATTGATTATAATTCATTTAAATGCTTTAATCTTTACAGAAAAACAATGATCTGGAATTGGAATGAAAGTAGTGATGGGAGAGGCGCGTCTAGTGTCAGATGTGGCAGCTCGGAATCTTCTTCTTTTATGTGCCTTGTCCTTTCAGGATGTAGGCGATCATGGCTTTCCACGTCTCCCTATCCCTGGTGGCTCTTAGCACGCCTTCTCCTGTTACACCACGCAATCCTCGTTTCATCATCCACCTGATCAGGTCCTTCAAATATGTTATCTGCTGCTTTCCACTGTCTTTTTTCCCCTCTATCTGGCCTGTTAGTATTAGGTTCTCCAAGCCCTCTTTCCTCATTGCATGTCCCAGGAACTTCAGTTGTCTCTTCCTGATGTAAGAAACCGAAAAGTCGAGTTCGAATTCCAGGTGAACATTCACTTACGCGCAAATATCCTTGTTGAAAATATATAAAATCATCTCTTCTCTTTCAAGTTATGCATTAAATAACAAAGCAGACTGGGTTTTGTAGTCTTGTTTGTCAAATATTCTAGATATTAAATCGGTGCAAAAGTTTTTACCGGTTTGTAAAAGGGGCTTTTTAAATCATTGTAATTTATTTTATGCATATTATTACTTAAACATATCACCATAATTAATTTATAACTTTTTCTTTCAGATTGATAAAGCATCATTCATATTTTTCTGCAATATTCTCACCCATGTTCTTTCCATCTAGAGAACACATTAGGCATGCTCTACTCTATGAGTTTCACAGACGTTCCAGCGCAAATGCAACATGTTTTTTGTTGCGAATCTTTGCTTTCACGACATCTTCAGACACCCTTTTTGGGTAGGCTTGTCACATGTGGTGAGAAGTGGATTCTCTACCATAACGTTAAACGTCGGCGATCGTGGATAAATCGAAGAGAAAGACCAGTTCAGCAACCCAGAGCAGGACTCCATCCCCAAAAGATCATGTTGAGCAGATGGAATCAAGTTATAGACAGCAAAGATCGTTATTGCTATGAATGAAGATTTTCAAAAACACACAGCTTTTCATTTTCAAGATGAAATTTTAAATCGGCAAAAACTTTTGCACAGATCTGATACGTTAACTCGATAAAAGCATCCATTTCCCAGCACGCTTAGTCCACTCGTAAGGGTTGTTTGACCCGTTAAATCGCACAGCGACGAAAATTCTTCGCGTGAGTTGCACATTGTCTCGCGGGCAAATCAGTCAGTCAGTTAAGTGCCATACGTGATACTCTTCGAGACATGACTGGCTGATTACCCCGCAGTAGGTTGCCATTGCCATACTGATTGCCAGCCAAGACTATAAAACCCAATCAGTCCTATTATTTAACCCATAACTGGAGGGAAGAGACGGAGTAATACCTTTCCCAAGGGTATTTGTGCGTAAGTGAATCCAAGGAATTCAACTGAAATTCGAACTCAGCTCACCGATTTCTCGTTCCGAGTCGATATCCACTACACCACAGTACTGGCGCCGGCTTTGAATCCGGCATAAAATTTAAGAATCGGAATTAGTAAAGACTAAACATTAGCAAATACTAAACACTTCAAATACCTCGGTATATGGATCAGCTATAACAAATTTAGCAGAAGAGATAAGGAAATTGAACATATGAGAGGCCATCCTGGAGGTAGTTTCAACAAACACTGCAAATGGCTAGAAATCCAAAACCTTAATCGAAAAACAAGAATCGATTCTTTCATTTAGATGTCACGCATGATGCCAAACTCGTTCAGAAATATGTCAGGTGTATACAGCCGCTTTCTGGGATCAATTGTTAAAAATGGCCTCGAACGACTGTATCGTGTAAGTCTTAGCGAGGACTATCCTTTTTCGAATCGCATAGACGGTCGCAACAGAAACACAAATAAAGAGCTTTACCAGATAACAGAAACCACATAACTCGCGACACTTCCAACCGCAGTAACAACTAAAATTGCCGGTATATATATATATGAAACAAAAGTCAAGTTAGAATCCCCTCGTAAGTACTGTAAAGAGTCATAATAGCGACTGGACTTGAGAAATCTATTTTTCTGAAAAATTGTTTTAAGAGAATGATTTTATAAATTTTTCAACTGACAATATCTTTGATAGCTCGGTCAATGAATGCCGGAGGTTTCCTTATAAGGAAACAGTTAATATTGCCCGTTACCTTTACAATAAGCAACAGAAGATTCGTACACTGTAAAAAAGTAGTCGAATCATTCAAACAATTTATTATGACAAAAGCCAAAAATATTGTTAATTGGATGAACATGTTGCCGATGCATTGGAAGTAAACAGTAGAAAAAAAAAACTTTTCGGTCCTCAAAATACGAGATTTCATATAGAACAGGCTAATTCAGAAGTAAATAAACTCAGCCCATCTAAATTTCTGGGATGAGGTGTTATCTTTTATTTTCAGACTAATCTTCTTATCGTTTTACTTTTAAAACCTATTATCAATCGGAAATCTGGGATCGTCTCTATTATAATTCTTCTTCGTCAACACCCCGCCTTCGCTAGTTGCTTGGTTCCTTAGTTCTCACAACCGTTACGCCCTGCTAATACCACATAAATAAAGGACTATTTCGTTTTCTCCTCGGGGAAAACACAGAACTGACATATCAGAGACGCTACTTGGTTTCAGTGGGACAAAGAATAAAAGGATGTGTTTAACGTCTGTTTCATTGAAATAGAAAAGTTGCCAATTTCAAACCTTTTAATTTCTACAAGCATATATATATATATATATATATATATATATATATATATATATATATATATATATTACAATAGGGTTAACTTTTACAAAGTCCGGGAGCCACTCGAGGTAGTGGATGACAGACTAATAAGTACAGTATATGGGGATAGGTGAGATTGATAGCAGTTAACAGATTACGAGTTTTAGTCCTAAATTTGCAGTTTAGATAAAGTTCAAAAGCATCTCCTAGTTCTTGTGGGTAACGAATTGTTTTCCACTATCCAACCTCTCTCTCTCTCTCTCTCTCTCTCTCTCTCTCTCTCTCTCTCTCTCAGAGATCGGACGTGATGAGTCTCTCAATGCTCTATCGCAACTTCTGGAAGTGCTCGGATGAAATACATTTCTTGGTTCCGCCAGGTTTAACCTTCATGGCGAGGATACGTCATGTCATTTATATCGGAGAAAACCACTCATATTCCCTCCGTATTGCATCGGTCAAAATAAGTTCCACTCGAAATGCTTCTACCTGCGAACCAGTGCTCCCAAGAGGATGTTTTCCCGAGCCCTATAATCTTAACCTGTTCATGTCTAGAGTTAACAGTTATCTATCCAAACAAATTACCTCCTAATGTAAGGGTGATGGGTGAAACTTACTGTAAAAATGGTCAGGATTATGTTACGTCAGCAATGAAAATAAAAATAGAAATTTCAAAGAAATATAGTAAATAGAGTGTAAAACAGAAAAAGGAATAAAATTTATAGACATTATCAAAAACAAGAAACAAAATCGAATGTTTTCAAAGGAAGTTGAACAACAAAAAAGAAAAAAAAATGAAGACAAAGAAAGAGAGAATGAAACAGCCAAAAAGAAAGAAAGAAGGGATGACGGAAAGAAGGCGGGAATGACGAAAGGCTAAACAAAAAAGAAAGACAGAAATGAAAAAAAAAAGAAAGAAAGCAAGAGAGAATGAACAGTAACTAAAGGGAAACCTGAAAAGAAATGAAAAAAAAAACTCGAAAGAAATTCGAATAGAAAAAAAGAAAGAAAATTTAGAGCTAAATCAAATAAAAAGAAAAAAAAACTGAAATGAAAAAAAAAAAGAAAAAAGTCGGATACAAAAACAGAAAACTGAATAATAAGAGCAGAAAGTTGAAAAAAAGGAAGGAAAAGCAGAAGGAAATAAGAGAATGAACAAAAAAGAAAGGAAGAAAAAGGAGAAGGAAAGAAGAGAAAAAACAATAACGAAAGTTGAAAAAAAGGAAGAAAAGGTAGAAGGTAAAAAGAGAAAGAACAAAAAAGAAAGTAGAAAAGAAAGGAAGGAAAAGTACAAAGAAAGAAGAGAAAGAACAAAAAAGAAAGTTTAAAAGAAAGGAAGGAAAAGTAGAAGAAAATAAGGGGAGGAACAAAAAAGAAAGAAAGAAAATACAAAAGAAAGAAAAATTGCACAGAATAAAAAGAAAAATATTGAATAAAAAAATAATGTCTTGAAAAAGAAAAAAAAAGAGGTTGGCCGGAAATCTGCAGGAAAAGAAAGCAAAGCACGCTCTTCCTGATGAAGGCAAAGAAAGAAAAATGAAACCGTGAAGGATTATCCAGAAGCAAACTTGAGGAGAAGTAGACGAGAAAAGAAACAAATTAGTTCACTGATAATTGTTGCGGTCGCTTCGAATACGCAAGATCACAGTTTCTCCTGTGTGATGTCTCTTTGTTGATTGGATTTCAACATGTCCCTAAGCGCGAAAGACGGCGACACGGGAAACAGTCGACGCACAAGCTCGAAACGCAGAGAAGCAATCGACGTAATTGTGATGGCTCGATGGTGGACAGACAAAAATAAAACAGCCTTCTGGGCAGGGCGAGGAGTTATCTCCCCATTTGTTTCGACACCACTTTCTTGTCTCTAGAAGTTGATTGCTTTATTTTTAGCTACCTCATCTAATTAATGGGCGCCTGTGGGTGTGAGAAGGTAGAAATCTAAATTGTTTGCCAAGCCCTGTCTTGTTCCGCTCTCGTAATTTGCTTCGGGACAATGAAAGCACAAGGAAAACACATTTCTCCCCAAACTATCTCAATTGGGAAGTGACTCTCTTCTTTTCTGTTTGTCGATATTTATATTTTGATATAACCGTCTGTCTGTATCGGCTTCTTTACCTGTCTGTTTACCTGAATTTATTAACATCTGTCATTCATACAATCTATCTATCTATCTATCTATCTATCTATCTATCTATCTATCTATCTGTATGGATGTCAATATATATATAAATATTTTTCTGATGCTAATAGAACAGTACTCAATGTAATATAACGTAGCAATTAAGTATGAAAATTCAAATTTAGAAACGGTCAATTCATAATATGCACCTGATGATTGCATAGTGCATGAAACTCCGAGTCGTTCTATAGACTTAGGATAATATATATATATATATATATATATATATATATATATATATATATATATATATATATATAAAGTAGAATCCTTGGTACTTGGTAAGGTAAATACCACAGGAGATTAAATCCAAAGAGAACTCAATGTAAAAATTTTACAGAGTATTATAATCAAGAACAAAAGTTGGATGTTTTTATAAATCCAAAGGTAATAGGTAATACGACATTTCCCTGGATATATATATATATATATATATATATATATATATATATATATATATATATTGTCATCCGCAGACAGATCTGTTTCGCTGCATCACAGTTCCTCAGTACGGTTAGATTCCGATTGCTTATTAACCCAGGATTGAAACCCGAGCAAATTGGCGTCAGTTGGCGATTCTACCTCTGAGCTACGGGCGGTCGGTAGAAGGAGGCAGACTTTTTAGCTAGTATATTATCATTATACACGCCCAATAGTTGAGAGTGTTTTAATTCGTTGCTGAATGAACGATACGTATATGCCAAAGTAGCTACTGTTTTTCAAAGTCTACTATTCTTCCAGAGTGCTCATTCGGGGTGTGAGAGCGTAAATAGTCATCCGAAGACAGATCTGTTTCCCTGTATCACAGCTCATCAGTACGGTTAGACTCCGATTGCTTTTTAACCCAGGATTGAAATCCGACCGAAGTGGCGTCAGTCGGCGATTCTATCTCTGGGCCATAAGTAACTCCAAGTATTAACTAAAAAAATCAATATACATGATCAAAAAAGGCCTCAAACATAATTAAAAGAAAGTTTCAGCGTCAAATTGTTTATGCTGTGAATGAAAGGAAAGACTAACAATTTTTTTTTAGTAATAAATTATATTTTTTAATCTTTTTCGGAACTTTCGAAATTTTGGTTAAAAATGTTGTTTTTTACCTCGTCAACGAGTGGTTATTAGTATAGAGAATTTTAGTATCATTTTGCAGTTCAAAATACACTGATTTAAAAATTATTGTATTTTAGATAAATCAAGATTTTAATGAAAATTTCAAGCAGTATTCACGAATGAATAAAGTTATTTTAAAATGTTTCTTTTTAAAAAAATCTTTATAGCTCCTTTTTTTTACATGTTACCTTCAGTCTTTTAATTATATGAGTTTTTTGTAGGGTTTAATTTTTACATTACTTATAAGAACAAGACCTCGGAGAATTTCAATCATGAACATTTTTTGCTCAAATATGCAATAAAACCAAGGCATTATAAAATTAGAAAAGCTTTTATTTGATTATATGTATAAAATAATTATAGACACTATTGTTTTAAGAATTTTTTGTTTCGATTAATTGTAAATTTTTACAAGAATTGTTTTATTTTTTAAAGTTTTAATTAGAATAATTATCAAATTTTTTAAATTATGTATTTTAGCGGTCAAGTAATATAATTAATAAGACATTATTTACTAAGATTAATGTGTAAAGGAATTACAGAAAAAAAAATCATATTTAAGTAATTGTTACAATTATGACTTCCTCTTTTATGTGCCCTGTCCTTTCAGGACGTAAACGATCATAGCTTTCCACAACTCCCTATCCCTGGTGGCTCTTAGCACACTTTCTCCTGTTACACCACGCAAACTTCGTTTCGTCATCCACCTGGTTAGGTCCTTCAAATATGTTATCTGCTGCTTTCCCCTGTTAGTATCGGGTTCTTCAAGCCCTCCTCCCTCATTGCATGTCACAGGAACCTCAGTTGTCTCTTCCTGATGCTCATTATTAATTTCTTTTTCATTTCCATCCTTTCCAAAACCTCATCATTGCTCACATGCTCGATCCGTGAGATTCGCAGCATCCTTCTGTAGAACCACATTTCAGTTGCTTCAAGTTTTTCCCTCATCTTCAATGATATTGTTCAGCGTTCACTGTCGTATTGAAGAACTGACATCACATAGCAATCCAGTACTCTCTTCTTTGTTTCTAGTGAAATTTTCCTGTCTCTTAATACTTTACTCAGCTTCTGGAACGCGTCGTTCCCCATGCCAATTCGCCTTCAGATCTCTGTGTCGCACTTTCCGTCTTCTGTTATAACGCTTCCCAGGTATTTGAATTTTTGTACCTGCTTGATTTTAACACCCCGCCACCTGTATTTTGACTGCCCTTTTTGCTAATGACCATGCATTCGGTTTTCTTGCAGTTTATTTGTAGTCCTTTATTGTCACTCTCTTCAGCTATCTTCTGTAGGAGTTCTTGTACTTTCTTTTCCGTGTCTGCTATCAGCACTGTATCATCTGCATACCTTAGATTGTTTAAAATGTGGCCCCCCCCAATGACGAATCCTGGCATAATTTCTCGGATTCTCAAAATAGCCTCGCTGTACAAGTTGAATAGATCCGGTGAAAAGACATATTCTTGTACGCATATGTCTATTGAGATATATGTCAATACCTCAAAAAGCACTCACGGACATGTTCAAATAAATACATTCCTTTGATATTTTAAACTAAATGTAAGTAATGATTTTCAAATGGGATTAATTAAATTTTAAAAGAAATAATTTTTCTCCAAAGAAGAATCAGAAAAGTATATTTGTTTTTGTAAATAGTTATTTTCCAGAATTACGTTGTTTTGACAAATTTGTCAATATGGACAATTTTTGCGTTTTTGCTGATAACAAAATCTCACTACAATCAATTTAAATTCAGTTTAAAATAAAATAATGTATTTTGCTGACTGGCAAAATTAAATTAGGTATTAGCTTGAAATTAAAGCTTCAAGTTAGGTCTATCATTTTTTTAAATATATTTTAGGTATAGTTCTTCTTTGGTGATACTTATATATACGTGTGTGTGCGTGAGTGCCTGTGAGGTTTTCTATCTATCTCTGTTCTCTCTATATATGCGTGTATATATGTATGAACCTGTACATACATACATACATACATACATACATACATACATACATACTATCTATCTATCTATCTATCTATCTATCTATCTATCTATCTATCTATCTATCTATCTTAGTCTCTTCATATCTATCTATCTATCTATCTATCTATCTATCTATCTATCTTCATCTCCTTATATCTATCTATCTATCTATCTATCTATCTATCTTATCTTAGTTCCTTCATCTCTATCTATCTATCTATCTATCTATATATATATATATATATATATATATATATCAGTCGCTATCTATCTATCTATCTATCTATCTATCTATATATATATATATATATATCAGTCGCTATCTATCTATCTATCTATCTATCTATCTATCTATCTATCTATCTATCTATCTATCTATCTATCTATCTATCTATCTATCTATCTATCTATCTTCATCTCCTTATATCTATCTATCTATCTATCTATCTATCTATCTATCTATCTATCTTAGTCTCTTCATCTCCTCATATCTATCTATCTATCTATCTATCTATCTATATATATATATATATATATATCAGTCGCTATCTATCTATCTATCTATCTATCTATCTATCTATCTTCATCTCCTCATATCTATCTATCTATCTATCTATCTATCTATCTTCATCTCCTTATATCTATCTATCTATCTATCTATCTATCTATCTATCTATCTTAGTCTCTTCATCTCCTCATATCTATCTATCTATCTATCTATCTATCTCTCTCTCTCTCTCTCTATATATATATATATATATATATATCAGTCGCTATCTATCTATCTATCTATCTATCTATCTATCTATCTATCTATCTATCTATCTATCTATCTATCTATCATATCATAGCTTTTAAATTGCCTACCACCGAACTAATATATAACTGTAATGGTGGATACAACAGTAAGTCTCTCATGAGACTTACACTGAAAATTAATTTGATTTACTTAATGATCTTCTTCCTTATTCCTATATAAGAAATATTGTGATATTGCAACCAACTGACAGGCTATGGTTATATTGATGCGATTCCTTTCTGCCGGGGAAGTTGCTTTCTCTTTTCTTACCTATCATTCATTTTTTCTTTATTTCTTTCCTTTTTTCCTTGTTCGCTATAATTTGTTATATTTATTTTCAATCTTCTCTTCATTCTTTTCTTCCTTTCTTACTTCCTTCCTTTATTTTTCTTTTCTCTATAAGCTTTTTTTATCTTTTTCTTTGCCTTTACGCAGTATTTCCTTCTCTTTTGCTATATTTTTCTTCTTTCTTTTTATTTTTACCTTTTTCCTTGTCTTTCATTTTTACTTCTTTCTTATTCAGTGTTAACATTTATGATTTTCTTTTTTTAAATTTCTTTTTACGTTTGCTCTTTTTCTCCCTAATTTTTATTTCAGTCTTTTTTCTTCTTCTATAATTCAATCTTTCTTGCTATAATTTTTCTTTGTTTTTCTTTCTTGCTTTCTTTTTTCCTTCCTTCTTTCTTTCTTTTTCTTTCTTTCTTTCTTTCTTTCTTTCTTTCTTCTTTCTTTCATCCTTGTTCCTTCTTTCTTTCTTCTTTCTTTCTCTCTTCCCGTCCTTCTTTCATTTTTTCTTTCCTTCTTTTTTCTTTCTTTCTTTTTTCTTTCTTTTTATCTTTGCTTCTTTTTATCTTTTCTTGTTTGTTTGTTTCTTTCCTTCCTCCTATTTTCCTTCCTTTTTTCTTTCTTTCCGTCTTTCTTTTTCCTTTCTTTCTTTTTGTTTCTTTCCTTACTTCTTTCTTTGCTTCCTGCTTTCTTTCCTTTTTTCTTTTTCTTTTTCTTTTTTCTTTCATTTGTTCTTTTTTCCTATCTTTCTTTCTTTCTTTTTTCTTTCTTTTCTTCTTTCTTTCCTTCTTTTTCTTTCCTTCTTTTTCTTTTCTTTGCTTCTTTCTATCTTTCCTTGTTTGTTTGTTTGTTTCTTTCCTTCTTTCTTTCTTTCTGTCCTTCTTTCTTTCTTTGTCCTTTCTTTTTCTGTTTTTCTTTCCTTCTTTCATTCTATTTTCTTTCAACTCGATGTTCACACCTTTATCTAGGGCTTTTTCTTTCTCGCCTGATGATACAAATAAAGGAGTGTAGTTCATTGTTTAGCCTGGTTTTGTACAATAATTCCCCAGGTGTACCTTATCGGCACACTTTTTTCCTTCTCAAGAAACACCAGGATTTTCAAGTACTATTGGCACGATTATTATTATTATTATTATTATTATTATTATTATTATTATTATTATTATTATTCATGTTTTCGCATGTTCTTAGCAGGTGTATGGTAGTTATCGCTTTGAATTCAGTGACAAAAAAACCTTGAAGACAAACCCCCTGTCATTCCAATAGTCATATTATTTTACTCGTATTTCTATTTACTTTATACCCTCTCCTCAAGCGTAGAAATGATTTTGGATATGTTCATTCATATAAACCAGACATTAACTATAATTTGGCGTTGCCCTGGTGTTTCTCCATTTCCCCCTTTATTTCGGTACCATCCTGTGGTCGGCTGCTTCATCCACGCCGAAGAACAGGCTAGCAGACTAAAAAAAAAGTTCGTTTTTGTTTTCTAAGGTAAGCTAGCATTTCTATAGTAAAAGATGCATTACAAAAACTAAGCAAAGTAAATTATAAACAAGTAATTTTCGCTAGAGACAAAAGCAAAGAGTGCTTACATTCTATATAATATCAATCTTAATACAGTGCTTAAATTCTTTATAATATCAATCTTCATATAGTGCTGAAATTCTATATAATATCAATCTTCGTATAGTGCTGATATTATATATAATATCAATTTTCATATCGTGCTGAAATTATATATAATATCAATCTTCATATAGTGTTAAAATTCTATATAATATCTATTTTCATATAGTGCTGAAATTTTATATAATATATCAATCTTCATATAGTGCTGAAAATCTCTATAACATCAATCTTCATATAGTGCTGAAATTCTATATAATATCAATCTTCATATAGTGCTGAAATTCTATATAATATCAATCTTCATATAGTGCTGAAATTCTATATAATATCAATTTTCATATAATGCTGAATTTCATTATAATATAAATTTTCATATAGTTCTGAAATTCTGTATAATATTAATCTTCATATATGGCAGTGAATGCTGAATAATTTCCTTACAGAGAAGACTAAAAAAGACAGAAATGTGGTTCTACATAATGATACTGTGGATTCCTCGGATTAGCCTTATGTTTTACGAGTAGAGGCTTCATGTTTTTTTATCTCAACTAGAGACAAGTGACAAGTATTTTGTATCAACTAGAAACTACAAGAGACAATTTTTGCCTTAACTAGAGACTGCGAGACAAATTGTTTGTTTAAACTAAAGACGAAAAGAGACAAGTTTTTGTGTATCAGAATATGCAACAGATGAGGTGACATACAATCAAGAAGAGAAAAATATAATTTTGATCAGTGCATAGAGAGAAATCCATGCGAGACGTACTCATGAGGATGATTCTGTAAAGTTCCCTATCTTAGGGATGACTAGGAAGTTGATTGAGCTGAAATAATGTGAATCTAAACTTATTTCTAAGTGGAACTTTGTCTGTGTGTGTGTGTGTGTGTGTGTGTGTGTGTGTGTGTGTGTATGTGTCCGTTACCTATAAATTCGGAAACGGCTGAACCGATTTTCTTGAAAATTTACACAGTTGTACTATAAGCGTATGCGAGTGTTCGTAACTAGGTAGTAGTGGTCCGATTTTAATCAAATTTGATGGACTAATAGACAAAGACATAAGAAACGATATTCAGAAGATTCAAAGTTGCAGTCCTTACAATAATGCAGAAAATCGATAATATATATATATATATAAACGACAGGATGTTCTTGTGCGTGTCTGTTTATCTGTCTGTATGTCTGTATTTTTTTCAGGCCTTTTATTTTAGTTTTTGCTTCGGGTTTGACTCTAAGTAGGTATAATTGTAGTTCTTAGTCTCAGCCATGATACCATTTACTCACAGGACATATTTAGCCTTCAAAATTAAGTTTACGACGAAAAAATTTTATTTGATATCGATACCAGGAAATCAGAATTTGACTTACATCCATTGATTTTTCTTTCAGTCTACGGTTTCGCTTTAACTGGAAACAATTATCGCTTTTTAGTCTTTCGTGCCAACGTCTAAAGAGTCTGAGTTCCAGGACCATGGATTAGTTTTAAAGCTTTCATTACACCCGAGCAACCCGAGCTATACTGCTAGTACAACATAACAAAGAATGCACGGAAACAGATAGAAATTCCGGTGTTGACTGGAAAACAAAATGCTATTTGGATTGTCGCATCGTTAGTCTGGTCGGTGAGGTGAGGTTGGGTTCTTGATTGATTGATTTGGTTTTTAGAAGAAGAAAATTGATTGGTCTTTTTTTTTACGCATTATCAAACTTTTGCGTGTTATTTTAAGCCAGTAAAACCTTTTAGATCGAAATAAATTTGTGTGATAATGACAACTTACTGATATAAGTCAGTCAGTCAGTCAGTTAAGTGTCATATGTGATACACACTTGGACGATTATGTCTCGTACGAGATAGGATTGAGTGGACAGAACATTTTCTAGCAGTAGGTTGTCATGACATTCTGCGGGAGACTGGTTGCCAATAAGGCTACAGAACACAATCTGTCCTGTTACTTAACCCATAGCTGGAAAAAAGAGACAGATTAATACGCTTTCCAAGGGTATTTGCGTGTAAGTGAATGCAGCAAATTCAACTGGAATACGAACTCGGCTGGCCTATTTTTCGTTTAGAGCCGAAATCTACTGCACCACATCGCACATCCACCGATATAAGACCTTACTAATTAACCCATGCATTGTCTGAAAAGATGTGGATTCATATCTTTCTCAAGAGTATTTGCGCTTAATTGAGTATAACGAACCCAACGGAAAATGGAACTCGGTTCTCTGATTTCCAATTCTGAGCCGTTAGTGATTCCACCGTATGGATATCCAAGCTTAGAACCCCTGATATTCTCAAGCTGTCAACGCCTCTAGGTAATGACCAGATTCCAAGTTGCCTAACTTTGGTGATCATACAGGAACCAGTCTTTCAACGATAAGGACGTGAGCCGGTTGGTGCTCTTTTTCTCACAGACGGTGCCCAACTGACCCTTCTATACAGTGAAAGCGACCAAATAAAAACAAAGAGTATGAAATTTAAAAAATCAAAATGCCTACAATTTATTCGTCACCCTGTATACTGTTTAAATAACTGATTATCACCCCAAGCAAGGCGGTAACGCCACTGATGTGCAGGGGGCTACATAAGAGAAGATCAGAAAAGAGAAAACCGGAAACCGCATCTTAAACAGGAAACAAGGGATGAGCCTCTTCACCTGTTCAATAGGTGTGGGTGGAGTGTGAACCGGGCGATAGTTTAGTCTATCTACTCCAATTTTGTTAATCCGGAGAAAGTGTCACTCTTTAGTTTTCTGTTATAGGAAAATAGAAAGTAGCTTTTGGAACAACAGTTAACATTGTTCAGTGTAAGATTATGATTATAACGAAAACTTTTTCCATGAAAAATGTTCGTTCTACTACTCCGAGTGATTCTTTAATAAAAAATACTAACCAAGAACTTACCAAATCTTTTTGAGAGTTTCTTTTCTGTGACTAAATCTAATCGCACATGGTATGACTGGTGTCAATGAAAAATTAACGATGACGTAAAGGAATAATGACAATTTAATACTGTTTGTTTTCATTTTTTCCTTGAAATAAGAAATTTTATCGAACTACATTTAATAAGCGTTATATATATATATATATATATATATATATATATATATATATATATATAGTATAACGCTCTACATTTGTATCGAGCACTCTTTATAGAAGTAAATGCATGAACAAAAGGCTAATAAACCTATGAGTTCAACAACTTAGTTCCAATTTCGGTCGGGTTTCAATCCTGGGTAAAAAAGCAATCGGAGTCTAACCGTAATGATGAGCTGTGATACGGCGAAACAGATCTGTCTGCGGATGACACTATATATATATATATATATATATATATACACACACACATACGCAGACACATATATATGTGTGTGTGTGTGTGTGTGTGTGTGTGTGTATATATATATATATACACACACACGCATATATATATATTGATACTACATTTAAACGGCAATTCCAACATCTTTAGACATCAAAAACAACATACCAGGCCACATGCACAATTCCGTGAAATCCTCGTTAAAAACACAACCATACTTAAACACGAAAACAATAAACAAAAACTAAAAATGCTCGAAGCCATATACATAAAACAGTGGAAAACCTAACCTGAACAAAATTAACTACGAAATCTCCACACACACTCTCAAATGCCAATAATAGATAACAGAAGCGATTGGTTATCCCAATGGCTTTCCATGCTTAATACTTCTCGCCCCGACTCTCGTGTGGCCATGTGAGACGTCACAAGCTGTACTGCGATTTTTGCTTCCAGCAAGCACGCACGTGATCTCAAATCCTCTACACAAACAAAATAGACGACTACTACTATCGTTCGTCCGTGAACTGCTCATTGCAACCAACACAATTGTCATCTTTGATAATGGCTTATGTAAGCCGAAAGCTCAGAAAGGATTAAATAAAAATATGTATCAATAGTGTGATTTTCTTTCTTCTTTCAACGATTATGCTATTAAGCTTATCAGACGATATGAAAAAAGTTTACGTAAAATAAATCGACAAAACTTGTCTATATTATTTAATGTAACATGCATCAATATATATATATATATATGCATATATAGTTTTTAAAATTTTTTTTAGATATACTACAATTTCAGGGGTAATACATATTTCACCGCACAATGATGATCTTTCGGTTCGTCAGACCCAAATAATTTTTTTTCTAAATTATATTACTCTGTTAAATTAAATGTACCACGTGTTCTACGTTATATTTATATATATACTAGCATCATAGACCGGCGTTGCCCATGCAACTCAAAAATTATTTATTTTGTTTTACTGAAATTAGAAATATAAAAACTATTATTTTCTCAGTTCAGAAATTATCGAAGAATATTTAAAAATGTAGACATTTAATTTTAGCGGAAAAAATGACATTAATGCCACACGAATTACAGACAGTTGATTTCCTGCATGTAATATTTAGCGAAAAAAAAGCTTCATTTTTTTAAATATTATTTTCTGAAGTATAAAATATTAAATCTGTAAAAAAAAAAGACTTAAATAATTCAATTAACCATTGCCACTTTTAAAAACAATTGTTTTTGTTTGAAAAAACACTTTTTAAAAAAATATTCTTTATTGTTTCAAAATTACCGGGGAAAATATTCACATTTTTTTGTTGACCAAATGAATTTTTAAAACGTTTGAATAAAATTTAGATATAAAGGCTCATTTTTCTTGGTTATATTTTTTAGTCGCGGTTGACACGCGTGATTTGATTTCTGTGACGTAATCTAGCAACCATCTTAGATCGTAGATGTTTGACGGAGCAAATGTAGACAATCGTCTCCATTGGCCAAATATTGCGAAAAGGAAAATTGCTGAACTTAAACTCAAAAAGTATGTGTCGACCTGGCTTCCTTGTAGATGTGTGTCCCTAGAAAGTTTGGAAGGCGTAGCTTAAAAAATGTAGGCGTGGATAAATAACAGTCACACACAGACTCATAGATTTCCTTTTATATAGAGATACTAGCAGTATAGCCCGGCGTTGCTCGGGTGTAATAAAACTTTAAAACTAATCCATGGTCCTAGAGCTCAGACTCTTTGGACGTTCGCACGAAAGACTTAATAGCAATAGTTGTTTCCAGTTAAAGCGAAACCGTAGACTGAAAGAAAAATGAATGGATGTAAGTCAAATAGGTTTTTTTCGTTGTAAACTGAATTTTGAAGGCTAAATACGTCCTCTGAGTAAATGGTATCATGGCTGAGACTAAGAACTACAATTATACCTACTTAGAGCCAAACCCGAAGCAAAAACTACAATAAAAGGGCTGAAAAAATATAGACACACAGGCAGATAAACAGACACACACACAAACATCTTACCTTTTATATATATATATATATTATCGATTTTCTGCACTATCGTAAGAACTGCAATCTTGAAACTTCTGAATATCGTTTCTTATGTCTTTGCCTCTGAGTGTATCAAATAAAATCGGACCACTCCTTCTATAACCCGATTTTTTCGATTATCGATTTTCGATATTTATCGGTGGTACCTCGACCCACAACCTAGCTAAGAACACTCGCAGACGTTTATAGTACAACTGTGTAAATTGTTTATTTTTTGTCAATATGCCTCAAAATAGTTCTTGTCCTAATACTTAGATGTCTGTTTATGTTGATAGATGTCGCAGTTTCGAATCCTACCAAATGACAGACATTTTCGTAACAAAAATGTATCGTAAATAATCAGGCCGGTGGAAATAAATATATAATACTATTTGATTATAAACAGAATAAGTTCTCAAATACGAGTATCGATTAAAAATAATGTTCAAACAAATCCTTTCAAATTGTCAGTTGTTTATAACCAGTTTCGTTAATCTTCGTTAATTTCCGTAACATGTTTACATTTGTTGACATTACGACACATTTCAGAGCGGAGATGGTTATTACGATGAATTCGAAAATTGTGTTATAAGCTTAATTTGACTTCGTTTAGACTGATCGTCATTCGTAGTTGAGACTGGATTTATTTTCTGAAACACAGCCCCGATAAGTGAAGATGCCATAACGGTGACCTCACAAACTTCAAAAATCGACAAGAGCCTGCTCAGTTAAACTAGAAATTTCTTTGTACTAAAATTATATATATATATATATATATATATATATATATATATATATATAAAACGGACTCTCCTGTTTTCGATGTATGAAAGTACACCATCTCAATTAGTAGAAATGAATAACCAGACTATGCTTGTAGCGTTGAATGCTTAAGCAGAAACTATCACATATTTTGAAATGCGGAATACAAAGACCGGGTAAACATGGCGTTCCCCAAGTTCCACAAATGACACTCCTCAGAGTTTGCATTCAGAGATTATCATCTTCAGCTGATACTATAGGTCTGGTCTGTACTGCTGTTTATCTATAGTGAAGAAGAGAAAAGATAGATTCATGCCTTTCCCATTGCCTCACCGTGCCTCCCCCTCTCTCTCTGTATATATATACCTGCTTACCAAAATATATTTTATTAGTTAACACAATGACAAAACCACAACCATGTGGCTAAACTTCATCGCAAATATACACACTCTCTCTCTCTCTCTCTCTATATATATATATATATATATATATATATATATTGTATATTTTGGTAACACCTTCGGAAATTAACATACACAAGACTCTACATGCATAAACCTTTCACATAGTTATGAAACAAATTCAATTCTTGGTAATAGCTAAAATATAGCCGAAAGCGCTCAAAAGTACGAATGTTTTCTACAATTATTATATAATTTGTTCCGAAAAGCAAAAAAATAATACGAACACATGAAAAATTATATAAAAAAAATAAATGATAACACCTTGTCTGTCATTTTTAATGAAACTTATATATATAAATATATGTGTGTGTGTATGTGTGTGTGTGTGTGTGTGTGTGCATCTATAAAAGATGTAGATAGAATTAATTCAGGTAGTTATATTCACACACACGCGCGCGCACACACACACACACATATATATATATATATAAAATTAAGACAGGCATTATTTCATGGTAAATCAGAAGTTATTTCATGATAAAACTTTCGATTTACCATGAAATAACGTGTCTGCCTTAATTTTTCTTATATTTGCTCTATATGTATTTATATTCATATGTATTTAGAGCTCTCTTAGAGAGTTATCCTACAACTGTATTTACAGGATACTCCTTTGGATTCTTCTATGTCCACACTGCTTGCTGATATATATATATATATATATATATATATATATATATATATATATATATGAACACTGCTCGCCAGAATCTTAAGTCGAATGAATATAAAGAAAATGTACATTTTGAGTTTTTAAACTCAAACACAAGCAGGTTCTTTATCGTAAAGTGCTCGATATCGGGCATGAATCTTCTCAGTTAAAGAGACGTCTTTGTACTTAAATAGATATATATACACTTGACAGAATACAGGTGTCTATATTAGCTGGTGGGATTCTTTACTTTAAAGCGCTTGTGTATTCTTTTGTAACATGTGTGTCCGCCTCAAAACCATCGCCCGATATTTGTTGTCTTTCGAATTCAGGACGTGTGCAGGCAGCCAGCCGTGAAGTTATGTATTCGCACAAGTAGTTAAAACGAGGTTCCAACAGAAAGACCCCATTAAGAACAAAAGCATCATGTTAATGAACTCGTCCTTATCATTGCGCTATGAAAATAACTTTTCTAACAATATTTTCTGTTGTCTTTTTTTCTTTTCTCTATCTTTCTCCTTATTTCTTTTGAAAGGGCAACATGTTGTCACATGCCGACGTTTCACAGATATTTACACAGATATTACGCTATTGTTCAAATGGAACATATGAATACACATGTGTACGTATGTATAGACATGGCTTGTTAAATGTATCAGAACAAAAGGAATTCTGTGTTTAAACATTGTGGCTCACCATAGCAGAAAAATTTGGTTGAGTGTAGGGGACCCTTGAAGAGATCAAAAGTCATATTCTGGTTGTTTACTGACAGAACTGACTGACAGACTGACTGACAGACTGACTGAAACATTGATGGAACCCATAGGTTATCCGTCATCTTTAAGTCATAACCAGCCAGAGGCTTCTTCCGTTGCCACTGGAATTGGGCAAATAACCTTGATCTTTTCCAAGCCTGTTACTTGTAATTTTGGCAGCACCTCGGTGTACACACACACACACACACACACACACACACACACACACATATATATATATATATATATATATATATATATATATACACACACACACTACCGGCCATAATTATTAGGCTGCACCAGTGTTTAAAAAAAATTATGTATTTCATACTATTTATAGCATTTATTGCCAAGCGAATAATTGTAAATGAAAATAGAATGGTTACTTTGTTGATACTGCACAATAACATGTGCATTAAATGAATTTATAAATATTTAATAATTACCTATATTGCAGTTTCATCAATGAAAGAATGGAGAAAATATAGGGGGTGTTTTGGACGAGTTAGTTTTTGGTTCCTTGCCTTGTAATATTTTGAAAAAATAATAATAACAAAAACATTATATTTTCATTTGGCAATAAATACTAAAAATAGTATGAAATACATAATTTAAAAAAAATAAAAACTACGGTGGCCTAATAATTTTGCCCGATGTGTATATGTATATATTGTAATTGTTGTTATTACATTTTATAAAAGCATTATATCACTACACAAAAATTTTCATGTTTCAGAACAATACTGTTCTTCTTGAGGTGATATTTTAAAATAAATGGTGAAAATGATTTATTTAGAAAATATAAGATGAATTTATCGTTATTTTTAGAATTAGGGAGTGGTAGTTGGAGAATATGCTTGTAGGTATGTCAATATTGTTAAATCAAAAATGAGAATTAGGCTGACCAATGAAGTTAAAGATTTAGGAAAGGAAAGAGAGTAGACTGATGTCAAGGCATGTCACTTCTTAATTTTGTCTGGGTAAAAAAACATAGTGGTACCATACATTATTTAAGTGGGTAGACAATAATTTTTAGCAGAAGGTTGGATTATAGGTTTGTTTGTTTTTTTTTTAGTATGATTTTGTACGACCTCATCAGTTTAGGTTATGGTTAGAATTAAACAATTATGGTATACTAACGTATATGGTAATTAAGAAAACCAAATAATTATCGTGTGTGTATTTTTTTTAATTTTTGTAATATATTTTTTAATTGTTAAGTTTTATTGGGACATAAGTTATAAATGAACAATTGTAATTAATTAAATTTTAAAGAAAAATATTTTCGACGTTTATATAAAACCGTAAATTCATATCTACGATTCAGTACTACGTTTTTTTAGGGAACCTTAAAATCTGCGGCTTTTCATTCAGGCACAGAGGGCAGAGGTCATAGCACGACTAACAGATTCCGTTTTTTTTCCCAGAATTTTCATTAATTTGGGTGTTTTGTTTGTATCCATTAACTTCCAAAAATACGCAGAAAGGATTCACAGTATTTGTATTATTCGGACTATTAGACCTTTATAAAAAAAAATATACAATTTTGAAAGAAAAATATTACCAACAATACAATTTCGAAGAAAAAATCATTACCATAACTCATTTTTGAAGGAAAAAAATTATGTTCAACAAAACATTTTGGAATACAAGACCTTTTCAGTTTTCTAAAATAAAAAAGAATACAAACAAAAATGTCTTTAAATTCTGACTAATTCAACCTTCTGACTATAATAAAACATTTTAAAAAATACTTTAAAACCCCACCCTTTTTGGCATTAAATAACCCACAGAGATTGATATGCCATTAAACAAAACTCAAACTCGGATTTGATAGGTGATGCAATGTAACCAGTTTGGTTTTGAAGCTATTGAATGTAATCAGCCAATTTTCACTCACTGGAAAGTTAGATCGGAAGAGAATTTAACTGTCAATCTTTAATTATCCAGACTTTTAGAGGTGTGCCCGTATATCGTCCTATCATCAGCATGATTAAAAATGATGCATGCAAATTATCGGAGTATTTATTTGTATAGATTTATTTAAATCAGAAAGAGGGCTGTTCTGAGGAGTGAACCCTCGAGGAGGCCTGCTGACCGGCAGTGCCTCGGTGGGTTAATGAATTCTGGGTTGGTATTCTTAAAGATTCTTAAGGGTGTGCATTGTGGTACAGTGGATATCGGCTCGGAACGAGAAACCGGGGAGCCAAGTTCGAATTCCAGTTGAATCCATTGTATTCACTTACGCGCAAATACCCTTAGGAAAGGTATTAATCCGTCTCTTCCATCCAGTTATGGGTTAAATAGTAGGATAGATTGGGTTCTATAGCCTTGGTCGGCAACCAATCTACCGCAGAAAGCAATGGCAACCTACTGCGGGATAATCTTCTGCCTAGTCAGTTATGCCTCTTTCGAGACATGATCGCCCAAGCGTGTATCACGTGTGACACTTAACTAACTGTTTCTTAACGACCAGTGAAATTTTATTCAAGCCAGTTGCTTTTTGGTGGTAGAGGTTTTTGATAAATCCAGAGACTTCTTTTACTGAAATAAGTATATTACTGAGATTGTGCCCAGTGAGACGTGGGATGTTGGGGTGAGGATGTCCTTTGCAATCTAATGCGGAGTTTGAGGAAAAGAACAAAGTGAAGAGTTTCACCTTGTCTGTTGAGGGGGGTTTGACAACGGGGCCATTTATAATAGTGGTCACAGCCGATTTGCCTCTATTCTTAATTTGGTTTGTGATCTTCCAGAATTCGCGTGATCGGATTTGTTTCTTGGACAGCTTGCGCATAGCTGTACTTTGCGTTTTTCAGAACTTACCGTAATTGCTGGCGGTTCTGAATGAATTAAGAAGGGCAAGGCAGTATCGTTCCTTGATATAGATTTGGAAGTCGCATTCAAGAGTTACGAGCCATTTCTTACCCCAGTCCACCACTTACTAGAGGTCCTTTTTCAAGGACAACAGCAAGATTTGTTTTGTCATCATCGGCAGGTTCCTTAACGAGGCGGGAGTAAATGGTGGTATCGTCAGCGTAGATTTATACTAGGAACCTGATTACATCTGGGAGATCGTTGATTTAAATCAGATTCGTTAGGAATGATTAAGTCAAACAAATGTCCAGATATACCATAGTCCAGTAGCTTGCGCAGAAGACCAGTATTTTGTCAAATACTTTAGAAATATTCAGGGCAACAGCTCGAGCTTCGCCGTTCTTATTACGATCCTGGTATAAGTATTCAATGATGGTCATTTGCATGTCAGCGGTAGATCTGACGAATCGGAAGTCATACTGTCTGCCCGAGAATAGGCAGTGAGCCAAGAGCTTTTGAACCACTTCAGTATTAATGATGGCCTCGAATACTTTCCCCAAAATCGGTTAGAGGCTGACAGGGCGATAATTGTAAGGTTTTGAGTGTTCTCCCAAGTTCTTACAAGCGAGAATCACAGAAGAGAACTTCCAGCAGGTAGTGAAAGTAAGAAGCAGAGAGACATATATTGCGGATGACATATATATATATATATATATATATATATATATATATATATATATATTTAAACTAAATCTAGCCACAATCAAATCAAACTAAATCTAGCCACAATCTAGCTACGTATGTATGGCATCTAAAAAATACCACTAATAAAGACCCCATTCTCAAATGAGGAATAATAAAAAATGTCCTAAATATAAAGTAGGTAGTAAGTTTTGCCAACTTTGTGGTGAAGAAAAATTGGCTATAGCTTTATTTGAAACTTCGCATAACTTACTTAACTCCAAAACTGAAATTCTAAATAAGTGCATTCATTTAAAAAATCACTTACTTTAATTTTTTCCTTTTTTTTTTTTTTTTTTTTTTTGTTGTTATCAATAAAGATTGTTTTACCCTTTACAATCTTTGGTTTGGTATCTTCTAATCAGTGCTATTTAATCTGCGATTTTTGTCTAATTTGTTAGCCTTGTCCTGACAATCCGGCGAGTGAAACCGCGGTCGACTTTTGGATCACTTTTAGATTTAGTTTGCATTTTTGCTCTACTTTTGTACTTTCGTATTGAGATCTTTCTTGTTAAGGTTTTCGTCTTGGTTTTTTTTCTTTTCTTTCAAACACGGCTTATGCTTTGTTTGTTTGTTGTTTTTTTTTTATTCCCCTTGACCCATTTGGTAGTACCTTTTGGGTTTGACGACTTACTTTACTGTATTGTTAGCAGTAGGTTTTTCTGATTTCGGTCATGATCAGTGCTACTGTTTTGTTGGCACGTTTTGCAATATATATATATATATATATATATATATATATATATATATATATATATATTCTACGTGGGTTATTGAGTTTGCTTTATCATGTCGTTTGTTTCTTTCCTCGTTAGCCAGCTTTCCCTGACGATCCGCTTAATTGAAACCTTGGTAGGTTTGTTGGCTTACTATGTATAATTTATTTATTCTGCTCTACCTAAGTATTGAGCGCTTTTTTTTTTTTTGCTATTTGTTAGTTGATTATCGCACCGGATTTTTTTCTTTGGGTTACGTGCTAACTCGGTCGGAATCCTTTTGACTTAGCTCTTTGTCTTTTTATAACCATTTTTCCTTCCACTTAGATCCGCGGAGGGGTTTTTGACACGAGTATAGTTATAAGTTTGTCGTTATATATATATATATATATATATATATATATTATTTATACTTTAAAACATCTACAAACTACTGTAATTTTTTGTTTCGACACTGAAAGAGCTATGTCTCATCAGGTAGTTACTAATGATGGCAAGAAACGTTTTATTAAAGTTTTTTTTTAAAAAAAAGCACCACTTTCTTTTATTTTGAAAATCTTTTTGTACGAGGCAAGATATCAAAAAAGAAGGGAAACTTTTTTTTAATAAAACGTTTATTACCATTATCATTAACTACCTGATAAGACATTGTTCATTCGATGTTGAAACGAAATGTACACTTTTGTAGTAGTTTATAGTTTATAGATGTTATAAAGTATAATTAACGATACATATTTATTGCTCTATTTTTTATATTGAGCATTGTTTTATATTAATGTTTTGAACTTTTCAATTATTTTCGTGTTTCCTTATTCAATTGGATATATATATATATAATATATAAGATTTAGATTATTACAATGAGTAATACATATTTCACCGCGTCCTGATGTTATTATCGCGGCTCGTCAGACCATACTCTGTTAAATTAAATAAATGAATTTAACATTGAGTTCTCTTGAGTTCGTCTCTATCGGAATTTACCTGGATTATATACCAAGTGTTATATATATTGGCAGCATTTTTTCATTAATGCAGGTTTCATTGAATGATATAGACAAGTTTTGTCTATTGATTTTGTGTAGGATCCGTTCGTACCGTCTGATATGCTTGATGGTGATATCGTTGAAAGACAACAAAAATCACAGTAATTGTTGATTTTTTTTTATCGGGTCTAAGCTTTCGGCTCACATAAGCCATTATCAAAGAATAAATATTAACACACAGCAAACATAGAACATTTAAGTTATTAACAATAAAGAGAATTAAATTGAAAATACAAGTCCATCCCTACCATGGCGGATGGCCGAAGACAGTGACCAAATGGTGGCATTATGGTCCCTGATCCGATTACAGGCATTTGAGTATGTTAGTTGAAATATCAAAATTTATCGTATTCAAACCAGGTTTAAGTTGTTTAATGTAGATAGCTTACCGGATTTTGAGTTTCTGTTTATTATTTTCTTGTCTAAGTATATATGTGTTTTCAACGAGCGTTTTTCTCAGAAGTGTGCGTTGATAACCGTGTTGTTTTAAAAGTCGGAATATATTTGAATTGTCATTTAAGTGCAACGTCAGACGCCGTGAGAGCGAATTTGTAGTATGGTCAATGTAGATATTATTTAGTTTGTTAGAGATACATTCTCGAAAGGGACATTTGAATTTATAAACTACATTGGTTTTTTTCAAATCGCTAACGGTGGGGGAAGAGTCGTTGAGGACGAATGAATTGGATGTAGTAGATTTAGCGTAATATATGATAAACTTGTATATATATATATATATATATATATATATATATATGCACCGTAGTGGGGGCGCTGGAGGGTGTCGTCAGTGATGTCTTTGCGTGGATCATTTGGTGATTTCGGGGTTTTTTCGAGAAATATTAGTGTTTATGAGTTTTTTTTAGAATATTTTCATCTAGTTGGTAGTTGGAGTGCATCTGGCTACGATATAAGAGAATATAAGAGAGTGATATGTTTGGGATTGGTTGGGCTAGTATCATGTGTTGTTTTTTCCGTGTTAAAGCTTTTAAGAAAATATCGTATTTGTTCATCAACTATGTAGCTGGGAAAATTATTGTTGATGAGTTTCTGTTTTATGTGTTTTAGTTCACTGTAGAAGATCTGTTTTGTAGACGAATCCCAAACATATCACTTTATGCTTTATCACACGTGACACGTACCTGACGTACCTGAAGCTATAACTTCTTTTAAAATTACTCTCTAGGATTATTTAAATCATTCGTACTTATAAAATTTCTGAAGAAGCTTGTTATAAGAGAAACATATTAGAAACATATTAGAAACATATTAGATTAAAGACACTTTTTCTTATTTGTTTTTTATTCATTCTATTCATACATAATTACGTGAATTAATAAATATATTAATAAAGTTACACACAAGTACAGAATTAGTATTTTGGTGTTAATAAATCAGTGCTCGATGTAGCATGAACAGTATTATATAATGGAAAAAGCGATTTAGTGTCTACATGCATCATTAGAAAAAATTCTTACTTAAATTCTTAGACCTTGATTGATACAGATTCCTCCATACGTTTGCCTCTTTCTTTCTTTCTTTCTTTCTTTCTTTCTTTCTTTACCCCATGAATATTACTACTGATAATTATGAATTACGCCCCTTTGATTTCATCTTCCTGCATTTCAATATTTCTTAAATTGTATTTTTTATTTACATGTAATCTTAGAATACTTAAATTTTTACTCTTGTTATTAAAAATGTAGTAACCTAATTTTATAGGATTTAACGTCTATGAACATTGAGTGAACTTACATTTAAATCTATTAACTCCGACTGACACCAAATCGGTCGAGTTTCGATCTCGGCCAAAAACAAATGGATGTGTCTACCACACTGATGAGCTCTGATACAGCGAAATAGGCTTGTTTGTGGATGACTAATATATTATGCTCTCATTACGATAGAGCTTTGTAGAGAGGAACATTTTAAAATAGATTTCACTTCTGCGATATATGCATTAATCTTCAGAAATGTGTATACACTGCTTTTATACAACACGTTAAAATTTTCTTTCTCTGATCCCATACATCTATGGCTTGTAGGTAGAGACTTCAACTGACACCAAATCGGTCGAGTTTCGATCCCGGTCAGAAGCAAGTGGATCTGTCTAGCCACACCGATGAACTGTGATACCGCGAAAGAGGTTTGTATGTGGATGACTCATATATTTATTTATATATGACTGTTTTATGGTGAGTTATTTGTGTATTTATTCGATTTTATATTTTGAATGTTATTCTGAAACTTTCCCACCTTGATTAATCAGGGCATGAAGCAAAACGCGTCATGGTGGTGAACGCTTCGCCGAAATAAACTATTAAGGACAACCACTTCTGTTTACAATTTGAAAACTGTAAGAAATCTGAAGGGAAACATCCCGTGTCAAAGACGTAAAAGTTAAGAGTTAAATCAGCTAAGCCGGTTGGTTGTTTTGTTTTTATGGCATATCAACACCTCGGCGGGTCATTTATTGCCAACTAAATATTATTTATTTATTGCAGGTAATACCTTTTTCTTTCAACAGTTTATTGTTGTTTTTTATATAAGTTTTGTGTCTAGTAATACTTTTTTTTTCGAGTATCAAGATTCATTGGGATTTGTTTATTTTTTTTAAGGGCACGATTTCTTTATTTTTACATATAGTGATTCCACGACACGTCTTGCTCTCTCCCTAACCATTATCAAAGACTTTTTTTGTAACATTTTTGTGTTTTATCAGTTTCTTCATTTTCAGATATCACGGGTATGCGAAGGTGTGAAATTTTAAAATTGCTGGCTCTCTCACAAGCCAACATAGAAGATTTTCCGGGATTCTTTGTACTCTCATGATTTCTTTATTTTTACATATAGTGATTCCACTACACGTCTTGCTCTCTCCCTAACCATTATCAAAGACTTTTTTTGTTACATTTTTGTCTTTTATCAATTTTTTCATTTTCAGATGTCGCAAGGTGTGAAATTTTAAAATCAAGAAACTAATATTGCCAAAAAAAAAAAATACAAAAATAAATTTAAAAAAAGCCACCATACAAACCGCCATGTGAAGACGCGCAAAAGCGATATTTGAAGACGAAAAAATTAACATTGCACAAGAAAATCAAACAAACCCCATTCACATTGCACAATACATGCGCGCGCGCGCGCACACACACACACACACACACACACACACACACACACACACACACACACACACACATATATATATATATATATATATATATATATATACGTTGGTTGGATGGTTGGTTGGTTGGTTGGTTGGTTTTATGGCATATCAACCTCGGCGGGTCATTTATTGCCAACGAAATTTTATTTATTTATTTATTGCTGGTAATACCTTTTTCTTTCAACAGTTTATTGTTGTTTTTAATATACGTTTTGTGCCTAGTCATACTTTTTTCTTTTTTCAAGTATCAAGATTCATTTGGATTTGTTTTTAAGGGCAGGTTCCCCAAGTCCTACCCTTGTTATTTAACCCATAACTGGAGGGAAGGGACGGATTAATACCTTTCCCAAGTGTACCAGTACTTAAGTGAATGCAGGATATTCAACTGGAATTAGAACTCGGCTCACCGATTTCTCTTTCCGAGCCGATATCCACTGCCCCATAACGCATATCCGTCACTAAACGCTTACAGCACCTGGTATTCCCAAGCGGTCACCCATCTAAGTACTGACCAGGCTCAACGTTGCTAAACTTCGGTGATCGAGCGAGAACCGGTGTATTCAACGTGATATGGCCGTAAGCCAAATCTGCTAAGTCATTCAAAAAGTACACTGGAAGAAGAAAAGTCTTCAAGGGGGTAATCGAACCGTTATTTTGCTGCATGTCTATTCGCGTTTCTCCTATTGCAAATACGGTGCAGCATTTGAAACATTTCTATATACCCTCTTTTATTTCAAGTTTGAATTATCATCTGTATATTGTTCAATTCAATACAAGCCGTTTGATTCGAGGACTCCACAAATTGAAAAAAAAAACTGTATAATAGCATCAGTCACGGTCCACACTTGGCGACCTACATTTTTGCCTTTCTGTGTGCACTGTCCCTTCAGAACGAGGGCGATCATGGCTCTACACAAACAATTTAACTTATATCAACGTAAACAAATGATTACTGGACTGTTATCGGATATCTGCTCTCCTACACGCCAGCGAATGTTGTGAAATCTCGTCAAAAATGAAGGAGAGACTAGAATGTTGTTCTACAGAAGGATATTGAGGATATGATGGACCGAAAATGTGAGCAACGACCAGGTGTTGGAGAGAATGGAAACGAAAAGGAAACTTTTACTTAACATCAAAAAGAGACAGCTGAAGTTTGGGGGACGCGTAACGAGAAAGGGTATTTGAATTCCTCGCCTTCACTTTCGAGACATGATCGCCCCAAAACGTAACACTTGGAAACAATTAAAGCTTCTACTGAGCATAAAGTGGCGGATCGGTTTTCTACTGCTATGATGTAATAAACTGATCCCCCACTAATTATACTTAATATAATAATGTAATATAATCTATCTCTTCTCCTTCCAGATAGGAGTTAAATGGCAAGACAGATTGGATTCTATAGCTTTGGCTTGCAACCAGTCTACCGTAAAAAGTAATAACAACCTACCGTGGAATAATCTTCTGCCACAATCAGTCATGACTCTTTCGAGATATGATCGCCCAAGCGTGTATCATGTATGGCACTTAAATGACTGACTGAATGAGGAAGGAGGGCTCGGAGAATTGATACTCACAGGACGGATAGAAAGACAGGGTGAAACAACTTAAGGAAATGGATGGAAATTTGGGAGAAATACCAAGAGAAAAAGTATAAGAGCTACGAGGTAGATGAAGATGTGGAGAGCCATGATTTCCTGAAGGGACACAACACATAAAAGAAAATTATTTAGGGTAACTTCATCTTACTCATTCAATTTGAATTTCTGATACGTACGTTGCTTTAATGAAAAAACCGGTTTCGCATGTATAAATTTAGTCATCCGTTTTTTGTTTTGTTTCGTTTTTTGTTGGTTGTTGTTTTTTTTTTTTCTTTTAAAGATGACGGGTAATTTTTGCCCACATGCGGAATAATACTTTTCTTCTTAATCTCCAGACTCCTTATATATATATATATATATATATATATATATTCAGAAATTATAACATGAATATGTTATAATATCACTACAAAAGTATCTATTTTGTTTCGACAATTCTTGTGTTTTGTCAAGTGATGAGGTTTAAAACTTATCACTGGACAAGACACAAGAAGTGTCGAAACAAAAGAGCTACTATGGTAGTGATATTATAACATATTCATGTTATAATTTCTGAATTAATATTATTAGCTCTACTTTGTATTGAGCACTTTTTTAAGAATAGTGTTTCTTTGGATACGGAATATTATTCCATTCTTACGTACCCTATACTTGTATATATATATATATATATATATATATATATATATATTCGATTTATAAAAGAGTTACTACGTGACATAGGTTTCTACCATCAGTGGTGTCTTCAGGCGATTTGCAATAACTGATTTTACCGTTTACCATTTTCTTTAAGAATGCTCACGTCACTTGGCAGGGAATTTTTGAACGCGCAATTGTTAAAATTACAAGGAATTAATGGCGTCTTCAGCTATGATTGTATGAACTCAAGACGTAATTTTAGTATAGTTACACTTAGTCATAATTTCCGTTCTATTATGCAACAGTTCATTTTTGTTTGGTAATAGCATAATCGCTAACTTTTCTTGGCACAGTCTACATATTTTGCCACTGTTGTAAGGCTTGGCTGTTTTTACAATGCTCCACGTTATGTCTGGGTTTTTCTAGAGTTTGATTTTAATTGCCACACGTGGCTAGCCAATTTTGTACAGTTTTTTAAGTTTTCTATTTTTAATGTAGACCTGTGATTGAGCCACCTGGTCTTAAAGGTGTCTTTGGTTGAACCAAAATATATTTTATTTTGGCCATTTAAGTCATGTACCTTTGCCTTTTAAATGATTTCTTTTGTGTTGCAAAGTCCTTGAAGTAGACATTTATTTTTGTCCCTGCAGTAGCATTCTTTATTAGTGGTCTTGTTTTGTACACTGCTATCTAAGTTTCTGGCATTTTTTTTTATGAAACGATCTAAATTACTAGTGCAACTATAACTTATCTTGATTGTGTTTCTGTTGAAAATTTTGTTTAGTTCTGATCCTTTTGGAAACTGTCTATCTATCAGTTTAAAAAATAGTTGTCCTATTTTGGTCTTTATCTCTAAATTCAATGGTGGGTTGAATCAGATAATGTTTCGTTTTCTATTATCGTTTTTTGTTTGTCTGTTTGGTTGAGAATTATATTGTAAAATGTTTTTATAGGCAGGTTTTTTAATTCATCTTCATAAATATTTTTCTTTTCATCAAATATTGTTTTGTTTGACGAATTATTTGATAATCTGTGTTCTTTTCCGTTGTGAATGTGTCTAATTATACTTTTTGTATAGTTGGATTTGGTATTTATGTACGTTAACTTAGTGTGTGTTTTCATGTATGGCGAGACATTGCTACTTTGTAAATTAAATTCCACATCTAAATATTGTACTACTTTTCCATTTGTTTCTACTATTATATCAAAATCTAGTTTTTTGAATAGTTTGAAAAACTCTTTCCTTATTTTATCATTTTCTTTTTTTTTTTTTGGCTGGTGCTATCATTAATCCGTCATCTCTATATAATCCGTGGTTGTCTATATGGATTATTTTGTTGATTTTATTTAAAATGTATATGCCCAACAATTCTGAAATTTCTGGTCCATCATACGATCCTTGTGGTACATCAAATGTACCGTTGTTTGATTTTTGATCCATGCTTTACCCCTGTAGAAAAGTACTGATTTGCGGCAATGCAGGATTATCTCAATGTGTTCAGATGGCATTTTTAGATACCTTTTTAAAAAAATAAATGCGTCCATTAAACGTTCTTCAAAAATTGATGGGTAAAAGTTTTTATGTCATATTTAATGAACGGGTATTTATTTTTGCATTCAATCTTTATATAGTGACGTAAATTAATATAAATACATATATTGACGGAAATTAATAAATACACATATACATTTTTATATAGTGACGTAAATTAATAATTATACATATGAGAAGGGTGTACATATGTATGATATTATTATGTAGGTGTTAATAAAAAAGTGCTCAATGTATGAACAGAGCTGTATTATATTGTATCGATGTACACAGGAATTAAATCTTATTTATTTTATCCACATGTAACCGCAGAATATTAAATTTTTAATCTTGTTATTAAAAACGCAGTAACTTAACTTTAAAAGATTTAATTACCATGAACATCGAGTGTACTTAAATTCAAATTTATTAAACTCTCAGTTTAAAATAAGCACTTGATGATTGCATAACGCATAAAACTCCGAGTTGTGCCATAGACGTAGGGTAATATGTTTATATACACACACACACGTATATATATATATATATATATATATATATATATTAATAGAGGTTTCGTTGTATAATATAGACAAGTTTTGTCTATTTATTTTGTGTAGGATCCTTTCGTATAGCCTGATAAGCTTGATGGTGCTATCGTTAAAAGACGACAAGAAATCACAGTAATTGTTGATTTTTTATCGGGTCTGAGCTTTCGGCTTACATAAGTCATTATCAAAGAATGAACATTAACATATATTGAACATAGAACATTTCAGCTATTAACAAAGTGGAATTAAACAAAGAGAATTAAATCAAAGAGTCAAGTCCATTTTTAATGTGGCGGATGGCCGCAGGCAGTGACAAAATGGTGGTGGTGTGGTTCTTGATCCGATTACAGGCATTGGAGTATGTTAGTAGTGATATCAAAATTTATACTATTCAAGCCATTTTTAAGCTGTTTGATGCAGATAACTTCCAGGATTTTGAGTTTCCGTTTATTATTTTCTTGTCTAAGTATACATGTATTTTCAACGAGCGTTTTTCTGAGAAGTGTGCGTTGATAACCGTGTTGTTTTAAATGTCGGAATATATTTGAATTGTCATTTAAGTGTAACGTAAGACACCGTGAGAGCGAGTTGGTAGCATGACCAAAGTAGATATTATTTAGTTTGTTAGCGATACATTCTCGAAAGGATCATTTGATTTTATAAACTACATTGGTTTTTGCAAATCGCTAACGGTGGGAGAGGAGTCGTTGCGGATGAATGAATTGGATGTAGTGGATTTAGCGTAATATATGATAAACTTATATATATATATATATATATATATATATATATATGCACCGTAGTGGGGACGCTAGAGGGTGTCGTCAGTGATGTTTTTTTGCGTGGATCACTAGGGGGTTTGGGGTCTGTCAACATCATACCCACCCTCACCGCGCCGACCCGACCAGAGATGATCAGTCTCTGGTCCACCCTCAATAAGCGCTTTCAGACACTGGAAAAAATTAATAAGGTTTGGGCCCGGTACGAAATCTTGCCAACGCTTCTGATTGGCGACAGTCAGAGCCACTTTTCATTAAGAGGCGAACCGTACATGAACTCGTCCGAAAATATATGAAACAATTTACTTGTCGAACGGTTATTAAAAAAAACTCTCGACTAAGAATGAATCACGATTCGTTTAAAAATAAATAAACATCTACAAATATATAATTTTAAGTCGTTTCTAAAAAAAGAGGTTGTGTAAGTATTTGCGATATAAATTCATCATATCTGTTTTATTCTTATTATTCCTTAAACTACCCGAGTGAAACCTGGCTAAACTGCTAGTAATTTATAAATGGTAAGTGTATAGATCTTATAGAGAGGGAAGTATCAGTATTAATTACACTTTTTGTATTAGAATAATTAGAGGGGATGTGAATATGTGGAAATGTAGTAGCTAATTGGGATGAGCCAA
>JBBBDQ010001784.1:317500-562500 GCA_037127315.1 Ascarosepion bandense | reverse complement strand
TCGTGTCCCTTCAAATATTGAAAAAGGAAATCTAATTTCTTTTACAGCCCAAAAGTATGCCATTGAAGATTCACAAGTTACTTAGAATGACCTACAATGACATTATTCAACTTTCTGGTCTTATGCATAGTGTATGATTTACGTCAAAATATATTGTTAAACAAAAGACAGTGATATCCCGCAGTCATCAAAGCAAGATCAAACAAATGGAATTTCAAATGACAAACTTCTGTCTCACTTTTATCGTTCCGGTCTGTGTAAACATTCGTTTAACGCTTCCTGAGTTGAGGCAAAATGTCTCTGTCGCCAAGATTAAAGACGCTCACAGATTTTTAGAAACTCATTTGGAAAAATATTGTCCTTGACTCAAAATCTATATTTCCTCCCGGCTTACGAAAATTAAAAACTAACATTTGAAAGAAAAAAATACGCATACTTCTTTCAACGACACACCGAAAAACAAATTATACAAGTAAGTGATTTTTTTTTATAGAAAATCGTTGTGAAAATCAGATTTGTTATTTTTTATCATCTACGAGATAGAGGTTGTAGTAAAAAAGAAATAAGAAACTACGAATTTAGATATCTCCACTCAATTGCCAAAAAATAACCCCAACATTATGCTAAAAGTGCTCAAATTTAATAAAAACAAAGATTTATCATCAAAATATTTATGATGTTATTAAAAGAAAAAATCAAATTTCGATGTTATTATTTTTTTTTTTTCAATTTCTAAAACCTTTCTAACACATTCGAGATTTTAATTTAAACTTCTTTTTTTGTTTTTTTCCGTCAGCGATTCACGCTGTTTACGTAAGGCGACTATTTAGAAAATGGGGTCAGTCGAGTAAAATGATTTTGGAGCGAATAAATTTTCCCTCGCTCTCGACTGCCGATCGAGTGATTTCTTTTTCAAATCTCAAAGGCTATATATATATATATATATATATATAGTTGTCATCTAGACAGATCTGTTTCGCTGTACCGCAGCTCATCAGTAAGGTTAGACGTCCGATTGCTTCAAGCCAGGTTTGGAACCCGTCCAAATATATAGTATATATATATATATATAGTAGCCATCCGCTGACAGATCTGTTTCGCTGTATCACAGCTTATATATATATATATATATATATATATATATATATATATATATATATATATTATCATATCGCCCCAAGCAAGGCATTTTATTGCTACTGTTTTGCAGGGGGTTACATAGGAGGAAAGTTATGAGAAGAAGAGTAATAGGTTATAGGGGGTGTCAAGAAAGTGGGTAAGAGAAAGATGAGAATACTGATGAGAGTGGAGTAGACAAAGAAAGGAGCATGAGAGAGAGGATGCAGGTTCGTGAAATAGGAGATGACTATTGACTTTACAGTTAAAGTTTTGAAGATTGTAGCTGTCGGCAAAGCAAGTAAATGGAAGGGAATTTCACAAGCGGGAAATGCGAGAAAAGAAGCTGGTAGAGCAGAATTTGCTATCTAGCTCAGTCTGTTCACTATCTATCTATCTAACTAGCTCAGTCTGTTCACTATCTATCTATCTATCTATCTATCTAGCTCAGTCTGTTCACTATCTATCTATCTATCTATCTATCTATCTATCTATCTATCTATCTATCTATCTAGCTCAGTCTGTTCACTATCTATCTATCTATCTATCTATCTATCTATCTAGCTCAGTCTGTTCACTATCTATCTATCTATCTAGCTCAGTCTGTTCACTATCTATCTATCTATCTATCTATCTATCTATCTATCTATCTAGCTCAGTCTGTTCACTGTCTATCTATCTATCTATCTATCTATCTATCTATCTATCTATCTATCTATCTCAGTCTGTTCACTATCTATCGCTGTGTGTGTGTGTGTGTGTGCAACAAGTTTTGTTTCTTGATAAATTGAACCATGAAATTTGTAACGTCATTCTCATTATCAAGAACTGGATGTTGCTAGTATAATAGACTTGTTTTTTGGATTGGGTGCCTGTTTCTGTACGTGTGTTATTATTATTATTATTATTATTTTCTACGAATATTAACTCTCTCTCTCTCTCTCTCTCTCTCTCTCTCTCTCTCAAGAAGTAAATAAAATTATATTATACAGACATATGAAATACGCATAAAATAGAAGTTATAGCTTTTGCAGCCGACCCGTGAATTCGGGTTAACATCTTGTTTTCTGGAATCAATGGCGCTTCGGGTAAGCTTACAATAATGTTCATGGAAGATCATTATTCGAAGGTGGCAGAGTAATCGTGTCTTGTAGTAAGTGTTCTAAAGTATTTTCGTAAGATTTACTAAAATTTGTTTTAATTTCAAAGTTAAATTTTTTGTTGTTTCTAATGGGACGATCGTAAGCTGCATGAATTTCATGAACTTTAGGAAAGTGCTTGTGTGATGAATAAAGGTAGGTAACTTTGTTTTTTTTTATACTGATACGAAATACTAAAGATAAAATTACCTACAACATATAGAAAATTTATTGTCCCGAGTTATATGCAATTATTTTGTTAGATGTTTTGAAGTACGATCGCCTATCGTCCTGTTCACTCTCCTCCTTGGTTTATTTCATGGTTCCTGTTTGGATTCGTTTTCAGATTCTTTCTAAGAATCTTCCTATTTTCTTTCGATCCCAGTAACTTTTTACGTCTTAATGGTATTATTGCCTTCAGTCAGTCAGTTAAGTGCCATACGTGATACACGCTTGGGCGATCATGTCACGAAAGAGACATGACTGACTGGGCAGAAGATTATCCCGCAGTAGGTTGCCATTGCTTTCTGCGGTAGACTGGTTGCCTGCCAAAGCTATAGAACCCAATCTGTCCTGTTATTTGATTCATAGCCAGAGGAGGAAGAGATGTATTATTTTATTATGTAGTAATTAATGGGGGATCGGTTTCCTATTGTTATGAAGTAATAAACTGATCCCCCACTTAATGACCAGTAGCAGCCTTAATTATGATTACAACTATTATATTCAGTTAGTCAGTTAAGTGCCATACGTGATACACGCTTGGGCGATCATGTCACGAAAGAGATAGTTGATTATCCTGTAGTAGGTAGCCATTGATTTCTGTGGTAGATTGATTGCCAGCCGAGACTATAGAACCCAATCTGTCCTGTTATTTAACCCATAACTGGAGGGAAGATACGGATTAATACTTTTCCCGGGGTATTTGCGCATAAGTAAATGCAAGAAATTCAACCGGAATTCGAACTCTGCTCCCCAATTTCTCGTTCCGAGCCGATATCCACTGTATCACAATGCACATATTGCGTTGCTTGGTTGAAATGATATAAAAATGTCATCAGTTCTCAATTTGGTATCTATGTGATGACACAATTATTTATTCTTGTCTTAAGTGTGATCGGCCCTGTAAGGTCAGATTGGCAAATTCTTTCAGAAATTACTTACGTTCTGTTAAGTAGAGCAAGAAATGTTAATTTTAATAATGACCTTCTTGCTGTCGTCGGTTTTCAGTTCGGTATCTATGCTGATGACACAATTATTTACTTTTTTTCTTTGATCGGCCCAGTAAGGTCAGATTGGCAGATGCTTGCTAAAATTACCAACGATCTTTTGTTAACTGGAGCAAGAAATGGCTTGTTAATTTTAACACCACCAAAACGAATCTGTCCTTTTATTCTTCTTAGAGGACTTATTTGCCTTCCATTTGCATGGTTTGGTGTTAACGCCAGGAAAGTAGCTAATCGTGCTTCTCTAACTATTTCCGCTGATATGAAATGGAAAGATTATATTTAGTTCACTGTATTGTTCTAGACTTTTTTTTCGTCACAATTTATCTTACACAGGTATAAGTCTGTCATTTTTCTTGGTATTAAATATTGCTGTTACATCCGGCCGGGTTCTTCTGTTATTTATCTAGAGAATCGTTTTAAAACTGTTGTGGATCCCGGGAATGGGGTCCCACAAATACATGAACAACGTACAAGTGTGTTAACGTAAGGATACAGACTTGAATGAAGATTAGTATTCCAAGAATGCGGGTAAGTAAAAAGTATATGTACAAGTTTCTAGAAGTGAAGCCGTAGTATACTGAGTATGTCCGCGTCGGAAGCTGACGTGTCAGTCAGTTAAATGCCATACGTGATATCCCTCCAGTTATGGGTTAAATAACAGGACAGATTGGGTTCTATACAGCTATGAGTTAAATAACAGGACTGATTGGGTTCTATAGCCTTGGCTGGCAACCAGTCTACCGCAGAAAGTAATAGCAACCTAATGCGGGATAATCTTCTGCATAGTCAGTCATGTCTCAAGGGTGTATTACGCATAGCACTTAACTGCCTGATATATCCATGCTTTAAAACGGTCTGACACCCCTGACTTATCGACTTTGCACGAATTTGCTTCGAGGTCTGTAAAACATTTCTGGGTAGCATTTGTACCGTTTACATTAACAATAAATATTTTACCACTTAACTATTTTTTCTTTTAACAATAGGATAATGATTGCTGTCGTCTTGAAATGGAATTTTTCTATCACAGTCTCTCTCATCAAAGCTAATGACCTTAATTTTTATCGGTTTCAACTGTATTCTTGACCAAGTTATTTTCTTTTCGAAACACTGTAATATCAGCCAACATCCAGGAACAGTAGATATAGTAACTGTCAGATCAGCCTTGTATACACGGATTGGAGGTTGTTGTACCCCGTTCCCTATCATTGAACCGCAACAATTGAATCCTACTGATTTTTACCAACATGTTCATATATATTCACATTATTATCGGTTGTCATCTCTGAGTTTCGTGATTTTTTCCTTCATATACCTCGTTTCTGCATGAGTTAATTGGTTTCAGAATGTCTATGTTATCTAAACTTATTTATAAATGGAACATTTTCTGTGTGTTTATGTGTGTGTGTATGTGTGTGTCTGTTGACTATAGACTCCGAAACGGCTATGTGCGTTGTGGTACAGTGGATATCGGTTCGGAACGAGAAGCCGGGGAGCCAAGTTCGAATTCCAGTTGAATCCATTGTATTCACTTACGCGCAAATACCCTTGGGAAATGTATTAATCCGTCTCTTCCTTCCAGTTATGGGTTAAATAAATAAATGTGTTCTATAGCCTTAGTCGGCAATCAGTCTACCGCAGAAAGCAATGGCAACCTTCTGCCCAGTCAGTCATGTCTCTTTCGAGACATGATCGCCCAAGCGTGTATCATGTATGGCACTTTAACTGACTGACTATAAGCGTCTGCGAGTGTTCTTAGCTAGGTTTTGTGTCGAGGTACACCCGATAGATATCGAAAATTGATAATCGAAAAAATCGGGTTATAGAAGGAGTGGTCCGATTTTAATCAAATTTGATACACTCATAGACAAAGACATAAGAAACGATATTCAGAAATTTCTAGGTTGCAGTTCTTACGATAGTGCAGAAAATCGATAATATATATAAAAGGCAAGATGTTTGTGTGCGTGTCTGTTTATCTGCCTGTATGTCTGTATCTTTTTCAGCGCTTTTATTTTAGTTTTTGCTTCGGGTTTGGCTCTAAGTAGGTATAATTGTAGTTCTTAATCTAAGCCATGATACTATTTACTCAGAGGATTTATTTAGCCTTCAAAATTTAGTTTACGACGAAAAATACTCATTTGATATCGATACCAGGAAATCCAAATTTGACTTACATCCATTCATTTTTCTTTCAGTCTACGGTTTCGCTTTAACTGGAAACAACTATTGCTTTTTAGTCTTTCGTGCCAAAATCCAAAGAGTTTGAGCTCCAGTACCATGGATTAGTTTTAAAGCTTTCATTACACCCGAGCAACACCGGGCTATACTGCTAGTTATTTGATAATAGCTTCTTTATATATCCTAAATGTTTATAATCTAAAATTCCAAGCACTTAGAACTGCCTATTTAAGGAATTCTTTCGAACAACTGAAAAGAAAATAATCCTTTATACATAAATTTATATCAGGAAAATCAATAACAAAGTGAAAAATTTTTTGGAAGGAGTTTTGATCATTTAGTAGTAGTTTGTATTATTTGCATGTTCTAAAGTCATAACTAACAATAATAATAATAATCTATCTATCTATCTATCTATCTATCTATCTATATATATATATATATATATATATATATATGTGTGTGTGTGTGTGTGTGTGTGTGTGTGTGTGTGTGTGTGTGTGTGTGTTATTTAATTGCTTAGGTTTTGGTCATAATTAAATTAGACTAGTACACAGTTGTATTAAAAAGTGTTCAATACAATTATATTGTAGAACTTTTGAATATTTTTCACTTTTAAACGAGTTATATTACGCAACCCAGGTTTCTACAATCTGGTGTCTTCAGGCGATTTACAATAACTCGTTTACAAATGAAACATATATATATATATACATAGGCGCGTGTATGTGTGTATAAATATTTGTACGTTGTAACAAATGTAAATAAATATTAAAAGGTACCGTTTATTTCCTTAATATTGTATATTATTATTTTAATATGTTTTATATAAATGAATTAAATTTTGCTGTAATTATATTATACTATTGAGTAATATTCACAATTACCCTTTATCTACTTAATAATATAAATATTCATAGGTAATATTTACAAAAAAAAAACATAATTTGATTATATTATTAACTTTGAGTATATATCAAGCTAAAATTATGGCACCAAAACTCCTAACGTTAAAAACTTATTCAGATTAATTATTATGTAATTAAGTTTTTTGTTTCTTAATCATTTTAAAATTAAAGTCTTTTATATCATTAAAATGATAGTTTTAAGTTACTATAAATATATATAGATCAGTCAGTTATAGTGCTATTTATCCCATAACTGGAAGGAAGAGACGGATTAATACCTTTCCCAAGGGTATTTGCGCGTAAGTGAATACAATGGATTCAACTGGAATTCGAACTCGGCTCCTCTTCCCGAGCCAATATCCACGGTACCACAACGCACATCCATATATATATAGATATATTGTTTTATTTATGCTTTTTTGCGTTACTTTAATTACTGATGGATTTATTTCCTTATTTATTTGGTTTTATTTAATTTTATCTTATTGACATAAATGATAAAATTCATAATAATTCTGTCGTAAACACGTGAGAACGTGTCAACAGTGCCAGCAACTATTTGTTGCTGTTTCACTTTCATCGTTGCTAAATCTTTTCAAGTGAAGTTTACAAAGTGGGAAAAATGTGGTAGTTTTATGCGATATACTTTTAAATTAATGTTATATGTAAAGTTATTAAATTCTTAACCGAATTTATATACTAATTTTTTGTTTATATTTCTTTAGGAGTAACTGCAATGTAATCGATCCTGACTTGGCAGCCCGCCGCCAGTCATTTACCACGGCTCTGATATAGATTCCCTATGTCTTTTCTACAAATATTTTCACGGCTTCTGCTCTGACGTGATTCTTTCCCTGGTAATCCGACTACATGAATTTACGCTTGCTACTCGATTGGCATCTAGGTCCCCACACTTTTACTGATGGAATAGCTAAATGTAGCTTCCTCTTCAACAGTTTCTTTTTTCGCAGCTCCCGTCTGTAGAACTCCTTTCTATTTATTTGCTTTCTTGTTAGCTACAATATCCAAAACTTTAAATGCAACATCAGTTGCCATCTTCTTGGATCCCATCTATCTTTATCCTTTCTTCGACATCCCCTGTAACTTATTTTTTCTTTAACTTGAGTACCAATGGCGGTCATGCTTTGCTTGGGGCAAAATAACCAAAAAAAAAGAATTACTCTGGAAAAGCTTTTGTTAAAAAGAAATTAAAGACGCGTTTCAGATCCGTGTGCTAAATCGGCTTCTTCAGGAAAATGCGAAAAAGAAAAAAATATGTGTGTGTGTTTATTAAAGCCGTCTTAATTTAGTATGTATACATTATAAATTGAAATAGTCAGTCAGTCAGTGAATTAATTACCATAAGTGATCCACGTTTGGGCGATCATGTTTCTTTCAAGACATGACTGATTAAACATGATTTTCCCATGATAGGTTGCCATTTTTATTGCGGTAGACTGGTTGCCAACCATAGCTAAAAAACCCAATTTGACCTGCTATTCAGTCCCTAGCTAGAGGCAGAAGATGGATTAATACCTTTTCCAAGGGAATTTGCGCATAAGTGAACGTAACGAATTCAACTGAAATTTGAACTCGGCTCTCCGATTTCTCATTCCGATTCGCTGAATGCTTTGCCCGTAGATTCTCCACCAATTCGACACTGGACTCGTTAGGAATACCTACACCCGACTTCCCACCCAGAACTAAGGCTCAACTAAATAACGTCCACATTTCACCCTCGCTGGTCGCCAAGATAATTGCACAACTTGACCCACACAAAGCGAGCGGCGGTGACAGAATCCCAGTCATAGTACTGAAGAAATGTGCCCCAGAACTCTCCTTTGTCTTCTCTAAACTCTATAACCTCTGCCTATCTGCTTCCTGTTTTCCTGCCTGTTGGAAGTCCTCCTGTGTAGTTCCTATATTTAAGAATTCTGGCGAACCCTCAGACCCCGCCAATTACCGTCCTATTAGTCTCCTTCCGATCTTTGGCAAAGTTTTCGAAGTCATTATCAACGCCGAGGTGATTCAGCATCTCACGGCCCACAGGCTTCTCTCTGACAAACAGTACAGGTTTCGCTTCACCAGGTCTACGGCTGATATGCTAACGACCATTACCGAGTACATATACTGGGCACTTGACAAGAATGCCGAAGCCCGAACTATTGCCTTGGATATCTCCAAAGCGTTCGACAGGGTCTGGCATGCTGGCCTCTTGTGCAAACTGCGGAGCTACGGGATAACTGGACATCTGTTTGACCTCATCCAGTCATTCCTCTCTAACCGCACATTGAAGGTGGTATTAAATGGGCATGCCTCCCAAAACTACCATACGAACGCGGGCGTCCCTCAAGGTTCTATCCTAGGTCCCACGCTCTTTCTGATCTACATTAATGATCTCCCCGACGCCATTAGATCCCAAGTAGGCATGTATGCCGATGACAACACAATCTACTCTCGCATCGATCAAGATTTGTGGACGACAAAGCGAACCTCGCTGCCGTACTTGAAAAGGACCTCCAATCCGGAGTGGGCTGGGGTAGGAAATGGCTAGGAAATTTCAATGATTCTAAAACGCAGCTGTTATCAACTAACCACCACAGACAATCGCATCTACCTCCCATTAGCATGGGACAGGCTGGCCTCCCAGAGAGTAAAATACTACGCCTCCTTGGCCTTACACTTTCGGCGGACCTCAAATGGAATGACTATATCGAATCCATTGCCAAATCTGCTGCTATGAAAATCGGCTCTCTGTGCATGGCCCGGAAGTTTTTCCCACCTGAATCTATTCTGCACATATACAAATCTACCATCCGACCGTGTATTGAATATTGCTGCCATATCTGGTCGGGTGCCCCTGCCGCTCTCCTTGGGCTTCTTGACAAAATACAAAGGCGGATCTGTAACGTGGTTGATAGTGACCTGGGAGACCGGCTGCAACCGCTCTCTCACCGGCGTGATGTGACTTCCCTGTGCCTCTTCTAAAAGTACTTTCATGGCTTCTGCTCCGATGAGCTTAGATCACTGGTGCCGCCTAAGCACGAATTTACACGAGATACTAGATTAGCAACTAGGTCCCATCCTTTTACAGTTAAACAGATAAGATGTAACTGTAAATTCTACTCCAACAGCTTATTTTCTCGCGCTTCCCGCCTGTGGAACTCCCTTCCACAAGTCTGCTTTCCCGACAGCTACAATCTCCAGGTGTTTAAATGTAAGGTCAATAGACACCTCCTATCACCCTAACTCCCAATTATTCTCAGAACACTCTCATCTACCGAACCCTCATTCTCGGTATCCTTACCCGCCTATCACCCACCCTCTGACATTTCCTATATTTAATCATTCTCGGTATCCCTACCCGCCTATCACCCACCCTCTGACATTTCCTATATTTAATCATCCTTTCTCCACTCTATGTAGCCCCCTACGCAGTAGTGGCAGTGACATGCCTTGCTCGGGGTGAAACGCTCATAAAAAAATTTTAAAAAATTCATTACACCCAAGGAACATCCTGAAATAAAACCATTAGAAAATTCTTCGGTGGGGATTCTATGATCATTCAATGCATATGCTCTATGATACCACGAAGAGGAAAGGATAAAGTAAAAAAAAAACAAAAATAGATAGTAAATGAACGAAAAAAAAAATTAAACCATGTAAAAAATATAGAGAAGAATGAGAAATAAAAGAAATCAAAAGAGAAGAAAGAAAAATGAATGAAAAAATGAATGAAGATAAATAAAAAAGTATCCAGAATGAAAAACGGTAAGAATGAAATAATGAGCAGAAAGAAAAGCAAAAATAGAAGGAATAAACTTCGAATGAAAAAGGCAATATATAAATGAAAAATATGAATGCAGTATAACATCTGGGAAATTAAAGATTTAATACATAAAATAAAGGAGAGAATATATATATATCCCACACTGATAACAGAAGTACATATAACTCGTTTACAATTGAAAAATATTCAATAGTTTTACAATATAATTGTATTGGACACTTTTGAATACAACTGTGTACTGGTCTAATTACTTAATTATAACCAAAAACTAATTAAATATTTTATATATATATACTAGCAGAATAGCCCGGTCCTGGAGCTCAGACTCTTTGGACGTTGGCACAAAAGACTAAAAAGCAATAGTTGTTTCCAGTTAAAGCGAAACCGTAGACTGAAAGAAAAATGAATGGATGTGAGTCAAATTTTAATTTCCTGGTATATATATATATATATATATATATATATTATCGATTTTCTGCACTATTGTAAGAACTGCAACCTTGAAACATCAGAATATCGTTTCTTATGTCTTCGTGAGTGTATCAAATTTGATTAAAATCGGGCCACTCCTTCTATAACTCGATTTTTTTCGATTATCGATTATCGATTTTCGATATTTATCGGGGGTACCTCGACACAAAACCTCGCTAAGAACACTCGCAGACGCTTATAGTACAACTGTGTAAATTTTGAAGAAAATTGGTTCAGCCGTTTCGGAATCTAGAGGTAACGGATACACACACACAGACAAAGTTCCATTTATAAATAAGTTTAGATAGATAGATAGATAGATAGATAGATAGATAGATAGATAGATATGAACTGACTGAAATAGATAGATAGATACGAACTGACTGAAAAAATAGATAGATATGAACTGACTGAGATAGATCGATAGATATGAACTGATTGAGATAGATAGATAGATAGATAGATAGATAGATGTAATATAACAATCTGGCCCCACCCGAGGAAGGCTGATGCAAGCGAGGGTGTTTCCGGTCGTTGAAAGGAACGGATGTCGTTTGACCTTATTTCCGGCAGCAGCGGAAATAACTACAGAGGCAAACAGAACAGGTGTCTCTGAGAATTACGTGGGCGTGCGTGGGCGAGGCAAAACCGGAAGAAAAAGTCCCGGTTTGGAGATTATAAAAAGACCTCGGCGCACGGATTTCACCAGACAGACCAGACCAGAGTAGCAGTAGAGAGAGAGAGACACAACAGATACGACGACACTCCCGTCAACCCTTAGAAGCGCGCTCTCTCAACTCTCTGTTCCCTAGGCTACACGGTTCATCGTCATTAATAAAAATATAACTCATATTTTTATATATATGCGTGTTTGTCTGTTCGTCGATGTAACTGGAACCAGCATTCGCTAGGCGTAACAGACGCATAATTGGTGCCTAAGTGACTTGCTGTTTTGAGACAACAAAACAGATAGATACGAGCTGGTTACCACGGCGACGATTGAAAATTCAACGGACTTAAAACTACCAGATAGAAGACGAAAATAGTAAACAACAGGACGACAGCAGCCGCGCGACTATAGACATCAGCCAAGGTAGGTGACTCTTTGATTTGATAGTGTGTGTGTTTTCTGCTCGTGTTTATAGTAAGTCTAGTTAGAAAAAAAAATGGAACAACATACTTTTGCCGATCTGACCCTAGAATTGAGAAATATGGATTGTTCGGTGTCGAACACATTCAGGGTAGAACGGAGGGGGTGCAGAACTACAGGCAGAGAGTATTACGCCTAGCGGGAGCGCATAGGTTTGGGGTTGACGGGAGGAAGAAGTTGAGATATTTACCTATCTGTAAGTATAAAACATCTGAGTTAATGATTTATTTTTTTTGTTAATATTTTACCATATATGTGAAGTGAGTTTACTGGTATGTTGCTTAATTAATCTTACTTTTTATTGAGTAAGTGAAATGTAAAATCATGTAAAGGAAGTTTCTTCTACTCTTTAAAGTGGATAATTGGATTAACTTGTTGATAACAATGTTTTCTTTGGTTTGTGCAGTGTTAGGTTTTTTTTTTTATTTCTTTTCAATGACTGTACACTACAAAATGATTTACATTTCTATGTTTGTGAATTATGCTTTTGTGCAGGTTCCCATCAATTCAACATCCTCTGTGAATTTTCATTTATGTGACTTGGGAAATATCTTTTGAAGATATATTAATTTCTGAAAACTAGTAAATACCTTGGAACAGATAAATATGGAGAGATTTAGTGAAGGATGTGAGGAACTCCCGAAGAGGTTGACGATAGGGGTCATTGCTGGCGTGGTCGGCGTTATGATAATCCTTGGAATAATAGCTAGGAAGCGGATTTTTAAGTGTAAAAGAAGCAACAGTGCTTCGGGAAAGGAAATTGAGTTATCCGTTGTGAATAGTACTCCGGGGTCAACGGGTGTTCAACACTCAAATGTCTCTGCGTTAAACAGAGAGATGTCAACAAATCAGATATGCTTGGATTCGAATCCAGAGGAAGTAGTTCAAGGAATAGAAAACATTGTACAAACTAAGGAACTACGAGTCACGTGTCCATTGTTTTAGACTAAATTAAAATAAATGAAACCTCTAATCCTCCACAAGTAAATTGCATGCGGATTAACGTTGGAATCAGGGTAATTTTCTTCATTTTCTATTGAACATTTCTCGGTCAGACTATGAATGATATGTACGGCAGATAATGGCTATTTTTCTGTGTTCAAACATAGTATGTTTGAAATTAAATTAAATTAAATGAAGTTACATGTGTAACAATAAACTCGAGCAGAGGCACGCATGGTGTTGGTCAAAGGTCATTTACTCGATGTCAGTTTAGAAACTGGGGCGCGGTTACCGCCTATAATCATGTGGTTATGCATCGAGGCGTCTACGCTTATGGACAGAGTCGAGAAAGAAAATGAACATTTTTAAGAACTTTGCCCAATTCTGTGAAAATGGATATTAAAATTAAAAAAAAAAAAAGAACAATGAAACATCGAGCTGGTAGAACAATTTTCACGATGGACACGAACATTGTTGGGTTGCCGATGTAGGCGCCCCTATATATTTTTTTTTGTTGTTGTTTTTTGTTTCGGCATGCACATGTTTTGTTGTTTTGGCGTGCACATGTTTTATACAATTGTCGGGCTTGTGTGGCATGGGGAGGAGTGTGAAGGTGTTGCGCTTAAAATGTTCTTAGGTGAACATTTTGGAAAATGGGAGGCGAGGAATGTAATATAACAATCTGGCCCCACCGGAGGAAGGCTGATGCAAGCGAGGGTGTTTCCGGTCGTTGAAAGGAACGGATGTCGTTTGACCTTATTTCCGGCAGCAGCGGAAATAACTACAGAAGCAAACAGAACAGGTGTCTCTGAGAATTACGTGGGCGTGCGTGAGCGAGGCAAAACCGGAAGAAAAAGTCCCGGTTTGGAGATTATAAAAAGACCTCGGCGCACGGATTTCACCAGACAGACCAGACCAGAGTAGCAGTAGAGAGAGAGACACACAACAGATACGACGACACTCCCGTCAACCCTTAGAAGCGCGCTCTCTCAACTCTCTGTTCCCTAGGCTACACGGTTCATCGTCATTAATAAAAATATAACTCATATTTTTTATATATATGCGTGTTTGTTGTATATTGCTATATAACATAGATAGATAGATAGATAGATAGATAGATAGATAGATAGATAGATAGATAGATAGATAGATATGAAGTGACTGGAATAGATAGATAGATATGAAATGACTGAAATAGATAGATATGAAATGACTGAAATAGATACATATGAACTCACTGAGATAGATAGATAGATAGATAGATAGATAGATAGATAGATAGATATAAATCAATCAAAACAGAAAGTCAAAAAAGTCAATAAGAAAAACAAAATGAAGTACACAGCGATATGAAAACAGTAAAACAAAAAAAAAAAAAACAAAAAAAAAAACAAATAGAGAAGAAAAATAGACGTAGGACAAAATCAAAAATTTAATACATCAAATAAAAGGAAAAGGAAATAAGAATATTGAAGAAATTATGTACGAAAGACAGAAAGGAAGAAGAACAGAAAGGAACAAAGAAACAAAGGATCAAAGAAATAAACAAATATAGAAAGAAAGGAAACGAAAGAAAGAAAGAAAGAAAGAAAGAAAGAAAGAAAGAAAGATAGAGAAGGTAAGTAACGTGCCTAGAACAAAGTAACATTTTAACAAATGCAGACTGTTACTCGTGATTATCTTTAAAAATTGAACTAAGTGTCGCCAGGTGTATCCACTTGTTAATAGTCCTGCCTTGCGTAGCAGGAATCACTGGAGTTGTCTCATTGCTACCAAATGTTTACACAAATACACGCAGGCACACACACACACACACACACACACACACACACACATGTATGTATAAAATGTAACCGCAATTTCTACTACAACAGCTTTTTTTCACGCGCTTCCCACCTGTGGAATTTCCTTCCATTTACTTGCTTCCCCCGACAGCTACAATCTCCAAGAATTTAAATGTAAGTTTAATAGACATCTCCTATAACACAAACTCGCATTCATTCTCACAAGCTATCTTTCATCTACTCCACCCCTATCCTCGGTATCTTCATCGTCTATTACCCCTCTCCTGACATTTCCTATAACTTTCTTTTTTTAATCATATCACCCCGAGCAAGGCGGTAACGCCACTGATGTGCAGGGGGCTACATAGGAGTGAAAAGATTGGAAAAGAGGAAACCGCGTCCTAAACAGGAAACAAGGGATGAGCCTCTTCACCTGATCAGTAGACGTGGGTGGAGTGTGAACCGGGCGATAGTTTAGTCTATCTACTCCAATTGAAAAAAAAAAAAAGAAAAGTGAAAAGATTGGCAAAGAGAAAGCCGGAAACCACATCCTAAACAGAGAACAAGGGATGAGCGTCTACATCTGTTCAATAGACGTGGGTGAAGTGTGAACCGAGCGATAGTTTAGTCTATCTACTCCAATTGAAAAAAAAAAAGAAAAGTGAAAAGCTCTTTCTCATCACTTTCCCCTATGTAACCCCCTGCGCAAGAGTGGCAGTAGAATGCCTTGCTTGGGGTAAGATGATTATATATATATATATATATATATATATATATATATATATATATATATATATAAACGTAAACGGCGAGCATAATCCAACATGATCAACTTAATATAAAATATCAAGTGTTATATCTATATAGAGAGCTCAATGGATGTTATCCAGAGCAATATGATATTTATATATATATATATATAAAGGAAAACTCAACACGTCATATAAATTGGTTATAAATTATAATTCTTTACAATGAGCTAAATTCCTTCCATATAGTACAAAGAATTTAGGGCAAAATTTTTTGTACCAAATGGAAGGAATATTGTGTGGTCTGATGAAATGAGCTAATTTAGCTCATTGGAATTCATTATTATTTATAACCAATTTAAATGACGTGTTGAGTTTTCCTTTATATATATATACTATAGTCATCCCCAGACAGATCTGTTTTGCTGCGTATAAACACGCCCAATAGCTAGAGTGCTCAAATTCATTATCGAATGAGCGATGCGTATATGCCGGGGTAGCTACTGTTTACAAAGCCTCCCACTCTTCCAGAGTGCTCAATCAGAGTGTGAGAGCGTAAATACTATAGTCGTCCGCAGACAGATCTGTTTCGCTGCATTACAGCTCATCAGTACGGCTTATATATATATATATATATAGAGAGAGAGAGAGAGAGAGAATGCAATGGCTCTATTTTCGCCATCTTATATTTTTAATTTTGAGCATGCGTGTTGTTTGTATTTGATGTTATTGACTGCACAGTATAGAAGGGTCAGTTGGACACCGCCTATGAGAAAAAGATCATCATGCCGCAATTCACTCCGCTCTAAATTTGGAAACGGCATGCTGTACTGCTTGGCATTCTCACCGGAATTTACAATGCAAACTTTTCAAAATGTATGTATCAGCCTATTGTGGAGGAAATAATACATCCCAGGTGACATAAATGAACGGGTCAAGACGTTTAAATGAAGAACACCAAGTGAGTGTAAAAGACGTTGGAGTCAGCCTAGAGTAATTGTGGCAGACGTTATGGCGAGAAGTCTAAACAAGACTTAATATTACAACTGCTAGAAAACAAGTTATAACAAGTTATAACGAGTTTGAGGACAGTGTAGAGTATTTGGAAAGAGTTAGACGAGTCTAATGGTGATTACGAATGTGTCCTCACTAGATGTGGCACTATTATGACTCCATTACTTTTCCCACAGAACATCAGACTTAACACAGAAGTATATATCAATGTTTCTTGAAGATGTAGTGCGACCCTGGGTAAAGAGTGTGGCTGCTGGAAAAATCTGTGTCTGGCAATAGGACTCTGCTCCATACTACACAAACAGGAGAACCCAGTTAAATTCGAGTGTAGTCTAGATTAAAGAGTGATTGCGAATTATACTATGCCGTCGTTGGCTGAAATATATGGAGTAAATAGAGATTTGAATTCATAGTTGTCCTTGTAAGTCGTCAATAAGAGCTATAAACCCCAGTCTGTCCTGGTGGGGAAGAGATGGAATCATACTATTCAATAAATAAACAGATTTGTGACTAAATAACCTGCAATCTCTCTGAAATACCAAATATGCTGAAAAAAAGAATTAGGTGACGAGAGAGACACGATGATGATGAATCCTCAAAAGGAAGGTCTAGCAGAGGACGACAAGCCAAGAGCTACAATATGCAGTTATGTGACGACATTACCAGCAATCCCCCTGACCTGCCAAATATGATGAAATGTAAAAATTGTTGGCGACAGAGGCACGATGACGATGAGCTTACCGAATATAATGAACAAGAGAATTGGATGTCGTCCCAATCCCGATTATGATGGGCATATAAACGAAGAATTAGCAGAGGAAGACAAGCCAAGACCTATACCAACCATATTTGCGACAAGGTGATTAGCAATCCCACTGATCTGCCAAATATGATGAACAATTGGATGGCGAAGAATCACGACGATGAAGAGCTTACAAAAGAATAGCGAGTAGAGAACGATACACCAAGACCTATACTAAGCAGATTTGTGACATAACCTGCAAGCCCTCCAACCTGCCGAATATGATGAAAAATAGGACTGGATGGTGACAGAAGCAAGATGATAGTGAGCCTACAAAAAGAAGAACTATCATACAGTATTTACATTATCCGAGCTATTGTCCTCATCTTTTTGTTGTTTGTAAGACGTTTCAGCCATTGTACGCTCTGGTCTTCTTCGGGTGCTAGGAATTTCGAACAGAACCCTTTATACTGGGGTATATCATCTCCATCCCTTTTGCGTAGAGCCACTTTTTGGTAGTCATGAGTTATCTCCCTCTAACCCCGCAAGTCACTTGTTGAACATTGCTGTCGTCCTTTATTGAACTCACAACCCTTTGGGCCAATCACAGGAACTAACCAACATCTATATCCACTGGGCCAAAGACAATGACAACTGAATTTTTGGGACTTATAGACCTAATGTTCAGTAACCCTTTTTTACCAGAGTTCATATTGCAATTTTTTTTATGCTAATGGTTTTCTGTAGTAATTTTGATGGTAATAGCTTTCTCTAGTATTTTTAAAAAGGGATGGAGATGATATACTCCAGTGATTGTAGCAAAGGGTTATGTTCGAAATTCTTACCACCTGAAGAAGGCTGGAGCGTACATTAGACGAAACGTCGTACAAATTGCAACAAAGATGAGGACAATAGTCTGAATAATGTAAATAATATAAATACTACCTCATCTCAGAAATATAGACAAATGCAAAATCATATTTGATTAATTAATTAATCTAGTATTATTTTTTATTAATGTTATTAAATTAATTCTTATTTTATTCCGTTAATTCAGCGACGTAATACTACATTATGTAAATTTCCTACAGACTTAAAATATGATTTTATGAAATACTAGCAGTATAGCCCGGTGTTGCTCGGGTGTAATGAAAGCTTTAAAACTAATCCATGATCCTGGAGCTCAGACTCTTTGGACATTGACACGAAAGACTAAAAAGCAATAGTTGTTTTCAATTAAAGCGAAACAGTAGACTGAAAGAAAAATGAATGGATGTAAGTCAAATTTTGATTTCCTGGTATCGATATCAAATTTTCTGAACTGTTGTAAGAACTGCAACTTTGAAACATCTGAATATCGTTTCTTATGTCTTTGATTAAAATCGGACCACTCCTTCTATAACCCGATTTTTTCGATTATCGATTTTCGATATTTATCGGGGGTACCTCGACACAAAACCTAGCTAAGAACACTCGCAGACGCTTATAGTACAAGTGTGTAAATTTTCAAGAAAATCGGTTCAGCCGTTTCGGAGTCTATAGGTAACGGATACACACACAGACACACACAGACAAAGTTCCATTTATAAATAAGTTTAGATTAGATTCAGCAAAGGAAAGAATTAGAAGAGTAGAAAAAATAAAGAATTCTGCTCGAAAATAAATCAGTAAAATTTAAAAATTAGACTAAAGACAGAAGAATTAGGCGTTAAAACTGACGTACCTGAACAGTAATATTTTTTTTATGGATAAGCATGTCTTGAGCTTGACAATAATTTATAGGCTCTTGACTCTTTGTAAAATTGTTGCTTCCTGTTTTCTTAACAAGTGCTTAAGAAGGAATTTTACAATTATGAGACGGACAAATATACAAGGCCCAGATGTGAAACAGCAGAAGATTAAGAAGATAAAAACTGAAAGAAATTGCTTAAGGAATTTGAAGGATGTTTCCTCTTTCTCACTCTCCCTCTGTCTCCCTCACATATACTCTCTCTTTTTTCTGTTACTCTCTTTATTCGATCATTTGCTCTTTTTTCCTTTTTTATTTTATTCATATATTTCTAATCACTTCCTCTTTTTATTTTTTCCCAACATTCCGAAGCCTAACTTTTACTATTTTTCATTTTTCTTTTTCCCTGACAGCGCCTATTATCTTTCTTTCTTTGCAACATTAACCAGGCTTTTCTTTCTTTTTTTTTTATTTTTCTCTTGTCCAAAACTATTTTCTTTCTTTCCCTCTTTATTTACAACAGCCACCAGGATTTTCTTTCTTTTCTCATTATTTTTTCCATACTACCAACCAAACCCTTTCTTTCTTTCTTTCTTTCTTTCTTTCTTTCTTTCTTTCTTTCTTTCTTTCCAGCATTCTGGGTTCTCCAGTATATCTTTTTCCTCTTCTCCAGTGTTTCTTTTTCTCGTTCTCCAATGTTTCTTTTCCCCGGTTATCCAGTGTTTCTTTTTCCCCTTTTCCAGTGTTTGTTTTTCTCGTTCTCCAATGTTACTTTTTCCCGTTCTCCAATGCTTTTTTCCCCGGTTATCCAGTGTTTCTTTTCCCCTTCTCCAATGTTACTTTTTCTCGTTCTCCAATGTTTCTTTTCCCCGGTTATCCAGTGTTTCTTTTTCCCCTTTTCCAGTGTTTGTTTTTCTCGTTCTCTAATGTTACTTTTTCCCGTTCTCCAATGCTTTTTTTCCCCGGTTATCCAGTGTTTCTTTTCCCCTTCTCCAATGTTACTTTTTCTCGTTCTCCAATGTTTCTTTTCCCCGGTTATCCAGTGTTTCTTTTTCCCCTTTTCCAGTGATTGTTTTCCTCGTTCTCCAATGTTACTTTTTCCCATTCTCCAATGCTTTTTTCCCCGGTTATCCATTGTTTCTTTTCCCCTTCTCCAATGTTACTTTTTCTCGTTCTCCAATGTTTCTTTTCCCCGGTTATCCAGTGTTTCTTTTTCCCCTTTTCCAGTGATTGTTTTCCTCGTTCTCCAATGTTACTTTTTCTCGTTCTCCAATGCTTTTTTTCCCCGGTTATCCAGTATTTCTTTTCCCCTTCTCCACTGTTACTTTTTCCCGTTCTCCAATGCTTTTTTTCCAGGTATCCAGCGTATTTCCCCCCGGTTCTCCAGCATATCTTTTTCCCGTTTTCCAGTATTTCTTTTTACGTTTTTCAGTGTTTATTTTTCCTATTCTCAAGTGTCTTTTCCCGTTGTCCAGTGTATCTTTTCCCCAGTTTCCCAGCATATCATTTTCCCGCTCTCCAGTATTTCATTTTTTCCGTTTTCCAGTGTTTCTTTTTTTTTGTTTTCTAGCTTTTTTTCTACCGTTCTCCTGTGTTTCTTTTTTCCGTTTTTCAACGTTTGTTTTCCCCGTTCTCAAGTCTTTTTTTTTCCCGTTGTCCAGCGTATATTTTCTTCGGTTCCCCAGCATATCTTTTTCCCGTTCGCCAGTGTTTCTTTTTCCCATACTCCAGTGTTTCTTTTTCCCGTTTTCCACCTTTTTTTTGAATATCACTCCATGTGATTTCTTTCATTATTTCTATTTTAATTCTTTCAACGTCAATCAAAGGGGCCTAAAAATCATGAGGATAATTGATAAATGTTACTAAAATTAGCCAGAATAATGAGGAGGAAAAGGAAGATGCAGCCGAAAAGAAATTTGCTGTCTTAATTTTCAGAGAAAATCCTTGAAAATACAACTTGCAAAACTAATAAAGAAATAAGAAAAAGAAAGGAAGAAGAAATAAATAAAGAGAAATTATATTGATTAAAGAAGGAAAGAAAAAGAGAAGCTGTACCAAACGAAGGATAAATTAAACTGGTAAGAAAGGAATTGACTTTTTTTTTTAATCATATCACCCCGAGCAAGGCGGTAACGCCACTGAAGCGCAGGGGAGCTACATAGGAGTGAAAAGATTGGAAAAGAGAAAGCCGGAGACCACATCCTAAACAAGGAACAAGGGATGAGCCTCTTCACCTTTTCAATAGGCGTGGGTGGAGTGTGAACCGGGCGATAGTTTAGTCTATCTACTCCAATTGAAAAAAAAATAGAAGAAAAGACTGAAAAGATTGGAAAAGAGAAAGCCGGAAACCACATCCTAAACAAGGAACAAGGGATGAGCCTCTTCACCTGTTCAATAGACGTGGGTGGAGTGTGAACCGGTACAGAATGAAAAGACAGAACGAACGAGAATGAGAATGAAAAATAATGAAAGAGAACGAAAGACAAGTGTATGGAATGAAGAAGACAAAAAGAAAAAAAAGTAAAAAAAAGAAGACAAAAGCAAGTTTTGCAAAAGAACATAGATGAAAAACAAAAACAACATTCAGCGTCCGTGCTTTTGTATTTTGCTTGCGGAGAAGACAAGGGAGAAGCTAATAGGAATGATAAAGGAGAAAAGGAATAAAATAATATTCAAGAAAAAGTAACAAATTCGATAGATTGAGAAAGCAAGCATGTAAGAAAGAAAGAAAGAAAGAAAGAAAGAAAGAAAGAAAGTAACAAACAAACAAGGAAATCATTTTTTCTTGATTTTAAAGGAAAGGTGAATTCATACCTTTTGACCGAATATCAAACAAAATTTGAATTGGAACTCAGCACTCTAATTAACTATTTCGAGCTATAATTCATTCCACCACCTGCTCATCCAAACCTACAACACCTAGTATTCCGAAGTAATCAAACATTTAAATACTGGCCAGGTACGACGTTCGGTGATCGTACGGAAACCGGATGTTTCGACCTGATGTATCCATAATCTATAGATAAAGAATGATGAGAGACAAATACTGTACATAAACTGGAAGTACCGAAGAATTAAAATGTTAGAAGAGAATGAAATAAAGAAGGGAAAACATTCTTCTTCTTCTTCTATGTGCTCTGACCCTTCAGGACGTAGGCGATCATGGCTTTCCACGTCTTCCTATCACTGGTGGCTCATAGCACGCCTTCCCCTGTTACACCATGCAATCCTCGTTCCATCATCCAACTGATTAGGTCCTTCAAATATGTTATCCGCTGCTTTCCCCTGTCTCTTTTCCCCTCTATCTGGTCTGTTAGTATTAGGTTCCCCAAGCCCTCTTTTCTCATTGCATGTCCCAGGGACTTCAGTTGTCTCTTTCTGATGCTCAGTATTAATTTCCTTTTTGTTTGCATCCTTTCCAAAACCTCATCATTGCTCCCATGCTCGATCCATGATATTCGCAGCATCCTTCTGTAGAACCACATTTCAGATGCTTCAAGCTTTTCCTTCATCTTTGATGATATTGTCCAGCATTCACTGCCATATTGAAGGACAGACAGCACGTAGCAATCCAGTACGAAATTGTCCTGTTTCTTAATACTTTACTCAACTTCTGGAATGCTTCTTTCGCCATGCCAATTCGCCTTCGGATCTCTGTGTCGCACTTTCCGCCTTCTGTTATAACACTTCCCAGGTATTTAAATTTTTGTATCTGCTTGATTCTTGTATCTCGACCTGTAACTAAGAAATCAAAAAAAGTCAGAAAGAAAATTAAAAACGAAAGAAAGAAAGAAAGAAAGCAAAAGGACGCTATCGCAAATGAGAGAGAGGTGGGAGAGAGAATTCTATGTCGACGGAGTTGCGAATTTCGTGAAAAATAAGAAAAGAACAAGTCGACAGAGAAAATCAGGAGAGGAGGACATATAGCAATGAAAGGAGGCTATAAACCAATGGAGGAAGACAGTAAGAGAACAAAGAGAAGTATGTAGCATGAGTGAGCGGGTGAAAGAATGACAAATAAGAGTGGTTTTTCTCTTAAAGAAAGACATAATTTGTTTACAAACTGAAAAAAGGACGAAGAAGGAGGGAGGGAAGGAGTGGGAGAGAGAGAAAGAAAGAGAAATAAAAACATAAAGAGGCACTACAGAAGGACAGAGATCTAAAATGGAAAGAAATAAAATTGGATAGATATGAACACAATCGAATAGATAGATAGATAAATAGATAGATAAATAGATAATGAACAGACTGAGATAGATAGATAGATAGATAGATAGATAGATAGATAGATAGATAGATAGATAGATAATGAACAGACATAGATAGAAAGAAAGGAAGAAAGAATATAGTTTAAATGAGTAGAAATCAAAAAAAATTTTCTTTACAAACCGAAATAAAAAGAAAGAGAAATAAACAGAACAAGATGTATGGTTCGACTACAATATTAGAGGAAAGAAAGAAAGAATGGAAGAGTTATGTTTTTCTAACCGAAAGATAAGTGAGTGAGTGTGTGTGTGTGAGAGAGAGAGAGAGAGAGAGAGAGAATACAAAACACAAAGAAAGACCAGAGAAATAAATAAAGAAGATCTATGATCTAAACTTATTTATAAATGGAACTTTCTCTGTGTGTGTGAGTCTGTGTGTGTGTGTGTGTGTCCGTTACCTATAGACTCCAAAACGGCTGAACCCATTTTCTTGAAAATTTACACAGTTGTACTATAAGCGTCTGCGAGTGGTCTTAGCTTTGTTTTGTGTCGAGGTACCTCCGATAAATATCGAAAATCGATAATGTAAAAAATCGGGTTATTGAAGGAGTGGTCCGATTTTAATCAAATTTGATACACTCATAGACAAAGACAGAAAAAACGATATTCAGAAGTTTCAAAGTTGCAGTTCTTACAATAGTGCAGAAAATTGATAATATATATATATATATATATATATATATATATATATATATAAAAGACAAGATGTTTGCGTGTTTGTGTCTGTTTATCTGCCTCTATGTCTGTATTTTTTTTCAGTCCTTTCATTTTAGTTTTTGCTTCGGGTTAGGCTCTAAGGAGGTATAATTGTAGTTCTTAGTCTCAGCCATGATACCATTTACTCAGAGGACTTATTTAGCCTTCAAAATTCAGTTTACGACGGAAAAAAAACTTATTTGATCTCGATACCAGGAAATCAAAATTTGACTTACATCCATTCATTTTTCTTTCAGTTTACGGTTTCGCTTTAACTGGAAACAACTATTGCTGTTTAGTCTTTCGTGCCAACGTCCAAAGTGTCTGAGCTCTAGGACCATGGATTAGTTATAAAGCATTTATTACACCCGAGCAACGCCGGGCTATACATGCATAATTGTGTGAGAATAGTTAGCATGCTTAAATATATATAGCACTATTTATACTCGTAGAAATCCCGTCTTTATAAAAATATATATGCAGTATACAAACGCAAGATTCATATGTGTGCATGAATGGATATTAAGTCCAGGACCATGGATTAGTTTTAAAGCTTTCATTACACTCGAGCAACGCCGGGTTATACTGCTAGTTTACGAACAGAAATATGAATAAAAATATCAACATACAAAAAACACAAATCGAATGGAGATAGTCCTTGGAAAAAAGAAAAACAGTTTTGTTTTTTTTCTGATTAACTGAAAAAGATGAGAGAGAGAAAGAAATAATCCAAAAGAAAAGAATAGGGTTATAACCGATGGCTATAGATGGAGAAGAATTTTTTTTTTCTCAAATGAAAGAAAACGAGAAAGTAAGGAAAGACAAAATGAAAACTAAAGAGCTGATATCATAATTTTCAAGTAGGGCTTCTCGCCCCCACTCTCTTATGACGTAACAGAGTCAACACACCTGTAACCACCTCTGTTCAATACTCTTCACAAAGAAAAAAAAATTGTTACAAAGCGATTCTACGTAACAGTAACTTGTGAAAACACAATTTCGTCATTTCCCGCCATCACCCACTCTCTCTACCCTCAATCTCTCTCGTCCTCCCTCCTTCTCTACCTTTCCCTCCTTCCTCTCCTCTCTCCTTACCTTTCTCTCCTCGTCATCTCTCCTTCTCTACCTTTCTCTCCTCGTCCTCTCTCCTTCTCTACCTTTCTCTCCTCGTCCTCTCTCCTTCTCTACCTTTCTCTCCTCGTCCTCTCTCCTTCTCTACCTTTCTCTCCTCGTCCTCTCTCCTTCTCTACCTTTCTCTCCTCGTCCTCTCTCCTTCTCTCCTTTCTCTCCTCTTCCTCTCTCTCTCCTCTTTCTCTCTCTCTCTCTTCTCTCACTTTTCCCAACAGTGATACGTTCAGAATCTCGTATTCCTAGATTTCATTATATAGGAAATAATAAAAACACAACAGAAAATAGACAAAATAAAAAAAAGCCCGCAGTTAACTACAATCTAAATGTAATTTGTCATTATTTCCCAGAAAACAATATTATTGCTGACCTGGAAGTCAATTGGAGAGGCTTTTCAAGATTTGGTCTCCGTCGCACGTAATGTATAAGGATGTACCTTAAGTAGTTTTCCGGTCATTGGCATCTTCTTAAACATCCTCCTCATTATATTTGTCACCTGGTCATCACAAGAGTCGCAAATATTATCGCTATAGTAAACATAATCAGAACTCTTCTCCTAATCGTTGTGACCTTCTGGTTGACAGAGGTCATCATCACCATCAGAGTTCGTTGTTTTTTGTCCACCAAAGCAGTTCACATCAAACGGTGAAAGAAGCCGATGTACAAGCTAAGGTAAGAGTAAGCATTGACACAATGCAATCGTTATCTTTTCATTCTGACATCTCAACTTATTAAAACTAATCAAAGATTGGTATGGATAGATGTTCGATCCCGAGTTCTTCTTTGCTGTGCGAAGCGCGTCCTACTCGCCTCCCACGTATTGTCTTGTTTAGAGAACTCGCCAGCGGCAAGAGGTTACGCGGTGATGCTTCAAGAATGATGCTTCAAGAATTAAAGAATATCCCTGATACAGACCAACATCAACTATCAACATAAAGGGAATGTGTGGTTTGCTCTCAAGAGGGCCTGATATATTCAGTTGCGTACAACACCAACATTTCTCTTTGACTACAAAAGATGAAAAAGGGAATAAAAAGCAACAATGACCATAATAGAACGCGAGTGGGTGCAAACTCGACTCAGTTCCATGTAAATGCTACTTTTTTCAAGAAAACCGGACAGGCTTTGAAGGATCATTACAAAATAATGTTTATCTTCGATTACACTCAAGTAAGCAAAGAATATTATTTTTTCTTTTAAATTTGCAGTTAAGGACAAAATTAATAGCCACCGCCCCGCCAATGTGTAATATAATCTGACTACTAACGATTGTCTAACAAGACGGTGACACTGGTGTGCAGTAATAAACAGCCGGAGAGATATCGGGCACACGAAGGAGCTGTCGGGGAATCGTTAACAAGCGGGAGTTCTCTGTTCTCTCTCTTTCTCTTTCTCTCTCTCGAATTCTTTTTCTCTTCGACTAGAGACCCCAGACTTATATGATCTCAAAGTTCCTACGCATTTCTGCTTTTTAAAGTTCTTGTTTAATTGACGTCAATCATATCTTTGTGGGGTATTGCTTTTCAAGCCTTTGTTTTCGCATGGTGTTTTCTGCCTTTCTTGTCAATCTTATCTTTGTCGGCTATTGCTTGTGTTTTCTGCCTTTGATGTCAATCATACTTTTGTCGGCTATTGCCTGTGTTTTCTGCCTTTGATGTCAATCACATCTTTGTCGGCTATTGCCTTTGATAACAATCATATCTTTCTCAACTATTGCCTTTCAAGTTTTCGTTGTTACACAAAGGCGCCACCATCCACAACCGGAATATATTTTTGTCAATTATATTTTGTCGGTCATGATAATATATTACACATGCACAATGAATCCTTTAAAAAAAAATTCGCATGTGATTTTTAGCATCACTTTTTTCTATCATATAGCTTTAAAGATACTAATCTTCTTTAGAGCTTACAAACTACTTTCAATTGTACAAGATAATAGAATAGTTTCAGTATTTACATTATTTGGACTATTGCCTTCATCTTTGTTGCCATTTGTACGACGTTTTGGCCGTTGTATTCTCCGGCCTTATTCAGTTGCTAAGAATTTCGAACCGATGATGAGGACAATAGTCCGAATAATGTAAATACTGTAAATACTAACTCATCTCAGAAATATAGACAGAATAGTTTGAAACAAATCAGAACCTACAAAGGTTAATATTATTAAACCCCGACTTAACAATTGTCACTTTTTTTGAGATATGATAATAGTTCGATTAGCCATACAGGAAGCGAGAGAGATAACTGAAAAATAAATAAATAAATAAATAAAGAAAGAAAGAAAGAAAGAAAGAGTTATTTTTAGAAACCGAAAAAACGAGAGAGTAAGAGAGAGAGATTACTAAATATAAAGAAAGAAGGGCGAAAGAAAGAAAGAAAGAAAGAAAGAAAGAAAGAAAGAAAGAGTTATTTTTAGAAACCGGAAAAACGAGAGAGTAAGAGAGAGATTACTAAAAAATAAAGAAAGAAGGGCTAAAGAAAGAAAGAAAGAAAAAAAGAAAGAAGATCAAATCTTTAAGAATAAAAGTATGAAAAAAAATAGCCAAAACAAAGAAACTGGAAAGAAAGAGAGAATGTTCTTTAAAAAGAAAGAACGAAAAAAAAAAAGTGAAAAAAATAGTCATGAGGCAAAAAGAAAAAAAAAAACGCCAGAAGGAAAAAATGAAAAAGAAACCAAAGGGAAAATAAAAGAAAGGGTAAACAAAACAACGCGGAAAACAAAAACAGTCCCATGGGGAAAATAAAGGATAAAACAATTTGTTTTATGACACATTTGCAATTGCTGAGGATCCCAACTGTCTTCCGATTTAAGCTTAAAAGATTATAGCCTTTAGGCTTTCACCGAAGTAAAACCTACAAAGATTAGCTCCATCCTTCCTTCTTTCCTTCCTCCCAGAATATACCCGGGTATATGGACCGACCATATGAGCAACAACAAGATTTTGGAAGGGATGTAAACGAAAAGGAAACTTATACCTAACATTAAGGGGGACAGCTAAAGTTTCTACGACACATAATGAGGAAGGAGGGCTTGGAAAATCTAATACCCACAGGACGGTTAGAAGAAAATAATGATTGGAGAAAGAAACTCGAGACATACTTCATAAACTTGAGCAATTTGACTGCGGAGTGGGGTTTAGGAGAGATACCAAGAGGAAAATTGTTAACAGCGAATAATTATTCTAATCCAGAATAAACCTCGAAATATGATAAAGGCTTGCCTACTTTGTAAATTGGTGTATAAACTAGCCAAGTCTAAAGTATACTCCACTTAGACCATTTTATACCTCTGTTCTATTGTTAGTAACAATAGCTATTTTTTCGTGGCGAAAAGATTATTCGGTAGTTCTTTTCATTAATTGACTACTGGTTAGTCATTTCAAATACAAGTTTGTCTATCATTAGTCGATGTCGAGACCCTAGCCACACCAATGTGCATACCAAATTTTCAGAGAATTAATATGAGATTGTGGTCCGTAGATGATACGCAAATGTATCACTATTCAATCGTTTTTTTTTTTTAACCAAAATCAATTTTAAGTCGATCAATTATCGAACCAAGGAATCAAAATAAAATTGAGCGTTTTAGAATCCAATGTAAAAAAATATCTCCAGACAATATATTGACGTAATTGTTTTGAGTTGATTTGAGTTTTGTATTTTGTTTGTTTAACGGCATATCAACCTCTCTGGGTTTTTTAAAGCCAAAAATGGGGTTTTAAGGGGTTTTTTTTAATGTTCTGTTATAGTGAAATAGATGATTTAGTCAAACTTTGATGAAATTTTTTATTTTATTTTAGAAAACTGAAAATGTCTTTTAGTTTTGTATTAAAAAGTATATTGCTGGTAATAATTTTTTTCCTTCAAAAATGTGTTATGGTAATAATATTTTTCTATCAAGAATATATTTTTTTCTATAAATGTCTATTTTTATGCATATATTTCTATAAAAGTCTATTTTTATACTTTCATAGTGTTTTGACCCCAGTTTAGGGGTTAACTATTTGCCCATAGCTGGGACCCTAACAGGTGCTACCACTCCGGATCAGAGTGTACCTGGGAGCAACAGCAATTAAGAGGTGGTTCCATGCTTCTCACAACCTCCCAATCAGAAGCCTTGCTGCCAGATGCAGTTTACCGTCATGCCCAGAACCTAATTGTTTTGTATAGATTATTAACTATTTTCAAGGTATTTAAAGTCATAAAATTCGATTGTAAGATTCTTTATATGTGGATTTACTGGTAAAACTCTTATAAATTAATCTATAGCAGTTGGGGGTGAAATGTTGAATTCATACCTTTCCCAAAGTTATTCGCGCATAAGTGATTATAACAAATCCGATTACAGTTCCGAGCCATTATTCATTACACCACCCGCACATCCAAGCTTGCCGGATCAGCAGGTTGCGAGGAGCATGGAACCACCTCTTAATTGCTGTTGTTTCCAGGTCCAAACTGACCCATAGTGGTAGCACCTATTAAGGTCCCAACTATGGGTAAATAGTTAACTCCCAAACTGGGATCAGAACATTATGAAAGTATAAAAACGGACTTTTATGAAATATATACATAAAAATTATTGAATAAAAAATTATACCAACAAAACTGTTTTGAATGAAAAATATTACCAAGAAAACATTTTTGAAGGAACAAATCTTACCAAAAATAAGTTTTTTGAAGAAACTAATGCTTCGGCATTAAATGACCCCCAAGGGGTTGATATGCAGCAAACCAAACCAAACCAAACCAAATCATATCTGAGATATAAAATTCATATATATATATATATATATATATATATATATAAAGGAAAACTCAACACGTCATTTAAATTGGTTATAAATTATAATTCATTTTCAATCAGCTCATTTCATCAGACCACACAATATTCGTTCCATTTAGTACAAATCTTTTTACCGGAATAAGCATTTCTTTTAACTGAAGAGAAAAATAAGCAAAAAGATTAAGGACAGAGACATTGGCGTCGGCTCAGTTGGGGGTATCCAGACCAGTCGCGAAGATATTGACCACCAAGTCATTAAACACCCACTCATAATTCCATGGATACGTATGTATGTGTAACCCCACAAATTAACACACCAATGTACACTCACATACACACATGGGCACACATCCACATATGTATATACAAATGTGACTGTGTTTATACTTATACATACCTAAAAATTATATCCATTCTTGCCCACATATGAATCTTGTGTATACAAACACAAGATTCACATATATATTTTTATAAAGACAGGATTTCTACGAGTATAAATAGTGCTATATATATTTAACTATGCTAACAATTCCCACACATAATCACAAATTATGCATATACTAACAGTATAGCCCGGCGTTGCACGGGCATAATGAAAGCTTAAAAACTAATCCATGGTCCTGGAGCTCAGACTCTTTAAACGTTGGGACGTAAAACTAAAAAGCAATAGTTGTTTCCAGTTAAAGCCAAACCGTAGACTGAAAGAAAAATGAATGGATGTAAGTCAAATTTTGATTTCCTGGTATCGATATCAGATAGGTATTTTTCGTTGTAAACTGAGTTTTGAAGGCTAAATAAGTCCTCTGAGTAAATGGTATCATGGCTGAGACTAAGAACTACAATTATACCTACTCAGAGCCAAACCCGAAGCAAAAACTAAAACAAAAGGGCTGAAAAATACAGACATAGAGGCAGATAAACAGACACAAACACAAACATCTTGCCTTTTATATATATATATTATCGATTTGCTGCACTATTGTAAGAACTGCAATCTTGAAACTTCTGAATATCGTTTCTTATGTCTTTGTCTATGAGTGTATGAAATTTGATTAAAATCGGACCACTCCTTCTATAACCCGATTTTTTCGATTATTTTATATTAAGTTGATTTTGTTGGATTAACCTCACCGTTTACGGACTGGATATCTATACCTATATATATATATCTATATATATATAGATATATAGATATATATATATATGGTAAATATATTATTACAAATTATATATATTAAGTATATTTTAATTTATGCCTGAGATATGAAAATACCCACCATTGAATAACCCCGCGTAGAAAAGTACGTAAGACAATGGTGCGTCATCTATTATACTCCTCTCATATTTCAGAGTGTTGGAAGAATAATAAAAAGATCAACAGTGCTTAGAGCTTCTTCTTTTTTACAGTGATGTTTACTACAAGGCATAAGAACGACTCAAGGTACCGTGAGCTATCGAGTAAGAGGCACAATTTATGAAAATATGTGAGGAAGATAACGGTTGACCATAAACTTAGATCAATATTGTAGTGATCGGGGAAGCATCCTATTGGGAGACGGTTCAACGAAACAACGGTTCGTAGGAAGAAGCTATTCGAATGAAACTTACATCTCACTTATAGAATACGAAGCGGATGAAGGTGGTTCGATATGATGTGCATTGCAAGGCGGGTCTTAGATGTGGCGGTTAGAACTGGTAAAAATAACGAATATAGTTCGTCTGAACATTTTCCATGGAAATAGCGATAGAGAAGCGAGCAACTTGCGATGTATTGTCTGAGACATAGGAATAAGGAAGTTGTAGAGAGCCACGATCTCCAATTCCCTGAAGAAAGTCGGCACATTAAAGAATATAAAGAATACGGGATGTGTACTTTGGGCTGTTACAACGCATCCCGACGCTGAGTGTGCAATTTGTAAGTATCTATTTGAACTCTATTTACACCGGCACAAGTTAATAGTGCGCCTAAAAAAATATGGTTTACCAAACTTTTAGTGAATGCTGGACAATCTCCTCAAAGATGAAGGAAAAACTTGAAGTAACTGAAATGAGGTTCTACGGAAAGATGTTGCACATATCATGGATTGAGCACACGAGCAATGATGAGGTTTTGGAATAGATGGAAACGAAAATGAAATTAATGCTGAGCATCAAGAAAAGACAGCTAAAGTTCCTGGGAAATTTAATGAGGAAGAAAGACTTGGAAAATCTGATACTCACAGGCCAGATAGAGGAAAACAGAGGAAAACAGCGTGTAACGTACTTGACTGGCCTGAGCGGGTGGATGGCAGAACGGGGGTTGCGTGGTGTAATAGGAGAAAGCGTGCTAAGAGCCACCAGCAATAGGGAGACGTGGAAAGCCATGATCGCCTACGTCCTGAAAGAACAAGGCACATAGAAGAAGAAGAAGAAACTTTTTATTGTCTGGAATAATACTATGACGAAAGTAAGAATCGAACCCACTAGAGTTAGTCTGCAAAATCAAAGTAGCTAACCACTGCGCATTTGCAAGCGTTTTTACGTTTCAAGTTTTTTTTTTTTGTTTTCTTTTTTTTTAGAAATGGTTTAGCATCTGGTTTGCTAAGTGTGTGATACTTAAGAACCACTTCTTCTGGAATTACTTTAGTGAGAAAAGGTTGATAGAATGGGATATGAAGTAGAGAAGTAATCGGATAGGCTAAAATTGCAAGAATACAGCACGTCGGGTGGATTAGTCGAAAAACCCGTAAGAACGTTAGGGTAAATAAGTGAAAAAAACTTAAGAAACAGAAAAGAGAGAGAGAGAGAGAGAGAGAGAGAGAGAGAGAGAAAGAGAGAGAGAGAGAGAGTAAAGTGTGGAAAGTGGGGAGAAAGTGAAAATAAGATTAAAGGGAATTGGGTGATTATAAGAGGAAGATAGAAAGAGAAAGTGGGGAAAAGATAATGAAAAAGATAGAGAGAGAGAATGTGTGAGAAAAGAAGAAAATGAAAAGAAAGAGAGGGAGAGAGAGAAAGAGAGGAAGAAGAGAGATATGATACAGTAAGAGAAATTAATGGCTGGAAAAAGGAGAGAAAGAGAAAATGAGTTAAGAAAAAATTGGTAGATTATTAGAAAGTAAGTAATTCAGGAAGAGAGAATGAAAAATATATATATAGAGAGAGGGGGAATGGTAAAAATACAGAGTAGTAAAAGAGAAAATGAGGTGAGATAGAATTGAAATATTATAAAAGAGAAAGAAAGAAGAAATGAATGAATGAATGAATGAAAGAGAAAGTGAATAATAAAGAATGAAAAAGAAAGAGGAAAAGCAGAAAATTAGAAATTAGAAGAAAAGGGCGGAGAGAAAAGAAGAAGGCGGGAAGGAAGATAGTCAGAGAGAGAAAAGTAAAAGGTGGAAAAAGGAAAGAAAGAGAAAAACAGAATAGAATAATTGAAAAAAAATTAAAAGAAAAACTATAAGAAAGAAAGAAAGAAAGAAAGAAAGAAAGAAAGAAAAAGATTGAGAAAAATAGAGAGAAGACAAAAACAGAAACAGCGATAGAGAAAATAATAGAAAAACTGAAGGAAAAAGAAAACCGTGAGTGTAAGAGGGGGGATGGAAGAAGAAGAAGAAGAAGAAGAAGAAGAAGAAGAAGAATGAATGAAAAGAAAGAGAAAATGAGAATTTAAGAGAGAAAGAGACGGGTACGAAAAGAAATGCAAATTGTAAGTAAAAAAAAAAAAAAAAGAGAAAGAATGAAATCGGGAATGAAAGAAGTTAAAGGAAGAACTGAGAGAATAACAGTGAGTGGCATGAAAAAATTGAAGGAAGTTACAACTAACAGAAACGGAAAGAAAAACAGAGAGAAGGGGAAAGAGAGAGAGAGAGAGGGAGAGAGATTGAGCTAGATTTACATATTGTCCGGTTCCTACTCATTCAATCAGTTAAGTGCCATACGTGATACACTGACTTGGCAGAAGATTATCCCGCAGTAGGTTGCCATTGCTTTCTGCGGTAGACTGGTTGCCGGCCAAGGTTATAGAAACCAATCTGTCCTGCTATTTAACCCATAACTGGAAGGGAGAGACGGATTAATACCTTTCCCAAGGGTATTTGCGCGTAAGTGAATACAATGGATTCAACTAGAATTCGAACTCGGCTCCCCGGTTTCTCGTTCCGAGCCGAAAAAGCAGTGGATGCAAGAGGACAAAAAGAGAAAATGAAGAAAAATATACTTGAAAGGGAATTGAAAAACAAATGAAATAGGCAGAAAGAGGAAGGGAGATTGAAAAAAATCAAGAGAAGGTAAAAATCTTAAGAAGCAGACGGAATGTGTGAGAGTGAGAGTAAAAGAGAGAGAGAGAGAGAGAGAGAAGAGGAATGCAGAAAGAAAAAAAGAAAGAAAGAAAGAAAGCCGGAGAGAGATAAATAGTAAAGGCCTCAAAAGAAGAGAAAGAGATAATTAGGGTCAAATTGTTGAAATGGAATTGAAAGCAAGATTGTAAAATAGGTAGAAAGAAAATAAGACGATATCAGAAAGGAAAGAGAGAGAAAGAGAGAGAGACAGAAAGAGAGACAGAAAGAGAGAGAGAGAATGAATTTCGGAAGAAAAGAAGAGAGAAAAGGAATGAGGGGAAGCATTAAACAAATGGAAGAGGAAGGTGAGACAAAGAATAGAAGTATATCAGAATGATTTTTAACGAAAAGAGAGGATCAAAGATGAGAAAGAAAGTGAAGAATATTCGAATTCAAAAAGAAAAAAGGAAAAAGGTATTTTTTTTACAAAGAGAAAAGAACGAAAAGGAAAGAAAAAACGTTAAAGAAAAAAAGCAAATAGATACTACAGACAGATAGAAAGAAAGAAAGAAAGAAAGAAAGAAAGAAAGAAAGAAAGAAAGAAAGAAAGAAAGAAAAAGAAAGAAAGAAAGAAAGAAAGAAATAAAACAGCAATGGATAAAGAAAGAAATCGGAAATAAAGAAAGAAATCGGAAATAAAGAAAGAAAGAAAGAAAGAAAGAAAGAAAGAAAAAGAAAAAAGAAAGAAAGAAAAAGAAAGAAAGAAATAAAACAGCAATGGATAAAGAAAGAAATCGGAAATAAAGAAAGAAATCGGAAATAAAGAAAGAAAGAAAGAAAGAAAGAAAGAAAGAAAGAAAGAAAGAAAGAAAGAAAGAAAGAAAGAAAGAAATAAAACAGCAATGGATAAAGAAAGAAATCGGAAATAAATAAATAAAGAAAGAAAGAAAGAAAGAAAGAAAAAAGAAAGAAAGAAAGAAAGAATGAAAAAAGAAAGAAAGAAAGAAAAAAGAAAGAAAGAAAGAAAGAAAAAAGAAAGAAAAAGAAAGAAAGAAAGATAAAACAGCAATGGATAAAGAAAGAAATCGGAAATAAATAAATAAAGAAAGAAAGAAGAAAGAAAGAAAGAAAGAAAGAATAGTAAAGATTCATTAGTGTAAAAAGGTATGCATACGATGATCTAGGGCATACGTGGGTTTAAAAAAGAACCATTAGCGCTGAAGGTAACTAAAAAAAATGAAGAGAGAGAGAGAGAGAGAGAGAGAGAGAGAGAGAGAGAGAGAGAGAGAGATACACATACAGTGAGAAAAACCTTAAGAGAGAGAGAGAGAGAGAGAGAGAGAGAGAGAGAGAGGAGAAGGAAAATATAGTTGAAGTAAAGGAAGTACAAAGAAAAAGAGAGAGACTACTTCGTTGTCTGCCAAAAAAAAAAAAAACAAATTTCGGACCAGCTGCGAAATTTGACCGGGTTTCAATGAATTTGTTCGTACTCACTGTGAAAAAAGCTAGACACACCTGTAACCACTAGAAGAAGAAAGACCAGTGAAAGTGAGACGAAACCCACAAGAAGGCTCATATGGAAATATTGAGCAAAAGTTAGAAAGAAAGAAATTAAAAACAAACAAAAAAAAAAAAAGAAAAGAAAAAATAAACAAAAAAAGAAATCCTCGAAAGAAAATGTGTAATCGAAAAGCAATTGAAAACGCGCCGATCTCACAAGCAATTAAACGTCATTTTCATCTTGACAGGGCACTCCCGGACTAAAACATGACTTTTTTATAGTTACGACCTGGTTCAAATATTTCAAAAGGAGACAGTTTTAAAAATCAAAATAATAATGCAAATAATAAAAATAACTAGTAATATCCGCGAAATTTTTACGTTTTTCTTATTTGAATTTTTAAATTTGAAATAAATTATTTAATTGAATAAAGAGTCAATAATATGCAGCAAATATTTAAGCTCAACATGGCTGGGATTTATTTTCTTTCGGTTTTAACCTAAGGGTCTTAGGGACTGTTTGTTCAAGCACCGTTCCCCCAAACAGTCCATCCATCGGGAAGGGTTGAATTTATTGCTTGGGAATTTTGAAGATACGCAGATGATATCGTATTGATGGCAGACACAGAAAGCAAACTACAAGACCTGCTATATAAGGTAGCTGAAAAGAGTGGAAAAAAGTGATTAAACATAAACTACAAGAAAACTGAACATATATGGTCATCAGTTAGAAAAGGAGCCCAAAATCCCAAGTACAGGCAGGGGATACTAAAATCAAACAAGACACGGAAAGAAAACTACATGACCTACGGAAGGTAGTTAAAAAAGCAAAAAGAAAGGATAAAACATGAACTACAAGAAAAATGAATGCATAATCAATAGTAAAAAGTGGAGCCCAAAATGCCAATTACAGACAGGGGATACTAAAATCAAACAAGATACGGAAAGAAAACTACAAGACCTACGGAAGGTAGTTAAAAAAGCAAAAAGAAAGGATAAAACATGAACTACAAGAAAAATGAATACATAATAAATAGTAAAAAGAGGAGCCCAAAATGCCAAGTACAGGCAGGGGATATTAAAATCAAGCAGGTAGATAAATCTAAATACCTGGGAAGTTTTCTTACTGAAAACGGAAAGTACGGCACTTAGATGCGAGGCTAAATTGGCCTGGCAAAGGATGTATTCCAAAAACTGAGTAGAGTATTGAGAGACAAGAAAAAAAAATGCTAGCAATTAAAAAAGAAGAGGACTGGATTGCTATGAAATCTGTTCTTCAATTTGACAGTAAATGCTGGACAGTTTCTTCAAAGATGAATGAGAGATTTGTAACACTTAAAATTCGGTTTTACAGAAGGATGCTGAGGATAATATGCATTTAATATGTGAACAACAATGAGGTTTTGGAGAGGATGGAAACGAAAAGGAAACTAATATATAACATGAGGAAAAGACAGTTGAACTTTTTTTCCCAATCCATGCTTTCCTGTCAACTTTAATCTTCAGAAATTTAAATGCAATGTCAATCGCTAACTCCTGTCCAAATTACACTTTCTTTACTCCCGATCCTTATGAATGCTTTGTTTTTTTAATTTTTCCACACCCTTGTGTCTCAGTGGCTTTAATACCATGCTTGACGTGAAAATACTTTAAAAAATTGCTCTGATGCTACACCAAACAAGAACTTTATAGCTTCAGATGTTAACTGTTTGGAAAGTTTAACGTCTACATTTTTTATTGGGTAATAAAGATCAAATTCTTTTCATTGACTTAGTCACATACCTTGGGAAAGGTATTAATCCACCTCTTCTCCCTTCAGCTAAGGATTGAATAGGAGGACTTAGTTTACAACTAGTCTACCGTACACAGAAATGGCAACCTATAACGGGAAAATCTTCTACTTAATTAGCTATAGATCGAAAAACACATGATTGCCCAAACGTGTATCACGTACGGCCCTTAACTGACAATTCAGGATGAAAGAATTGAATGTCAGGACAGATTGGGTACTATAGCCTTGGATGGCAAACAGTCTACCGCAGAAAATAATGGCAACTTACTTCGGAAAAATCTTCTGCCTAGTCAGTGATATCTCGAAAGCGTGTATCCCGTATGACAATGAATTGAATTCAGATGGGCTACAGTAAATACCTTGTTCAGTACGAAAGTTTTGCTTATCAATTGCCTGTAAACCGGCTTCAGCAAAACCGTTTCAAAACACTCATTTGGTCGAATGAATCATTTTACCGAACAATCAAAAGTTAGAAAAATAATAAGAGATATCGAATGATTAATTGGTTTTGTTTATTTTTACGGTTTATCAAACTTTTGTAGAAACTTTTGTTTTTTTTTTTCGGGTTATAAAAATGTTTATTTTCTTTTGCGAATAAATATTGCAACAACATTTTTGTAGGGAAGTTTGCAATATTTTTTCCAGATCCAATTCCTACTATTTAACGCAAAACTGATAGGATAAAAGATGGACTCATAGGTTTCCACTTGCGCCAACGTGAATGTAACAAAACGGTATGCCAACTGGAATTCAAACTTGGATCTCCGATTTTCATTCCTTCGGTCGTCATTACACCACCCACACATCAAAAAGGAAGATAACATTTATGTCTGAATAAATCTTTTATTATTTTATTATCCTCTCTATTAAAATAAAAACGGCTGTATATATATATATATATATATATATATATTAATCATCTCGCCCCAAGCAAGGCATTCTGTTGCGCAGGGGGTTACATGAGGGAAAGTATTAAGAAAGAGGGGATAGTTATAGGAAATGTCAGGAGGAGGGTAATAGACGGAGGAGGATACCGAGGATGTGGGTGGAGTAGATGTCAAAAGAGTTTGTGAGAATTGATGCTAGTTAGTGTGATAGGAGATGTCTATTGATCCTATATTTAAATTCCTGGAGATTGTAGCTGTCGGAGAAGAAAGTATATGGAAGAGAATTCCACAGGTGGGAAGTGCGTGAAATGAAACTGTTAGAGTAAAAATTGCGGTTACACTTTATCGGTTTCACTATAAAAGGGTGGAACCGAGTTGCTAATCTAGTAGCTCGTGTACATTCATACCTAGGAGGCACCAGTGATCTAAGTTCATCGGAGCAGAAGTCGTGAAAGTATTTATAGAAGAGGCACAGGGAAGCCACGTCCCGCCGGTGAGAGAGCTACTGCAGTCGAACCCCGAGATGAACAGCAGGAGCACCCGACCAGATGTGGCAGCAGTATTCAATACACGGGCGGATGGGAGATTTATATATGAGCAGGATGGATTCAGACGGGAAAAAACTTCCTGGCCCTGCAGAATGAACCGACCTTCTTGGCAGTGGATTTAGCAATGGATTCGATATAGTCATTCCACTTGAGGTCCGCTGAGAGTGTAAAGCCAAGGTGGCGTAGTGTTTTACTTTCAGGGAGGCTAGTCGGTTCCATGCTAATGGGGCGGGTAGGATCGATTGTCTATGATGGTTCATAGATAGCAGCTTCGTTTTGGAAGCATTAAAATTCTACGAGCCATTTATTTCCCCAGACCATCACGGATTGGAGTTCCTTCACAAGCTTGGCAGGGAGGTTCGCTTTGTCAGCCTCAGCGGTTTTTTGATCGAGGCGAGAGTAAACGGTGGTGTCGTCGGCGTACATGCCTACTTGGGATCTGATAACATCGGGGAGATCGTCAATGTAGATTAGAAAATGCGTAGGACCTAGAATAGAACATTGAGGTACACCCGCATTCGTATGGTAGTTTTAGGAGGCATGTCCGTTTCATACTACCTTCATTGTGCAATTAGAGAGGAATGACTGGATTAGGTCAAACAATGGTCCAGTTATACCATAGCTCCGCAGTTTGCGTAGAAGGCCAGCATGCCAGACCCTATCAAACGCTTGGAAATATCCCGGGCAACGGTTCGAGCTTCGCCATTGTTGTCGAGAGCCTGGTATATATACTCGGTGATGGTTGTTAGCATATCAGCAGTGAAGCAGAAACCATACTGTTTGTCCGAGAAGAGTCTGTGGACTGTGAGATGCTGAACCACCTCGGCGTTGATAATAGCTTCGAACACTTTGCCAAAGATCGGTAGGAGGCTGATAGGGCGGTAATTAGCTGGATCCGAGGGTTCTCCAGTATTCTTAAATATAGGAACTACAACAGGCAGGAAAGCAGGAAGCAAATAGGCAGTAGTTGTAGAGCTTAGAGAGGACAGAGGAGAGTTCAGGGGCACATTTCTTCAAGACTATGATTGGGATTCCGTCCCCTCCGCTAGCTTTATGAGGGTCAAACTTAGAGATTATGCTAGAAACCAGCGAGGTGGGTATTGTGGACGTCATTCAGTTGGGCCTCAGTTCTAGGTGAAAAGTCGGGTATAGATACTCCAGACGAATCCAGTCTGGAATTGGTGGAGAATCTGCGAGCAAAGCATTCAGCCTTGTCCGCTGAAAAAGTGAGGACATAAAATTCATTGATTAGAAGGGTTATTATGGTTTTACTATTGTTAAGCACACTTTTACAGAGTCGCCAGTAGTCTCTGGAAGAATGGTAGAGTATGAAAAACAGTAGCTACTCTAGCATCATTCAGTAATAAATTAGCACACTCTCACTACTGACGTATGAATACATGTTATACCACACGCTAAAAGTCTGCCTCCTACTCCATAGTTTAGAGGTAGAATCGCCGACTGATGCCAATTCGGTCGGGTTTCAATCCTGAGTAAAAAGCAATCGAATGTCTAAGCATACTGATGAGCTGTGACACAGCGAAACAGATCTGTCTGCGGATGACTATATATATATATGGCAGAGGGATACACACACACACACACACACACACACACACACACACACACACACACACACACACACACACACACACATATATATATATATATATGCATATCCCTCTGCCATGCACATGGAAAGAGAGAGGGAGACAGAGAGAGACAAAAGCGAGACAGAAACGTTGGCTCAAATCATTCTCCTTACTACCAGTTATTAAACTCTACTACCCGTTATGAAAGCTCTTGAAGCATTTTTGCTCTTTCACATGACTTAATTTTTTATTTCTTTGCAATAATTAAGTCGAGTAGTAGTCAAGAATATATATATATATATATGTATAATATATTATAATATATATATCATAATATATATATATATATATATTATGCTCTCATTACGATTGAGCTCTTTAGAGAAGGAATTTTTTTTTTTAAATCCACTTCTGCGATATATGCATTACTCATCAGGAATGAAGTGAGTTCTTTCGGTAACTGGCGTCTGTATGCACTGTTTATATACAACACGTTAACATTTCCCTTCTCTGATTCCATGCGTCTATGTCTTAGGGAGTAGCGACTCCGACTGACACCAAATCGGTTGAGATTCGATCGCGGCTAGAAGTCAGGGAATGTGTCTGGCCACACTGATGAGCTGTGATTCAGCAAAACAGGCTTGTATGTGTATGACTAATATATATATATATTAAAAAGAGAAATAGGGCTTGCTCCAACGAGAGAAATTGGTATAAAAGAAAAAAAAAAGTTCGAAGACACATCCACATTCGAAATAAAAACAAATCTGAGCGGCAACTCTATAAACATAATCTATGCTCGAAAATGCGATGAATGCGTGAAAATATACTTTAAAAAATACAAACCTTCCCTCAACAAAACAACATGAAAAACCTAAGACAGACACTCTAAGACAGACACACTAAAACCTAAGACAGACACACTAAGACAGACACACTAAAACCTAAGACAGACACACTAAGACAGACATACTAAAACCTAAGACAGACACACTAAATTCAAACGCGCTAAAAACAAAACAAAAATCGCAAACCATTAAAAAAATAGTATTCCAAATAACTAGATGACTCGTAAAGTAGAACCGAATCAAAATCGCTGAAAATAATTTTCAAGTATAAAGACGAAATCAAATTTCGCAAATCAGTGTACAAATCTTTTGACAGATTTCCAAAACGGAAAAGATTTAACGCGCATGTGTAAAAAATAATATATATATATATATATATATATATATATATATATATATATATATACGTGACAACGACACAAAACCTGAATAAAAGATTAGCACAGCACAGAAGTAAAATTAAACATTAAATTTTACGTTTTACAACATTTACACGAATGTCAGTCAGTCAGTTAAGTGCCATACGTGATACACGCTTGGGCGATCATGTCTCGAAAGAAGTTTATCCCGATTAGGTTGCCATTACTTTCTGCAGTAGACGGCTTGCCAGGCTATAGAACCCAATCTGTCCTGTTATTTAACCCATAACTGGAGGGAAGAGACGGATTCATACCTTTCCCAAGGGTATTTGCGCGTAAGTGAATGCAACGAATTCAACTGGAATTCGAACACGGCTCCCCGTTTTCTCCTTCCGAGCGGATATCCACTGCACCACAACGCGCATCCCTGAATTTACCTACACTGCGCGAATGTAGTGGAGGTAAATTCAGAATAATGCCAATCTACCAAAATGCAGAGTATGACACAGTCATGGTACAAGAAAAGATATTTATAAAAAGTATTCCAAAAACAACAAAAATAATTAAATAACCCGTAAATTAGAACTGAATGAAAATCGCTGAAAACAATTTGAAGTATAAAGACGAAGTCAAATTTCGCAAGTCTGTGTAAAAATCTTTTATGACCAACGAAAGGTGACTGATTTTTTTAAAAACGGAAACGTTTTAACGCGCAAGTGTGAAAAATAAAAACAACAAACAAACACGCATGCATATGAACTTTCTGACCTGCTCACCGACCATTTATCTATATAGACACGATATTTTGGCGATCAGAAAAATTAACGGATCTCGATATGTAAAGTCACAACTTTATTCGCCTGAACAGTGTCAATTTTAAACTCGAAACACATGTAGCGACACAAATACCATTATTTAATATATGATTAAAAAAACAAGTAATATTAATAATAATAACAACAATAAATTCACACTTTAAACAAAACGTTCACGGTTTCTTGCACTTATTTTTATATACCAATTTTTCTCGTTGGAACAAGTCGTATTTCTGTTTTTAATATACGACTGCAACGAGAGAAGGCCGCGAACAGAAGTCAAAACGCTGGGACAGCTCTTGTGTCTACATAAACATCTAAAAGAGGAAATGCTTAAATTAAATGAAAAAGTGGACATGATATTAAATCACCTCACAAACCACGAAAACAAAGAAAAATACAAAGAACAGAAAAACTAGTGGAATATCTCACGACACTATGTGAGCAGATTACCGACTCATACCTCCAGGAGAAAGCATTTAAAATAAAGAGACAAAACCTCAAAATGAGGAACAACTTAACAAACGAAAGAAAATTATCATTTTACAATTGTATCAAAAACAAAGAAACTGCAGCCATTTAAAGAAGGGGAAAACCCCTTCGTACCAAGAAAATTTCGAGAAATAATAACGTCTCATGATACTTTGGAGCAAAAACAAATTAAAATGACCCTCAGCCTAATCAATTACAGGCTAAAATCGACGTACACGAAGGCAGAGCAATAAGCTATACAAAAAATACGCGGAAATACACTGCACATTCCTAACAAAAATAAAAGACACATTTCCTAAAGAAACACAAAAATTCTTATCAGAATTATGGGAATCTAAATGCAAGAAGAGAAAATTCTAGAAAAGAAAATAACATCGATGAAAAGCTACCAAATCAAGAGGAATCGAACAATAAGAAAACAAAATACACAAGTCCTTAGTAAGAAACGAAACCCTGAACAATACACATCCCCAGGAAACGAATATGAAAACCAAAATAAAGGTAAGCATTTTAGAGCATACTATCAAACACAAACACATCCATACATCAGGTACAATCACCAAATCACACCAAAGTATTTGCTAACGACCCCACACAACAAACAATTATTTCATAATAATAATTTCAATATTCACGCACCAACAAAATCACCCATCAAATACACTCACCAAGACGTACCAGGTCACCCATCAATGAGCCCATGTAACGAGACACTATTTCATAACGCAAACAGACACAACTACAAAACATTCCCCACAACGCAAAATGGACGACATCACAACAACAAATCCCACCGTTGAAATATACTCACCCACCGAAGACCACCCAGATATGCCAACACCCCATGTTCCAACCCAAACATTTACCACCCAGAAATTTCTAAACATATAATCAGCGGTACCTCACGAACTAGAAAACATTTTTTAAAATATCTGATCCGAAAGAAAAAAACAATTTAAAAAATACAAAACCCATTATTATTAATATTTCCTTGAATCATTTAAAAGAAGAGAAAATAAACCTTCTAAAGTTAGTCTAAAATTCTGTCCCATCCTAAAAAGTAACATTACATACTTAAAAAAGAGGTTAGAGGATTCGAACGGAAACTTACACTTATAGAAACAACACACAATAACAATACTACCGACAGCACATTAGTAAAACACAAATTTAAATAAGAACAACAATTCAAATGAAATTAACATATTCTTTGAAAAACTCTGGAGCACAACTTTCAAAACAATCACAACCCTCGTAACAATCTCACACACAAAAAAAACTAGCATTAGAAAATATCTATGAGAACAATGAAATAATAGTAAAGAAAGTAAACAAGGGCAGTGCTGTAGTCATTATGGATAAAACTTACTACAAAACAAATATTATATGCTAGGAGATGAAAATAACAACAGATTAATCAACCATAATATACATGAAAACATCGCATCGAAAATAAAAAACAATAAACAAATTTCTGCCTTACACACAATAGAATACTAACGAAAAAAGAAAAAGATTTCCTTACAGACTTTGTTTCAAAAACCATCAATTTTACGAACTCCGAAAGATACATAAATAAGACACAGTTAAAGCAGCTATCCAGGAACAAAAATCTGGATATATTCACACTCGAAACCCTAGAGATCTTAAATTTAGACCCATTCTAGCCGGGCCAACCTGCCCAAGAAGCAGACCCTGTAGCCTAATATACAAAATATTACAACCATGCACCACAAAAATTAAAAGCTTCATTAGAGACAACATACATTTTGTACGTCATACCGCAAAAAGTAGACACAGGTACTCTCATTGTAACATTTGACGTGAACTGCTTGTACAGCAACATACCTAATTAACTAGGTAAACAGGCCATTACATTTTCGATTGAAAAACACCCAGAAATACGTCTCACACGCTTTACAAAAGAATTTATTATATAGAGTGTAGAACTAATTTTGCACAACAATTCATATCAGTTTAACAAACAAAATTATATTCAAACAACAGTTACCGCGATGGGGGAAAACGACAGAGGTAACACTCACATTAGCATATCTAGAAGAAATAGGACTCAAATATGGGGAAGATATAAAAACAGAATTCACTCAATCATGGCGGAAATATCAAGATGATTGTTTCATCTTTTGTAGATCGACATGGGGAGACATAAATAAATTACACAATCTACTCTAAAACTTGCACTCCAAAATTAAGTTCACACTAGAATGTAGCTATAATGAATTGCCATTCCTAGATATATTCATAAAACTAAAAACAATTACAAAGTCACAGACATTGACCAGGGTACCTCAGCGTGGTGTAATGGTTAACAAGAATCATTATAACTGAGTAGTGAGTTCGATCCTCACTGGGTACCCCTTACTTTCGGTCGTGTGTTACGTCTAAGCTAGGCTTAGAAAATAACCTTCCTCCAGGTTTGGGGGTTGGGCGCAGGGCTAACAACCCTGCCCAATAAAAAACCAGTTTGTTACGGAAACAGAAAAAACGATGCCCTAAAAACCATGAGGTGTAAGGAAAAGTTTATTTTATTAGACATTGACCATAAATCCACAGAAAATACCTACAAGTTGTCTAAAATTCATCCCCTACACCCTAGCACGACGAATTTACACAATAACAAACGCAGTTCGCAAATTTACAATGCGGTTCTATGACGTTACACCGTGTGATAGCGCGAAATGACGACAGAACCGTGTATTCAAATTAAATTTTAAAAACAAATAAAAATCTGGTCATAACACATTACATTGTATTTGAATACATGGTTCTGTTGTCATTTCGCTCTATCACGCGGTGTGACGTCATAGAACCGCATTGCAAATTTGCGAACTGCGTTTGTTATTTTTGGTAACTATTGCCGTTGCCTAGCGGAGTTTTATGTCAACACAAAATAAAATCGTCGATGATGGTGGATGTTTTTATGTTACTGTCCCTATAACCTCTCTGAAGATGGCTCATGTGAGCCGAAAGCTTAGATCCAACTTAATAAAGGATTGTCGAAATGTTGGAGAGTTTTTGTCTTTATTTTCAACTGAAATTAAAGCCGAAATACGATGTTTAGAACGGCTCATGATTAAACATAATAGACATTCATTGTCTCTTATATTTAACAGTATATGTTCAGAAAATTATTTGCTGCCTCGAGACACTATATATATAGTTTCTTTTGAAGTTTCTATTCCCCTAATGCTGTTTGCTTAATACTTTGCTTTTATTCTAAGAATACTTAAAAAGGAGTATCAAATGATGAAAAGCAAAGCAATTAAAAATATTTGTCCGATCCCAAATACACTCCTAAATAAATTAAATATTATAAAAGTTTTCTGTTCTGAATTATTTTCCTCCTTTTTTTAATTATTTTAATATACATATTTTAATCGTATATTTTGTTTTCTTTTGATCTGAAAAATGACAATGAATTTCCTGCCTTGAACTTATTTCAAAATTAAATAATTTTCATAAGCAAATCAACTGAAAATTATTCATTATCGTAAATAAGCAAAAATCAAATTTACGAGTGCATAATTTAAAAAAAAAATTCTGGTGTAAAAGTTATCTCCCTTTAATTTTCTAGGTTTGGATTTTTCGACGAAGTAAACATTCGATTTTACATTTTCGATGATCGGGATTAATGAGATTCATTGTTAAGGTCTAGGAAAATATTGGCTGTGTTATATATATATGTGCCCTCTTTCAGATTCTAAGTGATCATGTCTCTGGACATCTTTTGTAACTCTCCGTAATGTTCGCTTCTAAAATCTTATCCATCTCCACTCCGCTATGTACACAAAATCGTCAATTAGATGCCTCACTGCCTCCTCTGTCTCTTACGCCTTCGAAGTTTCCTGTGAATGTAACAGTCTCCAAGACCCTTTCTCTTTATGAGTCCAAGAAATTCTTCCTTTCTGCTTCCAAGTATGTGTTTTTTTTTTGTTTTCATTTTCCTTAAGAACTCTTTGTTGCTTCCCTACTACGGCTACGGAATTCTCTGCAACTTTCTGTAGAACCACATTTCCGCTACCTCTAGGTTTCTTCTTATCTGTGAGATAATCCAGAATTTACTCTCATGTAGAAGGTTTTATATTAGTGTTGGGTATTAGAATTGGAAGATATAGCAACTTTATCATAGGCTGTGCGGGATGTGCGGTGTGGTGCAGTAGATATCGGGGAGCCGAGTTCGAATTCTAGTTCAATTCCTTGCATTCACTTACGCACAAACACCCTTGTGATAGGTATTAATCCGTCTCTTCCCTCCAGTAATGGGTTAAATGATAGGACAGATTGGGTTCTATAGCCTTGACTGGCAACCAGTCAACCGCAGAATGCAATGGCAACCTACTGCGGGATAATCTTCTACCCAGCCAGTCATGTCTCTTTTGAGACATGATCGCCCAAAGCGTGTATCACGTATGGCACTTAATTGACTGATTACTGGTAATCATTTCACCAGTAAGACCAATATCACTTCAAAAAGATCGGAAGAATTCTATGTGCGAGGAAAAAGAAAAATATTGATAATGAAACGAAAACGAAACAGACGAACAAAAAAAAATAGGAAAGAAAAATGAACGAAAGGAAGGAAGGAAGGAAGGAAGGAAGGAAGGGAGGGAGGGAGGGAGGGAGGAAAGAAGAAAGAAAGAAAGAAAGGAAGGAAGGAAGGAAGGAAGGAAGGAAGGAAGGAAAGAAGGAAGGGAGAAAAGAAGGAAGGAAGGAACGTTTTAAAATAGGAACGAAAAACCGAAAAGCCACATGCAGCTATCACGAAAGAAACTGTAATTAAGGAAGACAAATTAAAAGGAAAAAAACTAAAGGAAAAATAAGAAAGAGAAAAGTGAACGACAAAACACGAGGATTTTTAAAGGAAAAATGAAAAGAAAATAAAGAGAAAGATAGGAAGCCAAATCAAGTTTTGAAAAGGAAAAAAAAACAAAAAAACAACACTCATATAAGTATGATTAATTTTAATCAAAGTACTAATACTATTAGTAATGAGTTAAATTCATGAAAGATCTTGCGCCTTTTTTTCTAAATATTTTCATCGGAATTTTTGCCGTCGATTTATTACGACATCATTTTAGCTGTTTAAGTGATTATAAAAATTATGCTATTCCGAGCCTCTCTTAAGTAAATATGTGCTTGAATCAGAAATATTAATTGCAAGCGTTTTATTTTTTTGCCACAACAATATTATTCAACATAATTGTTTGGTTTTCAAAATAAAACTCAGTGAATCTCGAACATATTTAACAAGAAGAAAATTTTTCACAATTTAATTCAATGGCCGGAAAAGATATCGGCTGAAATCATTACGAAAACAAAATTAAAAAACAGCAGGCTAACAAAAAAATAAAAATAATAATAATAAAACAAGATATTTGGCAGGTGGAATAATAAGAAAAAAAAAGAACTTTATCTTCAAGCCTGAAGCAACTTAAAAAATTGTTATCTCGAAAACTGTACTCTGAATTCTGATGCAAGTTTTTGCTGTTTCCAAAACAGTTTCTATACGTCACAACACAAATCAACAATGTCATTATAAGAATTAAAATGATTAAATTTGCCAGAAGCAAGACATTCATATCTCAAAAAAGTGCCAATGCCATAAAAGAAATGATAAAATAAAGAATTTAGAATTTTTGTTTGGAAGAACAACTACAATAAAAGTGACAACAAAACACTCACTATTATAATAGAAACCGTTGTATATATATATATATATATATAGTGTCTCGAGACAGCAAATAATTTCTAAACATGTACTGTTAAATATAAGAGACAATGAATGTCTATTATGTTTAATCATGTGCCGTTCTAAACGTCGTATTTTGGCTTTAATTTCAGTTGAAAATAAAGACATAAACTCTCCAACATTTCGGCAATCCTTTATTAAGTTGGTTCTAATCTTTCGGATCACATGAGCCATCTTCAGAGTGATTATGGGAACGGTAACATAAAAACATCCACCATCAGCGACGATTTTATCTTGTGTTGACATAAAACTCCGCTAAGCAAAGGCAACAGTTACCAAAAATAACCATAGCAGAAATCGTTTTATGAACACACTACGCCTCCTCGGCCTGACCCTCTCAATTGACTCCAAGTAGAACGACTACATTGAATCAATAGCTAAATCTACGGGTAGGGAGGTCGGGTAACTCTATCGGGCCAGGAAGGTTTTCTCGCCTGAATTCATCTTACACATATACAAATCTACCATCAGCCCATGCATTGAATACTGTTGTCATATTTGGTCAGGCTCCTTTGCTATTTATCGACAGGATATAGAGGAGAATTTGCAATGTTATCGATCCAAACCTGGCAAACCAGTCACTTTCTCACCGACGGGGTGTGGCTTTCCTTTGTCTCTTCTACAAATATTTTCACGGCTTCTGCTCTGACGAGCTTAGCTTACTGGTGGCCAGCCTATATGAATTTACTCGAGCAACCCGACCGGCAACAAGATTTCACCATTTTACAGTCAAAACAACCAAATGCAACCGCCTCTTTTACTTTATTAGCTTCTTTTCTCGCACTTTCCGCCTGTGGAACTCCCTTTCGTATAATTGCTTTGGTGATAGCTACAATCTCTAAGTGTTTAAATGCAACTTCATTTGCTATCTCTTCTCTCCTTGACTCTCATCCTTCTCTTATCCTTTTCCCAACACCCCCTGTATCTTGTTCTCCCCCCTTTTTTACTTTACTCTCAAGCAACTCTCTTCACACCAATATTCCCATCCTTTTCTTACCCGTTCTTTGACATCCTCTGTAACCTGTAACCTCTTTCTCCTCTCTCTCTCCTCTTATGTAGCCTTTTACTCTCCACTTATGTAGCCCCCTACGTACCAGTGGTAGTACTATTTTACTTGGGGTGAAAGGGTTATAAAAAAATTGAAATAGATTATACGACAGAGAATGAGATACAAACTAAAACAATTGAAATACGAAATAATGATTTCTCAGGAAATAAACCGAAAGAATGTAACTGCGACATAAACAATTGCACTGATTTAGATTCTGTACCTGATGGAGATGAATCAAACGACATTAAAGCAGAATTTCTTGAACAGAACAGAGTTCAAATCGCCGAACAGAAAACCCATCATTCAAATAATCAGCAAAGTAACTTGCTGTTATGGTGAAACACACCTATTCCTCAGATAATGTACTCTCCCTCCTATATTAATGTTCTGGTGAAACACACCTATTCCTCAGATAATGTACTCTCCCTCCTATATTAATGTTATGGTGAAACACACCTATTCCTCAGATAATGTACTCTCCCTCCTATATTAATGTTATGGTGAAACACACCTATTCCTCAGATAATGTACTCTCCCTCCTATATTAATGTTATGGTGAAACACACCTATTCCTCAGATAATGTACTCTCCCTCCTATATTAATGTTATGGTGAAACACACCTATTCCTCAGATAATGTACTCTCCCCCCTATATTAATGTTATGGTGAAACACACCTATTCCTCAGATAATGTACTCTCCCTCCTATATTAATGTTCTGGTGAAACACACCTATTCCTCAGATAATGTACTCTCCCTCCTATATTAATGTTATGGTGAAACACACCTATTCCTCAGATAATGTACTCTCCCTCCTATATTAATGTTATGGTGAAACACACCTATTCCTCAGATAATGTACTCTCCCTCCTATATTAATGTTATGGTGAAACACACCTATTCCTCAGATAATGTACTCTCCCTCCTATATTAATGTTATGGTGAAACACACCTATTCCTCAGATAATGTACTCTCCCCCCTATATTAATGTTATGGTGAAACACACCTATTCCTCAGATAATGTACTCTCCCTCCTATATTAATGTTATGGTGAAACACACCTATTCCTCAGATAATGTACTCTCCCTCCTATATTAATGTTATGGTGAAACACACCTATTTCTCAGATAATGTACTCTACCACCTATATTAATGTTATGGTGAAACACACCTATTCCTCAGATAATGTACTCTCCCTCCTATATTAATGTTATGGTGAAACACATCTATTCCTCAGATAATGTACTCTCCCTCCTATATTAATAAGAGTTAACAGGAAGTTCTTGGGAAGTTCATGTGAGTTCTTTAGACTTCAAATTAGAGTTCAATAGAACTACTAGGCAGTTGATATTATTCGGCAGTTATCTGAATACTAAGGAGTCAGCTTTCAGTGAAAGATTACCAAGTTCCTAACATTTTGGGTACATTAAGTTGATTAGCAACCGACATAGCACGATTATAACCTTCAGTGCGAAAACTACTCCACAACACTTGCACACAATTGTCAGAAAGAGACCAGCTTCCAAAAATTCATATGTCAAAGTTCTGTAGACATACTGTGCAACCACATAACGCTTCATTGCAAACATTGTAATCACCATAAACATTGAACATTTTTGTTAGCAGATTCTTTAAAAAAATATCCAGAAACAATTGACCATCTTCTACCAGATTGCACAGTTTTGGCACCACTGAATATATAACCCGGCATGACAGTGTGGTTGACCCTCACTGTCATGCCGGGTTATATACGAGGGTCATTCATTAAATAATTTGAATTTTTCGGTGAAAAAGACTACTAATACAGATAGAAGCTTACTTTTTTTTCGACGTAGTCTCCCAGCAGTGTCACACACTTTTCCCATCTAATGGGCGTTAACATAAGCTTAGTTGATATCTGTGTTTTTTTAAAAAAAATTTATATAAAACAATGATATTAATATCTACCGGCCTAGAGATTGAAAATATTATAAAGAAAATGTGTTGATCATCAGGAATCAAACCTGCATTCTATTTTCATTCCACTTTCAAATCAGGCGAGCTTTACCATAAAGCCACTAGAAGCCATTACAGCAAAGAAAGGCTCGGTTATGTCAACTTGTACTATGTCAGTTCTTCCTCGTACCAACTCCTCTTCTGTTTACTCATCCAGACGTGGTGGTTGGTAATACGAAATGAAGGATTTGGAACCGCGACACGGACACGCCCGTCTCCTAAAAAGGACGGACCAACACTCTGACCGTTAATACGAGGGTCATTCAATAAATAAGGTGAATTTTTCGGTATAAGGTCTTCTAATACAGATAGAAGCTTACTTTTCTTTTAACGTAATCTCCCAGCAGTGTCACACACTTTTCGCATCTGTGCACAAGCTTCCGTATTCCCTCAGCGTAAAAATCTTTGGACTGATGTCTCAGTCACTCGATCACAGCACTTTTGACTTCATCGTTATTTTCAAACTTCGTGCCTCTTGTGAACGCTTTCAAGGGACGAAACAGGTGAAAGTTTGAAGGGGTAAGGTATGGGCTGTAAGGGGAATGAGGGAGCAGTTCCCAGCTCAGCTCGTTGATGGTCTGTATCGTTTGGGCTGCTGTGTGAGGCCTTGCAGCTGACCTTCAAGTAGGAAAGGTCATCATGAACAATTTTGTGTGCTGTTCCATCAGATAGACTCAAAGTCCTTGCAATGTCATCCACTGTCACCCGTCTGTCAGAATGAATGCGTTCATTGACTGATTCGATCACCTCAAGAGATCTCATTTCTGTAGGCCTCCCAGGCCTGTCTTCATCCTCAACACTGCTCCGTCCTTTTTTTTAGCCCACTTGTAGACATTGTTTGATTGAAACATGTGGCACCATACACAGTCGACATTCTCCTATGAATTTGAACTGGTTTGTACCCTTCAGCAACAAAAAAAAAAACAAACAAACTTAATAACTCACCTCTGTTCAATCCTGGAACATGCTTCTTGGTCGGCCATCTTTGTTAATCTCCAAAACTCTCAAAGTTTTTTTCAATCTGCAATATAATTAAATCCCTTTGAAAAAAAGTAAAGGAAAAAAAAAGTAAGGTTCTATCTGTATTAGAAGTCCTTATACCGAAATATTCACCTTTTTTTTATTGAATGAAGCTCGTATAAAATATGCAAATGTTACGGGAAGGAAACTGCAAAAAACTGGTATGAACATTACCCAGCCCCGGGTTACAGAGATAGGAATTGTAGCACTGTTATGGGATTTTACAGTACACACAATCAAAGCTAATCGTCCAGACATTGTGATCAAAGACTACCAAAACAGAAAGTGCTTTCTTATTGACATGGCAATCCATGCAGATTGTAATTCATCTTTGATATTCAGAAAAAAAAACTACTCCCAAAATACAAGAATATTGAAATGGAAGTCTAAAAATGGAGCTCATAAGGACATCAATAATTTCATAAGTCCTCGGGTTGACTGGACTCCGACAGATTCATTGAAGGGATTCCCGGTAGACCATACATTAAAGAAAAACTAAACAAACTGTACTCACAAGTACAGCTCACACATTATAAAGATTCTTATCTATATAAAATATGTATGAACTTCAGTTTGTTTTTGCTGTGTTTTTCTACAAAAATGATCAGTGGAAAATATAAAGCCATTTCTGAACTTAGGTCATTGGTTGGAACACGGAAGTATATGTGTATCAACAGAATTTGAGTTATTTAATGCCAAAAAAGTTGGGTTTTAAGGTATCTTTTTTAAATATTCTGTTATAGTGAGAAGGTTAATTTAGTCAGATTTTAATGAATTTTTTTATTTTTATTCTTTTTTATTTTAGAAAACAAAAATGTCTTCTAGTTTTGAATTCAAAAATGTTTTTATTTTTTTAATCATCTCACCCCGAGCAAGGCGGAAACGCTACTGATGTGCAGGGGGCTACATAAATGTAAAAAGATTAATTAGAAAAGAGTGAGGAGTACAAACTAGTTAGAAAGGAACAATAGAAAGCTGAGAAAGCAGGTGCGATGACAGATACATAGGTGGAGAGAAAGGAAGGGTTATACAGGGGTGGGGAGAGAGCTAGAGTCCAGTGGTTAGTAGATGAGTATTGACTTTGCATTTAAATTTCTGGAGGTTGTAGCCGTCAGGAAAGCAAGAGTACGGGAGCGCGTTCCACAGGCGGGAAGTGCGAGAGAAGAAGCTGCAGGAGTAGAATTGTCGTCTGCATTTGGCTAACCTGACTGTGAATGAGTGGGACTCAGATGCCAGTCTGGTTGCACGAGTAAACACCTGTTGAGGAGGCATCAGTGACTTAAGTTCGTTTTTGCTGAGAATAATCTTTTTCCCTTCAAAAATGTGTTATGGTATTAATTTTTTCTTCAAAAATTTATTGTTATAATATTTTTCCTTCAAAAATGTACATTTTTCTATAAAAGTTTATTTTTATGGATATATTTCTATAAAAGTGTATTTTTATACTTTCATAGTGTTTTGACTCCAGTTTGAGGGTTAACTATTTGCCCATACCTGGGACCCTAACAGGTACTACCACTCCGGGTCAGGGTGGACCTGAGAACAACAGCAATTAAGAGGTGGGTCTCTGCCCCTCACAACTTCCCAATCAGAGGCCTTGCTGCCGGATGTAGTTTACCGTCATGCTTAGAACCTGTATACAACAAAAATCAAAGAAAACAATAATAATAACAATAATCATAATAGCGTCCTTGTAATAATAATATGGAGAGTAAAACTGTGAAGGCGGCACAGAGAAAAATCAAGAGATAACAAAGAACAGATTAGAAGCATGGTATGTGCGTTGTGATGCAATGGATATCGACTCGGAACGGCAAATCGGGAAGCCGATTTCGAATTCCAGTTTAATTCATCGCACTCACTTACGCCCAAACACCTTTGGGAAAGGTATTAATCCGTCTCTTCATTCCAGTTATGGGTTAAATAACAGGACAGATTGAGTTCTATAGCCTGAATAACTGAACATAATAGTTGGAAACAATTAAATCTTCTACTGGGCATAAAGTGGGGGATCGGTTTTCTATTGTTATGAAGTAATAAAATGATCCCGTACTAATTACGCTTAATATAATAATGAAATATAATCTGGCTCTTCTTCCTCTAGATATGAGTTAAATGGCAGGACAGATTGGGATCTATAGCCTTGCCTGGCAACCAGTCTACCGCAGAAAGCACGGGCAACTTACTGCAATCTTCTGCAATCTTCTGCCCAGTCAGTCATGTCTCTTTCGAGACATGATCGCCGAAGCGTGTATCACGTATGGAACTTAACTGACTGACGAAGCAGTGGTTGGATCACTCGGAACTATCCTCAAGACGCTTTGGAGATAACTGATATTAATGCGAATGTTTTGGTGACAGCGTTACTTGAAACACTCCCTGTGCTGAGAAATGAGTCATGTCTCTAAGCTGCGGTGTAGGAGCTGAGGTATGCCTATCACCGCCGGAGCTGAGAGATGACTATCAACCACCCAGCCGAAATATCAAAGAGAGAATTTAAGACTGATAACATACTTGAAAGAATAAGAATTTAAGTACTTACACTATTTTGACTTTCGAATTGTTGGGTGTACGTTGTGGTGCAGTGGATATCGACTCGAAATGAGAAATCGGGGTTCCGAGTTTGAATTCCAGTTGAATTCGTTGCATTCACTTACTCACAAATACCCTTGGGAAATTTATCAATCCGTCTCTTAAATGGGTTAAATAGCAAAAGAAATCGGGTTGTATAGTCTTGGTGGGCAAACAGTCTACTGCAAAAAGTAATGGCAACCTAGTGAGACATAATGTTCTGCCCAGTCAATCATGTCTCTTTCGAAACATGATCGTCTAAGCTATGGGTTAAATAGCAGGACACATTGGGTTCTATAACGTTGGTTTGCGAACAGTCTAATGCAGAAAGTAATGGCAACCTACTGCGGGATAATCTTTTGCTCAGTCAGTCATGTCTCTTTCGACGCATGATCGCCCAAGCTATGAGTTAAATAACAGGACAGATTGGGTTCTATATCGGGATAATCTTTTGCCCAGCCAGTCATGTCTCTTTTGAGACATGATCGCCCAAAGCATATATCACGTATGGCACTTAACTGACCGACTGTCTGACAGTTGGATTTGAAGTAAAAAACTGAGTTGATATCGGGGTATCCGAACAGATATGACGACAGTTTGTTTCCATCGACAACCACCAAATATCAAATGCGTGTACATAATCGTATAAAATATTAATAACATCAACAGCAAAATAAAATAATAATAATTTAAAACACCAACGACAATACGAATTATAATAGGAACAAGAACAAACTGAATAATAATAATAATAATAATAATAATAATAATAATAATAATTATATTATATAAAGAGGTATATTTCAAAAGAGGTATTAAAAGAGGTATATTTCAAGAGGTATTTTTCAAAAGAGGTATATTTCAAGGTGATTCTTTATCTCCCTTACTATTCTGCATATCATTAATAGCACTAACCAGTCAACTTAATAAGACAGAATGTGGTTATAAAATAGGCCAAAAGAAAATAAGCCATCTATTTTACATGGATGACTTAAAGTTATATGCTAAGAATGATAATGAGCTGGAAGGTCTTCTGCAAACTGTAAAATGCTTCAGCGAAGACATTGGAATGAAATTTAATTTGAATAAATGTGCTAAAGCTACAGTTTTACGTGGATCAATACAAGAAACATCCTCAATTAGCCTAGACCCTGCTGTAACAATAAAAGAATTGAAACCAGAAGAAGCTTATAAATACCTAGGTGTAAATGAGAGCGAAAACATTCACCATAAAAAAATGAAAGAAATAGTGCGTAAAGAGTACTATAGAAGGCTACGAATGATATTAAAAACTGAATTAAATTCACAGAATAGAGTTATGGCCATTAATAGCCTTGCAATCCCAGTTGTCCAATATAGCTTCAACATCTTAAACTGGACTCTAAACGACATCAGGCGAATGGATGCTAAAACAAGAAAGCTTCTTTCTAAGCATAGGATGCATCACCCAAAGGCTGATGTAGACCGTCTATACATACCCCGTAAAGAAGGTGGAAGGGGTCTTATTCAGCTGGAATTGTCATACAAGACAACAACTATTGGCTTACTAACATACATAGAAACAACAAAGGATTGGATGATACAATTAGTAAGACAACATGAAGAAAGAAAGAAAAAATATTCAATAATAAAAGAAGGCAGTAAATACAAACAAGAATTACAGTTAGTAGATTCTGTAGAAAAGCAAAACAGTAGCCAAGAACCAACTATTGCGGCAAAAAATATGAAAATGAAAGCCAAAGATAAAGCTCTTGAAAAGATAAAACAGCGCTGGCAAGACAAACCTCTGCATGGCCAATATCCAGTACGTGCCAATAAATCCAATGTTGACAAAGTTAATACTCATCGATGGTTACGTGCATCTGGATTAAAGTCTGAAACTGAAGGATTTATACTTGCAGCACAAGACCAAAGTCTTTTCACGAGAAACTTTCAGGCAAATATTATGCATAATAATATGGATCCAAAATGCAGGTTTTGTGATAAACACCAAGAAACAATAGACCACCTAATCTCAGGCTGTTCTGTGCTTGCCCCAAACGAATATAAAAATCGCCACGATAGAGTTGGGCAATATTTACATTGGGCAATGTGCAAACATTATGGAAAAGCTGTAAACAAACACTGGTATGAACATCATCCAGCACCGGTTACAGAAATAGAAGATGTAACCATTCTATGGGATTACACCATCTACACAGACAGAAAAATTGAAGCAAACAGGCCAGACATTATTGTTAAAAACCAGAAGGAGAAAACTTGTCTATTAATTGATATGGCTTGTCCAGCGGATTGTAACATATCAATCAAGGAATTTGAAAAACTGTCAAAATATAAAGACCTGGAAATTGAAATAGAAAAAATGTGGAAATTGAAAACAAGAGTTGTGCCAGTGATAGTAGGTGCACTTGGAATGATAAAAAATGGAACAAAACAACACATTGAAAGAATCCCTGGAAACCCCAGCTTAAGAGATATACAAAAAATTGTATTATTAAGTACAGCCCACACACTAAGGAAAACGTTATCTATGTAATGCTGGGGATGATAGGGAGGATAGAAAAACATGAAATGGAGTCATAACAACACGCCACTACCTGCCTTAGGTCTCCCCGCAGACTTGGTTGGTAGTGAGACCAATGCAGAAATCTAAATATGATGAAAAATGACATAATAATAATAATCATGAAGTCAACTAAGGAAAAAATAAAGCAAAAAATACAACTGAAGGCTCAAAGAATAAGACGCTATAAGAAAAGATCACGATTTTACAGACAAAACAAGATTTTTCAAACCGACGCAAAGAAATTTTACAGGGAAATAGGTAAAAAAAGAATTGAAGTGACAGTCCCCCACACCCAGAATGGAAGAAGTTACACAGTTCTGGGAAAAGATATGGGCTTGCCCAAAAGAACATAACAAAGAAGTAGATTGGATTGCACAAAAGATAGAACGAATCAAAAATAAACCAGAACAGACATGGGATGGAATTACAGAAGAGGATGTTAAATTTGCACTAAAAAAAAGCACACAATTGGAAATTCCCAGCTATAGATAAAATTCCTAACTTTTGGCTACATTATTTAAATACAGCACATAAAAAAACTAGCCAAAGAATTTCGAGAAATGGTTGACAATTCCACTAAAATTCCTGCATGGATGACCAAAGGAATTACATTTCTTCTACCCAAGAATGGTGACACAAACAACCCGAAAAACTACAGACCAATTACATGCCTTCCGACAACATATAATCTGTTAACATCTATTTTAACAAAACAGACATATTTATTCTTAGAAAGAAATGACATGATACCGCTTGAACAAAAAGGTTGCAAACGTGGCTCTTATGGATGTAAAGACCAATTGCTTATTAACAAAATGATCCTGGAAAACTGCTACAGTACAAAGAAAAATCTTAGTACTGCCTGGATAGATTATCGTAAGGCATTCGATAGTGTGCCACATTCCTGGATTTTAAAGACTTTAAATATATACAAGATATCACCCGTCATCATCAATTTCACCAAACAGTGCATGTCTATATGGGAAACAACCCTTTACCTCAATTATATAAATGGAACCTATAAGTCTGTTGAAATAAACATCAAAAGAGGTATATTTCAAAGTGATTCTTTGTCTCCATTACTATTCTGCATATAATTAATAGCACTAACCAGTCAACTTAATAAGACAGAATGTGGTTATAAAATAGGCCAAAAGAAAATAAGCCATCTATTTTACATGGATGACTTAAAGTTATATGCTAAGAATGATAATGAGCTGGAAGGTCTTCCGCAAACTGTAAAATGCTTCTGCGAACTCATTGGAATGAAATTCAATTTGAATAAATGTGCTAAAGCTACAGTTTTACGTAGATCAATACAAGAAACATCCTCAATTAGCTTAGACCCTACTGTAACAATAAAAGAATAGAAACCAGAAGAAGCTTATAAATACCTAGGTGTAAATGAGAGTGAAAACATTCACCATAAAAAAATGAAAGAAATAGTGCATAAAGAGTACTATAGAAGGCTACGAATGATATTAAAAAAAGAGTTATGGCCATTAATAGCCTTGCAATCCCAATTGTCCAATATAGTTTCAACATCTTAAACTGAACTCTAAACGATATCAGGCGAATGGATTCTAAAACAAGAAAGATTCTTTATAAGCATAAGATGCATCATCCAAAGGCTGATGTAGACCGTCTATACATACCCCGTAAAGAAGGTGGAAGAGGTCTTATTCAGCTGGAATTGTCATACAAGATAACAATTATTGGCTTACTAACATACATAGAAACAACAAAGGATTGGATGATACAATTAGTAAGGCAACATGAAGAAAGAAAGAAAAAATATTCAATAATAAAAGAAGGCAGTAAATTCAAACAATATTTACACTTAGTAGATTCTGTAGAAAAGCAAAACAGAAGCTAAGAACCAACTATTGCGGCAAAAAATATGAAAATGAAAGCCAAAGATAAAGCTCTTGAACAGATGAAACAGCGCTGGCAACACAAACCTCTGCATGGCCAATATCCAGAACGTGCCAATAAATCCAATGTTGACAAAGTTAATACTCATCGATGGTTACGTGCATCTGAATTAAAGTCTGAAACTGAAGGCTTTATTCTTGCAGCACAAGACCAAAGTCTTTTCACTAGAAACTTTCAGGCAAATATTATGCATAATAATATCGATCCAAAATGAAGGTTTTGTGATAAACACCAAGAAATAACAGGCCACCTAATCTCAGGCTGTTCTGTGCTTGCCCCAAATGAATATAAAAATCGCCACGATAGAGTTGGGCAATATTTACATTGGACAATATGCAAACATTATGGAAAATCTGTAAACAAACACTGGTATGAACATCACCCAGCACCGGTTACAGAAATAGAAGATGTCACCATTCTATGGGATTACACCATCTACACAGACAGAAAAATTGAAGCAAACAGGCCAGACATTATTGTTAAAAACCAGAAAGAGAAAACTTGTCTATTAATTGATATGGCTTGTCCAGCGGATTGTAACATAGCAACCAAGGAATTTGAAAAACTGTCAAAATATAAAGACCTGGAAATTGAAATAGAAAAAAATGTGGAAATTGAAAACAAGAGTTGTGCCAGTGATAGTAGGTGCACTTGGAATGATAAAAAATGGAAAAAACAACACATTGAAAGAATACCTGGAAACCCCAGCTTGAGAGATATACAAAAAATTGTCTTATTAAGTACAACCCACACACTAAGGAAAACTTTATCTATGTAACGCTAGGGATGATAGAGGAGATAGAAAAACATGAAATGGGGCCATAACAACTCGCCAGGACCTGCCTTAGGTCTCCCCGCAGACTTGGTTGGTAGTGAGACCAAAGCAGAAATCGAAATATGATGAAAAATGACATAATAATAATAATAATAATAATAATAATAATAATAATAATAATAATAATAATAATAATGGAAACTAGGAAACAACAAAAGACTGGTTGATACAATTTTTCAAACAACATGAAAACAGAAAGATAAAGTATTCAATAATGAAAGAAGGCAGTAAATATAAATAAGATTTACATTTACTACATTCTGTAGAAAACGCAAACAGAACCCAGGCATAAACTCGTTACAGCTAAAAATATGAAAAAGAAAACCAAGTATAAAGCTCTTGAAAAGATGAAACAATGCTGTCAAGACAAATCTCTGCATGTCCAATATCCAGAACGTCCTAGTAAACCCGATATTGATAAAGTTAATACTCATCGATGGTTACAAGTAGGTACCTCCAGTCATTTTCGATATTTAATTTTTAAGCTGAATTTTTGAAAATTAAAAATTTTCTTGAAACTTTTTAGTTCAGTTGAAAGCTAAATGATTAAATTTACTATTTCCAGTAAGCAAAATAGTTTGGTTTATTTTAAACAGAAATTATATTGATTAGAATATAAAAGTTTGAGATTTTCTTTCAATTTTTGAATTTTGCCGCCATTTTTGAGCGATCGACACATTTGCAAACAAAATTAATTCTCGGGTTATAAAATCTTGCAAAAATAAAATATACATCATTGACACATTATTTTTGGAAAATTAGCAATTCTTATGTTAAATTAATCTGATTTACACACGTATTACTTATATATAGCGTGAAATTTAGAATAAGACTATTTCTTAATCACAGATTTGAACTTTTTGACTTGTCCGCCGTATTTCAAAAACGTGTTGACAGGTTCTTGATTAGAGATAAAACGGTATGGCGTTCATAAGTGACAAAATTGTACAATTTTTTTTTGAGTGGTAAGAGTTAAAAATCTAACCGCAACAAATCTTTGAAGTATTTTAAAAATATTTTTGAAACTTTATAAATTAATATATTTTAAAAAAATGTAACAATTCTTTTAAAATTTCATTATTAATCGAAAAAGAAAAAGATTTTCAGACTATAATGTCCCTAACTTTCATTATTTATTCAAGCGATCAAATTAAATAATATCAGATTTTTATTGCATTTTTTATTTTAATCTTCGGAGCAGATTTTCGGATACAGAGGTCAATTTAAAAAAAATAGATGATTTATATTCTTTAATGAGTCCTGCGTTTGACTAGTGAAACCATATACTCAACTAAGTAAAATTTATTAAAATTTCATGAATTTACCTGAGTGGGTAACAGAGGTAAAATATATATGTATTTCTACCAAGATTTTAAAAAAATAATAATTTCAAAAATAATTTCATACATTTGTGAATGAGTATTGAAAGTTTCATTAAAATCTGAGAATTGTTTGATTTTTTCAAAAATTTCCAAATTAATGTGGAAAAAAGTGGGTGATGTAATCATTACGTTTTCCATTATAAATAGTTGTAACGTTTTGGTTACCCGCTAACTCAAATCAAAACAAGATTTTTTGCCAAAATTTCGAACATGTTTGAAGGGGTTAAAAATTATTATGATTTTTGCTCTTAATAATAATATAAACGTTTTGATGGAAAAAAGTTTGTTTTTATTAAGTTTGGAGCCTCTTTTTAATCATACTATGCTGTTTTTTAGCGATTTAGTGAAGGCACCTAGTTACAAGTATCTGGATTAAAGTCTGAAACTGAAAGCGGATTGTAACGTATCAACAAAGGAATTTGGAAAACTGTCAAAATATAAAGACCTGGAAATCGAAAAAGAAAAAAATATGAAAATTGAAAAGAAGAATAGTACCAGTGATAGTAGGTGCACTAGAATGATAAAAAAAGGAACAAAACAACATATTGAAAGAATCACCAGAATCCCCAGTTTAAGAGATATACAAAAATTGTCTTGATTAGTCCAGCTTACACACTAAAAACTTTATTCATCTACGGCTAGTGATGCTATGGGAGATAGAAAAACAAATTGAGTATAGCCATAACAACGCACCACCAACTGCTTTAGGTCTTTCCACTGACTTGGGAGGTTATGTAACGATAGCAGAAATTGAAATATAATAATAATACTAATAACAAAACTAACAGCAACAGCAGTATGAATAATAATAAAAACTACAACAACAATGACATTTGTCTATATTTCAAAGATTATTGTAATTATTGACACTATTTACATTGTTCGGACTACTGTCCATATCTTTGTTTTTTTTTAATCGTATCCCCCCTAGAAAGGCGGTAACATCACTGATGTGCAGGCAGCTACATAAGAGTAAAAAGATTAGATAGAAAAGAGTGAAGAAAAAGACAAACCAGTTAGAAAGGTGCAAGAGAAGGATGGGAATACAGGAGAGATGACACCTGCAAAGGTGGAGAGAAAGGAAAAGATATACAGGGTGGTGAAGAAAGAACTAGAGTCAAATGGTTAAGGGATCAGTATTGGCATTGCATTTAAATTCCTGGAGGTTGTAGCCGCCAGGAAAGCAAGAATATGAAAGCGACTTCCACAGGCGGGAAGTGCGTAAAAGGAAGCATTTGGTCGATCTAACTGTGAATGGGTGGGACCCAGTTGCTAGTCTAGTTGCACGAGTAAACACCTGTTTCAGGGGTACCACTGACTTAAGTTGCCATATTCACAAGTTAAATAATGTAAATAACGACGACAATATAAAGAATAATAACACATACGACAACAAAAGCATAATATAAAATAATAACACCAACAACCACAATAGTTCAATAATAACAAAACGGCAATGGTAACAATATGAATACTATTAATATCACTATCACCAACAATATAAAAATAATAACACCAAAAAAATATGAGTAATAATGACAACACTGACAAAAAGAACAATAATATTAATAATATGTATATGAATATCAATAATAATATTAACAACAGAAATAATAGAATAATAATAATATCAATGACACTAATAACGGCAACAATATAAATAATAATTTTACCAACAACAATATCAGTAATTATAACAACAATACCTACAATAACAATAATAAAAATACCAACAACGGTAACAACAACAACTGATAAAAACAATAATAATTATATGAATATGAATATCAATAACAATATTAACAACAACAGTAATAATATGAATAATAATAATATCAATGACACTAACAACGACAACAATATAAATAATAATTTTAACAACAACAATATCAGTAATTATAATAACAATACCTAAAATAACAATAATAAAAATACCAACAACGGTAACAACAACAATAATAACATTAATAATAGTAAAAAGCACGGTTTCTAGAATACTGTTAGATTTCATGGGAGAGTGCCAAATTCAAATAGCATATATAAAAAGGTGGGCAGTGGGGAAGATATAACTCCCAATATACTGTAGATAAAATGTTTTTGGAAAGAGCGAAAACAAAAAAAAAAAATAGAAAGAGAAGCCCTACTGATACACCATATGGTTCAAATTATCACATATGTCCTTGAGATACCACGATTTCTCCCGTTTATGATTTCAAAATTTCTCAGCTGCTTCAAAAGCCTTCCAAATATAAAGCACCCGATACTTATTAGTTACTCTATGTGTCTGCACACCAACAAAGAAGGCTAGTGACCATTGCCGAGGGCGAAATAATCTCTTGCCTCTTCCTTTTTGAAGAATTCTACCGATCTTCTTTGCCAATTTCAACACTTGTTGTTGACACCGTCCCACTTTTTCGTCGCACATAGAATTCTTCCTATCTTTCTAAAGTAATGTTGTTCTTACTGTTATAATGATTACCAGTAATCAGTCAGTTAAGTGCCATACGTGATACACGCTTGGGCGATCATGTCTCGAAAGAGACATGACTGACTGGGCAGAAGATTATCCCGCAGTAGGTTGTCATTGCTTTCTGCAGTAGACTGATTGCCAGCCAAGGCTATAGAATACAATCTGTCCTGCCATTTAACTCATAGCTGGAGAGAGAAGAGATAGATTATATTACATTATTATATTAAGTATAAGGGGATCAGTTTATTACTTCGTAACAATGGAAAACAGATCCCCCACTTTATGCCCAATAGAAGTTTTAATTGTTTTCCAACTATGTTCAGTCAGTCAGTTAAGTGTCATATGTGATGCACGCTTAAGCGATCATCTCTCGAAAGAGACATGACTGACTGGGCAGAACATTATCCTGCAGTAGGTTGCCATTACTTTCTGCGGTAGACTGGTTGCCAGCCAAGGCTATAGAACCCAATCTGTCTTGCTATTCAACCCATAGCTGGATTATATTATTATATTATTATTTCATTTACAATTATTCACTTGGCAATAAATACTAAAAATGGTATGAAATACCTCATTTTTTACAACACTGGGGTGGCCTAATAATTATAGCCGGTAGTGTAGTTTGTAATTCATAAAATGTATTTTTAGTGATTTTACTATAAAATGTATTTTTATATTCTTCTAGTGTTGCATTGATTGTTATTTTACTCTAAAATGTATTGTTGGTCATTTTATTATAAAAATATCCTGTTGAGAATTCACGGTTTTCTCATAGCTGCGGCCTAAACAAGTGCTACGACCATGGGTCAGTGTGGATTTTGGAACAACTGTAGTCAAGAGGTGGTTCCACGCTTCTTAAAACCTTCCATCTGTCCTTACTGCCGGATGTGGTTTATCATCATACCCAGAAAAAAAGATTAGAATTACGAAAGAACAAGGACTCAAAGATGAAAGAACGAAAGTATCAGAGAGAGAGAGAGAGAGAGAGAGAGAGAGATAAAGAGAGAGAGAGAGAGAAGGAGGGAAGAAGAGAGAGGGAGAGAGAGAGATAGAGAGAGAGAGAAGGAGGGAAGAAGAGAGAGGGAGAGGGAGACAAAGGGAAGCGGTATACATTAGTTAAAAGAAGGTCCAAACGGAAAGAGAAAGAAAGAAAAGTGAGAGAGAGGGTATAATTCCGAGTTATAGAAAGAAAAAGAAAACAGTATCTGTATATCTAATTAACGTGAGAAGTGGAGATGTATATTTAGAAACAAAATGAAGAAGAATAATTGGGATAGAGATAAAACAGAGAGAGAGAGAGAGAAAGAGAGAGGAGAGGGAGGAGAGAGAGGGGTAGAAATAGGAAAAAGAGTAGGTTTTAGAGAAAACAATCCAACGGTGATGAGAAAATATAAGTGTGAATGAGAGCAAAAGGAAAGTGAGAAAAAGAAAGAGAAGTAACGTGTACAGAAATAACATGAGAGAGAGAGAGTAAGAGAGAGAGAAAGAGAGAGAAAGAGAGAGAAAGAAAGAACCTAATATGTGTGAACGAGAAATATATATATATATATATATATCTTAAAGAAAAAAGATTTCCAGTACTTTACACATTGCCTGATGAGACATTGAAGTTTCAATGTCGAAACAAACGTACCTTCGTAGCGAATATATATAAAATAATTAGGCACATGTTCTAATATATATATATATATTTTCTAAATATATGCTGTTAAATATAAGAGACAATGAATGTCTATTATGTTTAATCATGAGCCGTTCTAAACGTCGTATTTTTGCTTTAATTTCAGGTGAAAATAAAGACAAAAATTCTCCAACATTTGGATAATTATTTATTGATTTTCTTCTAAGCTTTCGGCTCACATGAGCCATCTTCAGAGATGTTGTTTAGACTGAAAAATTATAACATCCACCATCACCGACGATTTTATTTTGTGTTGACATAAAACTCCGCTTGGCAACGGCAATAGTTACCAAAAATAATAAACGCAGTTCTTAAATTTGCGATGCGGTTTTAGGACGTCACACCGCGGGATAGCGCGAAATGACAACAAAACCATGTAGTCAAATGCAATGTAATATGTTATTTCCGGATTTAAAGTTGATTTTATTGAGTATTGGTTGTTTAGATTTGATATACATGGCCTCCGATATCTGCAGGTTCTTCTTACTGTGTGTATGAGTAAAGATCACCGTATTGTTGACCAAAATCTGTCTGATATTGCCTACATGTTTATGTTTTTCCTAGAAATATTGTTTAATAGTACTCTGATCAGAAAGATGACATGTAAGTCTACGGGAGAGCGTGGTTGTAGTAAAACCAATATATGTACTAGGTTTTTTTTATTAGTATCAGAGATACAATCTCTGAATGGGCATGCAAATTGGTACACTACAAAAAAACCAATGTATTTTCACCTGAGATTAAAGGAAAAATACGAAGTTTAAAACGGCTTATGATTAAACGTAATAGACATTCATTTTCTCTTATATTTAACAGCATATGTTTAGAAAATTACTTGCTGCCTAGATACACTAAATATATATATATATATATATATATATATATATATATATCTGCAGTACCATTACAAAGATGTTTTCTTAGGTATTTTTAATACAGTTACACTAATTAAACTTTTTACTGCTCCGAGAACAAGTTTAGGTATTCAGTCAAACAATCTGATTGTATAAAAAACTTCAAAATGTATCCAACGAAAAAAGAAAAAACGATATTTAGTAACTCAAACGTTTATAACATATTTTTATAACAACGTTTTTGATAAAAATGTTCATATTAGGATACGGCTGTTTTTTTTTTAGGACATTCAAGATTAATTTTATGATTACTTTTGGGAATGTTTAAAAATATTATGCCATTGTTTTTTCTATCAACCGTTCTTTCAAACATTGACAAAATGGGGAAAAGCAAATTAACTGATCAAGACTACCGTAAACGTATTGTTGACCTTCAGACAAATGAACTTGTTTTTAGGAAGATGTCTAGTCAGTTAAATGTGCAATTGTGTTCAGTTGGTACGGTAGTTCGTCACTGGAAGACGTGTCATTCCATTTGTCCCCACCACCCCAACAAAAAAAAAAAAAAATTCTGGTTGTTCTGAAAAAGTAATGGAACATACAGCAAGATCATGTTGAGAAAAGTTAGCAATGAGTACCCCAGTTACGTTTAAAATACTTCAGGGAGGACTACAAGTAAATGGAGAAAAAGTATGCAGAATACAGATACACTTCGTCGATATAAAATCTTTCCGCCGAATCCAAGGTAAAAAAAAAAAAAAAGACACACACACTTCTTATGCGAAAACACGTTCTTGCTAAACTGGATTTTGCAAACGAGCATAGTATCAAACCTACAGTATTTTGGGAAAATGTACTTTGATCAGGTGAAAGGAGAATTGAAATTTTGGCAGAAATGTTGTGTCAAAGGTGTGGAGAAAAAAAGATATTCTCCGAAGAATACTATACAAACAGCAAAATTTAGAGGCAGATCAAAGACGATCTCGGGTTGCTTCAGTGTCTAGAGTGTTGAGAATATTAAAACATTAGAACGGGGAATGAATTAAGCATATTTAGGATGTGCGTTTTGGTGCAGTGGATATCGATTCGGAAAGAGAACCCGAAGATCCGAGTCTAAATTCCTTGCTTTCACTTACGCAGATATACCTATGGGAAAGGTATAGATTAAATGCATGGTTTAAATAATAGGACAGATTGAGTTCTATAGCCTTGGCTGGCAACAAGTTTATCGCAGAAAGTAATGGCAACCTGCTGCGGGATAATATTCTGCCCAGTCAGTCGTATCTATTTCGAGACACGATCACCCAAATGTGTATCATTATGGCACTTAACTGACTGATAGGGATATTTTTCGAGTACACATTCGCTGTGCTTGAAATCATGTTGGATCTTTCAATAAGAAAACGATTTTAACAAACTGCAAAGCTAACAAAATCAAGTTCAAATAGAATAGATGTTCTAAAATGTCTAAGTCAATCTCCAGATCTCAACCCAACTGAAAATTTATTAAGAAAACTGAAACTGAGAAATCAAAGAAGGAACCTATATATATATATATATATATATATATACTAAATAGTGTGAGAAGCCGTGAACATTTTCTTTAAATTGTATATTTATTGTTTTCGTTAGTATACATGCTATGATACATTAAGTGTCCATAATGGTATTTGTGACGCTACACGTGTTTCGATTCTAAAGTTCGCTCTCTTCAGGCGAATAAATTTGTGGCTTTACGTATCGAGTTCCTTTTGTTTCTGATCACCAAGTTGTTGTTTTATAAATAAGTAAGTAGAAAAAATAAGTAGGTAGAAAAAATAAGAAAATAAATAAAATCACTAAAATAAAATAAAATAAGTTAAAATAAATCAAATGTTGGAATGAATAAATCAAGTGTTTATCTCAATTTGAAGAGGTTTTGGTCTGGGGGTGACCTTTTTAGTATGTTAAAATTATCTTCTAGTCACTTTAGCTTATCTATTATCGGTCATTTGGTTATTCTTTATTGCTTTGACGGTGTTTTGAATATATATATATATATATATATATATATATATATATATATATATATATATATCATTGATGGATGTGCGTTGTGAAGCCGAGTTCGAATTCCAGTTGAATGCCCTGCAGTCACTTACGCGCAAATACCATTGGGAAAGAGAGAAAAAAAATGAGAAAAAGAAAGAGAGGTGGTGAATGACACCCAAACTGCAAAGAGAGAACTATAGAAAAAGAGAGTGTCTCGAGTGATAGTGAAAGAGAGAGATTGAGGGGGGTGTTTAGAGTGAATGACACCCAAACTGCGAAGAGAGATCTAGAGAAAAAGAGAGAATATAAAGAGAGTGAGTAGAGAGAGAGAGAGAAAGAGAGAGTGAGAGAGAAAGAGAGAGAGGCGAGAACAATAAACGTGTCTGTGCTAGAAAAGAAAAAAACAGATTTACGATAAAGAGAGAGAGAGAGAGAGAGAGAGAAAGAGATTGAGGGGTGTGTTTAGAGTGAATGACCCCTCAAACTGCGAAGAGAGATCTATAGAAAAAAGAGAATATGAAGAGAGTGAGTAAAGAGAGAGAGAGAGAGAGAGAGAGATTGAGAGAGAGAGATTGAGAGAGAGAGAGAGAGAGAGAGAGAGAGAATGATATATGTCAGAGCTGAAATAATAAAAATCGACAAAGAAACTCCGAGATGGATAAAAAAAAATCTCAGGGATGGAATGAATGAGAAGAAGACATAAGAGAGAGAGAGAGAAAATATGAAAGAGAATAAATAAAAATATGAAAGAGAGAAAGAGAAGAGAAAGAGAGAGAAGAGTAGAAAATAAAAGAGAAATATATAAAGTAATTAAAGAGTGATAAGAAAACAACCAGAGAGAGAGAGAGAGAGAAAGAGAGAGAGAGAGAGGGAGAGAGAGAGAGGGAGGGAGGAATGACTAGAAAAAAAAAGAAGAGAAAAAAATATTTTTCAGGCCTAAAGAAAGAAAACTAAATAAGACAAAAAAAAAAAAGAAAAAAGAAGGAATATGAAGAGAGAATGAATGAAAGACAGAAGATAAAAAAATATGAAAGAAAAGGTAGAACAAAGAGAGGAAAAGAAGAAAGAGAATAAAGAGAAAATAAAATAAGTAGATAAAAAAAGCAGAGTAAGAGAGAGAGAGAGAGACGTAGAAAGATAAAGAGGAAGAGAAATAAAAATGATATGAGTAAGATAAAGAAAGAAAAATAAAGGAAAAAGAAACTAATGACTAGGGTGGTGGATAAGAGAGAGAGAGTGGGTGTGTATGTAGTTTTCACAAAATAAAGTTAAAATTATAGAAATGCAGAACTTTAAAAGGAAGGGACGAAAGAAAAAGATAAAGAGAAGAAAGAGGAAAGAAAGGCAAAAGAGAACTGAATAAAGAGGTAGGGAAAATAAAGAACAAAAGCGAAATTAGTTGGGGTTTTCTTTGTGGGATAATTTACACGTGTTGCGCACAGAACCCGATGGATCATGTAAATGAGGGAGGTACACCTGATAGGCGGCAAGCGGTTGGTGCGTCTACAATAAACGGGCAAAGGAGATCCCGTAAACCGGCTGTCGTCGGTCGGCCATGAGAGTCTGCTTGATAAACACAGCTACGCGTGAATGAAATTAAAAAAAAAAAAATGAAAAGAAGAAATAAAAAAAAAACGAAAGTCATCGGTCCCCAGGAGACAGAAACAGAGTAAGAAAAAGAAAGAGAGAGAGAGTGTGTGGGATGGAGCGTCGGCCTGGGTCCATATGACGCTATTATTGTTCCAGGACGTGAGAACTGCGCTAAGTACAGATGGTCGCACAAGGAAAATAGAATGAAAACAACGAAACGAGCATGTGGACAGTCAATAGAAGAAGGGACCGTTTGCGGGGGCGATTTGTGGAGGAGTGTGTACGCGCTGAGATGGGTGGGGTTTCGGAGGATTTAGTGCAGCGAGAAGTTGAGAAGCAGTAGGTAAAACATGAAGAGACTGGATGTAAAGTTGAGGCACCATCAATGATTATTAGTCGGTAAGAAAGAAACAAAAAAGAAAGGCAGAAATATTTAAAAAAGAAGAAATGGAGGAAATACGAGGGAACTTGGCGGGTGTGTAAAAAGAAAGAACCAAGGCATGAAGGTAAAAAAGTGATAAAGAGATAAATAAAAAAAAGGAAAGAAAAAGAGGGAAGGAAAAAGAAAGAAAGCAACAAATGAATTAATAAAGAACAGCGACTGAATAAAAAGAAGGAATAAAATAGGAAAAAAGATAAAAAAACAAAAAACATCGAAATAAGTGAGTCGGAAAGAAAGAAGAAAATCTATCTATCTATCTATCTATCTATCTATCTATCTATCTATCTATCTATCTATCTATCCCAGTCTTTTCATTATCTATCTATCTATCTATCTATCTATCTATCTATCTATCTATCTATCTATCTATCTATCCCATCGTCTTTTCATTATCTATCTATCTATCTATCTATCTATCTATCTATCTATCTATCTATCCCTATCCCAGTCTTTTCATTATCTATCTATCTATCTATCTATCTATCTATCTATCTATCTATCTATCTATCTATCTATCTATCCCAGTCTTTTCATTATCATATCTATCTATCTATCTATCTATCTATCTATCTATCTATCCCAGTCTTTTATTATCTATCTATCTATCTATCTATCTATCTATCTATCTATCTATCTATCTATCTATCTATCTATCCCAGTCTTTTCATTCTATCTATCTATCTATCTATCTATCTATCTATCTATCTATCTATCTATCTCAGCCTTTTCATTATCTATCTATCTATCTATCTATCTATCTATCTATCTATCTATCTCAGTTTGCACATATCTTTTTTCTTTCTCGCTGTCTATCAAACTTTCTTTCTTTCTTTCTTATTTTGCTCTTCAACTTTTCTCTTTCATTCATTCCTTTCTTCTATCTATCTATCTATCTATCTATCTATCTATCTATCTATCTATCTATCTATCTATCCCAGTCTTTTCATTATCTATCTATCTATCTATTTCAGTTTGTGCATATCTAGGGAGAATTTGATGAGGCGGATAAAAACCGGTACTACTCTTTGATCTTAGCCAAAAAACGCGAAGATAGATAGATAGATAGATAGATAGATAGATAGATAGATAGATACGCACAGACGGATATACACTGATAGATTATGCTTTCATAACAGTGCTTGTTCCTCTATTCGATAATCAGAATATTCTGTTTTAATCACGTTCAAAGCGGGGTAAAGACACTACTTGGTTTCAGTGAGAAAATGATAGGAAAAATAAGAACGAAGAAATTACATAAGTCGAGAGTGAGAATGACGGAATAATATAAAACAATCAAAGCCATCACCAGAAATCCAATTACCATAAATAAAATATGATTATCCGCCGAATAATTTCTTTAAAATTACTATGAAGTGAAATGTTAGTAAGACTGGGATTTGGCTAGTATATATATATAATTATATATATTTACAATAAGACTGAAACAGTTTAAATTTCCTATGGAACACATATCGATGCTAAAATGAGACTTGTTTTATTTCAGTCACGAGGCCAATAATTTCGTTATATTTGTTGGTTGTTTGTTGAAGATTACGTAAATTCACAAACTGACTATAATATTTATTAATTGCGTATATATATATATATATATATATATATGTATATATATATATATATAAGTGCTCTGCGTAACTGCCTTTTTGTTAACACTTTTTGGTTAGTTTAGTATCGAGCACTTTTCTTTCCTGGTGGTTCGTTCCGTTCGAGGGTTTTTTTCTTTACTGTGAAGAACCGTATGTATTGTCGGTCCTACGCAGTTTTCTTTTTTTCCCCCTCTTTGTCCAAAGCTCTATAGCCGAGGACAATAACGGAGTTAGATTCTGCTGGTTATTCGTGGTCTTTAAAAGTTTCTTGTGTAACATTTTAAGATTAGAATACGTACAGAGTCGGTTTTATTATTATTATTAATATATATATATATATATATATATATATATATATATATATATATATATATATACATATATATATTTTCTAGACATATGCTATTAAATATAAGAGACAATGAATGTCTATTATGTTTAATCATGAGCCGTTATAAACGTCGTATTTTTGCTTTAATTTCAGTTGAAAATAAAGACAAAAATTCTCCAACATTTGGATAATTATTTATTGGTTTTCTTCTAAGCTTTCGGCTCACATGAGCCATCTTCAGAGAGGTAGTTTAAATTGAAATATTATAAAATCCACCATCACCGACGATTTTATTTTGTGTTGACATAAAACTCCGCTTGGCAACGGCAATAGTTACCAAAAATAATAAACGCAGTTCTTAAGTTTGCGATGCGGTTTTATGACGTCACACCGCGGGATAGCGCGAAATGACAACAAAACCATCTAGTCAAATGCAATGTAATATGTTATTTCCTGTTTTAAAGTATATATATATATGCGTTGTGGTGCAGTGGATATCGACAAGGAACGAGAAATTGGAGAGCCGAATTCGAATTCCAGTTGAATTCGTTTCCTTCAGTTACGCGCAAAAACTCTTTGCAAAAGTATTAATTCGTCTCTTCCTCCCAGCTATGAGTCAAATAAGAGGACAGATTGGGTTCTATAGCCTTGCTTGCCAACCAGTCTACCACAGAAGGTAATGGCAACCTACTGCCATAAAATCTTCTGCCCAGTCAGTCATGTCTCTTTCGAGACATGGTCACCCAAGCATGTATCACTTATGGCACTTAACTGACTGATTTTTTATTTTTATAATCCTATCGCCCCAAGCAATGCAGTCAATTGGCACTGGTACGCAGGGGGTTACGTAGGAGGAAAGTTATGAGAAAGAGTGACAGGCTACAGGGCGTGTCTGGAAGTGGGTAAGAGAAAGGTTAAGACCCTGAGAGTAGTATGGACGGAGAAAGGAACATGAAAGAGAGAGAGGATGCAAGTTAGCAAGATAGGAGATGATAATTGACTTTACACTTAAACTCCTATATATCAGTTATATATATATATATATATATATATATATATATATATATATATATATATATATAATAAAAACATGATTTTTGTTTTGTTTGTTTGGTTTCCTAAGCAGTGAAAATTCATCTACCAGCGTGTGCAAGATCACCTATTTTAAAAAAATGTACCTTCCCCTTTATCCTGAGTAATAATAATAGTAAAAAAAAAATAAATTTTAGATTAAATAATTAAGGGATGTATATACACTATCGCCCATAATTATAAGGCCGCTCCAGTTTTTTTTAAAGAAATGATGTATTTATACTATTTTTGTATTAATTGCCAAGTGGATAATTCTAAATGAAAATAGAATGGTTCTTTTGTTATTATTACTTTGCTAAATTTTACAAAGCAAGGAAGCAAAGATTAACTCAACCGAATCACCTTAAATTTTCTTCATTCTTTCATTGATGAAACTGCAATATCGGTAATTATTAAATATTTATGAATTTATTTGATGCACATGTTATTGTGCAGTATTAACCATTCTATTTTCATTGATAATTATTCACTTGGCAACAAATATTAAAAAATAGTATGAAATACATCATTTTTTTAAACACTGGGGTGGCCTGATAGTTATGGCCGGTAGTGTAGTGAAAAAGTTTACTTATGATGCGTAGTCCCACCACCGTAACATTTTAGCCCAGTGAAATCCTGAAGGATGCAACTCATCACATGTAAACTTTTTCCCCTTTGTCATAGAATTTACCCAATACTGTTCTTGATATATGAAAATATATATCGTCATCTCATATATACATATACAAGCCTGTTTCGCTGTATCACAGCTTATCAGTGTGGCTAGATATCCACTTGCCTCCGGCCGGGATCGAAACTCGACCGATTTGGTGTCAGTCTGGGTCGTTAAACCTTAAGCCATAGATATTATGGAATCAAGGAATGGAAAATTTTAGCGTCTTATATATAAGTAATGTATTATGCACACGCACGTCACCGAAAGAACTCAATTAATTGCTGAAAAGTCATGCATATATCGCCGAAGTGGTAACTGTTTTCCCTCTGTAGAGTGCTCAATCGTAATGAGAGCATAATATATTCGTCATCCACATACAAGTCTGTTTCGCTGTATCACAGCTCATCAGTGTGGATAGACATCCACTTGCCTCCGAAAATAAACCGATTTGGTGTCAGTTGGAGTCGCTACCTCCAAAGCCAAAGCCACATTCAATCAGAGAAGGGAAATTTTAGCGTGTTATATATAAGCGGCATATAAAATAAAAATATAGTTTTAACGCATGATCTATACAGTTTGAGAATCCGTTATCCGAAATTCTTAGGACCTGAAATGCTTCAGTTTTCATATTTGCTCGGATTTTGGAATACTGGCTATTTAAGTTGTATATAGGATCTATAAAATGGGGCAGTTTGGGAATAGAACTCAAGCATAAACACTGTATAATCTTTACATTTCATAACACAACTTATACATATAAGTATTTTTACATAAAACTTAATTAATTTTGAAATTATTTTAATATAAAACTTAATTAATTTTGTGTCCATACAGATACAGGTATTGACGCATGTCATGTAATCCTCACACTAAATTTTAAGTAGTAAAATTGATATTTCACGAAAAAATAATATTTTTGTACTTTATATGCACAAACAGAAATCATGATTACTATAAGCGTCTGCGAGTGTTCTTAACTAGGTTTTGTGTCGAGGTACTCCCGATAAATATCGAAAATCGATAATCGAAAAAATCGGGTTGTAGAAGGAGTGGTCCGATTTTAATCAAATTTGATACACTCATAGACAAAGACATAAGAAACGATATTCAGAACTTTCAAGGTTGCAGTTCTTACAATTGTGCACAAAATCGATAATATATATACACAAAAGGCAAGATGTTTGTGTGTGCCTGTTTATATGTCTGTATGACCTTTATACAAATCCACAATTTTTATCCGATTCTGACCAAACTTCACACAAATATTCTTTAGGCTGTCTCCCATGGATTAATTTTAAAGCTTTCATTACACCCGAGCAACACCGGGCTATACTGCTAGTATATATATATATATATATATATATATATATATATATATATATATATGCTTTATTAAAGTAGTTAATGAATTTTTAATCTGACGTTTTGAGTAGTACCTATGATATATATATATATATATATATATATATATATATGTAGTACCTATATATAGTACCTTTGATATATATATATATATATATATATATATATATATATAGGTACTACTCAAAATGTCAGATTATAAAATTCATTATCTACTTCAATAAAACACACAGATATATAGATATGCATCTTTTCTCTTATTCTCCTTTCTCCATTCACTCCACTCTCATCAGTATTCTCATCCTTCTCTTACCCACTTCCTGACACCCCCTATAATCTCTCACTCTTTCTCATAACTTTGCTCCAGTGGCAGTAAACTGACTTGCTTGGGGCGATATGATTGTAAAAAATGTTATATATAGATGTATTATAAATAACATATATATATATATATATATATATATATATATATATATATATATATCATACGTAATTCTCAAAATATCAGGTTAAAAATACCATTAACTACTTAAATCACACACACACACATATATATCTATACATACACGCACATACACACACATACATATCTTCTTCTTCTTCTATGTGCCCTGTCCCTTCAGGACGTAGGCGATCATGGATCTCCACGTCTCCCTATCCCTATCCCTTGTGGCTCTTAGTATGTTTGCTCCTGTTGCTCCTGGCAACCCCCGTTCCGTCATCCACCTGATCAGACTCTGCAGATATGTTATCCGCTGCCTTCCTCTGTCTCTCCTTCCTTCTATCTGACCAGTCAGTATCAGGTTCTCCAGGCTCTCCTTCCTCATTGCATGTCCCAGGAACTTCAGTTGTCTCTTCCTGATGCTCAGCATCAATTTCCTTTTGTTGCCATTCTTTCTAACACTTCGTCGTTGCTTGTATGCTCAGTCCACGATATCCGTAGCATCCTTCTGTATAACCACATTTCGGCCGCTTCCAGTTTTTTCCTCATTTTCGATGATATTGTCCAGCATTCACAGCCGTACTGAAGAACTGACATCACGTAGCAGTCTAGCACTCTTTTCTTCGTTTCTATTGAGATCTTCCTGTGTGTTAGTATTTTGCTCATCTTCTGGAACGTGTCCTTTGCCATGCCAATTCGCCTTCGGATCTCCGTGTATATATATATATATATGAAGACCTTTACGCAGTTATAATCTAAGGAATGGTACAGTATGGTTAAATAAAAAAAAACAAGAAGAAAGGTCTATTTTTTTGCCTAGCCGTTTCGTCCTGTGATGAACTTTTTCAAGACAAAGAGATCAAGTGAATTTCATTTTAAATAAAATATCTATTAATAAAAATTGGTGGCTACTAAAAGAAAATCTCATAAATTATTAATAAGATTAATTGAAATTATTCAATTAAAAAAAACGTCATATTTCATATTTGAAGAGTTATTTTATTTTTTATGTGTACTATAATGTTAGGATGTGCGTTGTGGTGCAGTGGATATCGACTCGGAACGAAAAATCGGGAAGCCGAGTTTGAATTTCACTTGCATTCATTTGGGAAAGTTATTAATCCGTCTTTTCCCTTCAGTTATGGGTTAAATAATAAGACAAATTTGGTTCTATAGCCTTGGTTGGCAACCAGTCTACCGCAGAAAGCAATGGCAACCTACTGCGGCATAATCTCCTGCCCAGTCAGTCGTGTCTCTTTCGAGACATGATAGCCCAAGTGTGTATCACGTATGGCACTTTACTGATTATAATCTTATAAGATGGTAAACTGATGGAAATTCACCGTTTTCTTTTAATTTTCTATATGTTTGTTCCATAGTTTGCTTGGAAAAGTATTGTTTTTATTAGGAAATGTGGGATGGAGAAAAAAAATGACATATTTTCATAATATTTGAGCTCGAGAATTTTTCTTCTGAGTAAATTATAAAAGGACAACCTTGGTACTAAATTGTCACATCACATCAAAGACAATAAAACCAAGCAAGAAAATATAAAAGAGGTAAAAAAAGTAAAATGATAAGATTAGGTTAAAGGCAGGTAGACATCTTGACCATTAAGGAGGGAAAAGAAGAAAGGAGAAAAGTAAGATAAGGGAAGGGAAAAATTAGGAAAAAGAGAAAAAGGGAGTATGTATTCTTTGGGGCCAAATCCCAAAATGAATCTTCGCTCTGATTAGTTAAAAGAAACACACATGTAAATTTTATATCTTCCCACATAAATCCACAGCAAACCGAAGGTTTCTGTCATTTAAATGTAACTCATCTGTACAAACAACATCAGACATTGCCTGATGATGAGAATCTATCTCGAAACATAGAAATTTCCGTGTCGCAATGTACAACTAATTCATAACTGTATAATTATTTTAAGCTCTATAATATTTATTATATTGAGCTCTGTTCATAGTAAAATAAATGTCGGTGCACTCAAATTAGTAAAACATTGAGTCCTCTTCACCTTGAATTATCCGTGTCGAAATGTACAATTAATTCATAACTATATAATTATTTTAAGCTCTATAATATTTATTATATCGAGCTCTGTTCATAATAAAATAAATGCCGGGGCACTCAGAATAGTAAAACATTGAGTCCTCTTCACCTGGAATTATATATATATATATTTGTTTGAACGTTATTTTCAGTGGGTACTCGTATTTGAGTAGTTACCCGTTTTTTATAATTATTCAGTATATACTGTTTAATTAATTGTACATTTCGACACAGAAATTTCTATGTTCATAATAAAATAAATGTCGGTGCACTCAAAATAGTAAAACCTTGAGTACTCTTCATCTTGAATTATCCGTGTCGAAATGTACAATTAATTCATAACTATATAATTATATTAAGCTCTATAATATTTATTATATTGAGCTCTGTTCATAATAAAATAAATGCCGGGGCACTCAAAATAGTAAAAACCTTGAGTACTCTTCACCTGGAATTACACACACACACACACACACACACACACACACACACACACACACACATATATATATATATATATATATATATATATATATATGATATGATATGATATTTGTTGCTCAATAGTTCCAGTAGTTTGAGCAATCGGAGAGTAGAGTTCGAATTCCAGTTGAATTCAATGCATTCATCTGCGCACAAATACCCTTGGGAAAAGTATTAATCCATCTCTTCTCTCTCTGGCTATGTGTTAAATAACAGGAAAGATTGGGTTCTATAGCCTTGGTTGACAACTAGTCTACCGCAGAAAGTAATTGCAACCTACTGCCGGAAAATTTTCTGCCCAGTCAGTCATGTCTCTTTCGAGACAGAATCACCCAGGCGTGTATCACGTATGGCACTTAACTGACTTTGAGCAGAGGTGAGCCGCTCGAAGGAAACTGTGGATACAAATTTTTTATTCATAGAGAAATTTGGAAAGGACATAGCAAATATATTCAGTTTCTTTTTCTTCACCCTTTCTATAATTTGTATTGTTTTGGCACCATACACACAAACAAGACTTTTACTTCAGTGACGGAAGGGACACCACCAGATGTGAGTATTTTCAATTGTTTACGATCGCCTATGCGATATTTATTGCCATAAGGAACTTGAGAGAGAATGGGAACATGGCAGCTCTTTTACGGTTGATGCTGGTAGGGATAGTGGTGGCTGTTGGGTTCTTTTAAAATAAATGAATTTTATCAACGAAAAAATATTAAAAAAAAAGAAATGAAAAATGACAAAAAACGAGCCGTATGTTGACCCCTTACAATGAATATTAATTCAATGTGTCCATGTGTAACCGGTTTGTGAAACGGGCCTGAGAAAACGTAAGTATAGCATACATTAAACATATAGTGTTTTTGTTTTCAACAATAACTGTACGATACACCTTTTTAACCAATGTAAATGACAAATCCAATATATTAATTTCAAAGTTTGCTTGTCCGTCAAAAAAAAAAAAAAAAAAAAATCTGTTGCGTTCATTTGGCAACAATTGCTAATATTAAATAAACATTCAGAGTTCTGTAATTGGCTCTACTTTGAAAATGAGGTTGTATTTACACTGATTGACCTCATCTTTATTGCCATATTTATAACGTTTCGGCCGTTGTATGCTCCGGTGCTTGAATTTTAAACCAAATCTTTTATTTCTATTATTTACCCCAGTATCAAAATAAAGAGTTCGGTTCAAAATTCCCAGCACCTGAAGAAGGATGGAGCGGACAAAGACCAAAACGTCGTAAACATGGCAATAAAGGTTTGGCGTTCATTGACCGAACTGCGGTTGAATTTTATAAAATCTCTTTATTTAAGCAAATTTTTAGGATGATGCATCTCTCAGGTTCGGTAGTTGTTATTTTTCCTTCCAATATCACGTTTCTTTTGTTATGGTAAAACACAACTATTCCTCAGATAATGAACTCTCCCTCCTATATTTATAAGAGTTAACAGAAAGTTAACTCGACAAGTTCTTGGGAAGTTCAGAGGAGTTCTTAGAAGTTCTAGAGAGTTCTTTAGAGTTCTATTGGAGTTCAGTAGAACTACTAGGCAGTTAATATTAATCGGCAGTTAGCCGAATACTAAGGAGTCAGTTTTCAGTGGGAGATTACCAAGTTCCTAACATTTTGAATGCGTTTAGTCGATTAGCAACCGACATAGCACGATTCTAACCTTCAGTGCGAAAACTACACCACAACATCCTTCCTAAACATTTTTGTAAAAAGTGTGTGGACTGTTCAGATCTTGATTTTTGTCATTATTTTCACTTTGTTGCATGTGCTATCTATATTATTTGTTGCTACTGTTGAAAGTCCTTCAGTGATGTGGTTTCTGTTATTTGGTACAGCTCCTTGTTCGAAACTTTGTGACACCCCAAGATTCGATGAAATACGTGCAACCTCTGCACAGATGAAGAGACTTGAAGCAGCAGAAATGTGGTTCTACAGAAATATGCTGAGAATACAAGGAACTGAACAAGCGAGCAACGACAAAATTTTAGAGACAACGGTAACAAAAAAAAAAAAAACACTTATACTTAACACCAGGAGGAGACAGTTGAAATTTCTAGGCAACATTATATGGAAAGAGGATTCAGAAAATTTGATACTCACAGGATATATTGAAGGTAAGAAAGAGGAAAACAACACACAATATACCTGGCTGGTTTGAGTGAATCAATATAGGAGAAGAGTTTGGGAGAAATAGCAAAAAGGCAAAATTTATTAAGAGGTACAAGAGAAAAAAAATTGTGGAGAGCCACGATCTTTAACATCAAGATACATGGCACTTATGAAAAGATGAATGGCTGCTTCATGTCCTTTAGGTAATTAGTCTGTCCGGCTTATTTGCTCAAGCAACTACAGACATGTTCTAACTCGTTTAGGATATATTTTGCTATCATCCAGGATCTGTAAGTGCTTTTCTCTCTGCGATCGAAAGTTGAATCTTTTGCATAAAATGTTTCCATAAATACATTTTTGGTGCTTAATGGAGCACTTCAGTGATGTCCTGCCTTCATTGCCGATTTCGGGTTTTTAAACATCATATTGGCTCCGGCAGTAATCCCGACTTTCAGTCAAGAGTTACACCCATTTTTTGGAGTTTTTTTCACGGCTAGTCTTTCTGGTATGTTCGTCCATTTCGGGTGTAACTCTGACTTGTTATTAAATAGGCGAGGATGGGAAAATGAACTCTTCCCATTAGCTAGAGTTAACAATAACAAGTGCAAATTCTGCCGAGAAAAAGAAAATTTAAATCCAGACAAGTAGCACAAAATTAAGGAGCCGACTTGGTACTTCTTGACCGAAAGTCGGGGTTACTGCCGGAGCCGATATGATGTTTAAAAACCCGAAATCGGCAATGAAGGCAGGATATCACTGAATAGCACCTTTAATCAGGTCATCACTGAAGGCAGGACATCACTGAAGAGCTCCTTTATTATTTTTAAATAACATTCACTCGAAGCAATGTAGTACTGCCATATGTACGCAGATGGCTACATAAGAGAAGAGTGAAAGGTTACATAAAAGGAGAGCTAAGATAAAGAGGAACCGGTTAAAGACGGTGTCAGAGAATCGTTAAGAGATGGATGGGGATACTGGTGGGAAGAGAGTTGCTTTAGAATAGAGTGAAAAGAGAGAAGAACAAGATACAAGGGTTGTTAGCGAAAGGAAAGAGAAGAATGGAAGTAAAGTCAATAAGAGATGGCAACTAATGTTGCATTTAAACTCTTGAAGATTGTAGCTATCAGGAAAGCAAGTATACAGAAGTGATTTCCACAGGCGTTAAGTGCGAGAAAAGAAACTGATATAGTAGAAGTAGAGGCTGCATTTGGTTGTTTTGACTGTAAAAGTGTGGGACTTTCTTACTAGTTTAGTTGCTGGAGTAAATTCTTGTAGACGTGGCATCAGGGAGCTAAGCTCGTCGGAGCAGGAGCCATGAAAATATTTGTAGAAGAAACAGAGGAAAGCCACATCCCGTCGGTGAGAAAGCGGCTTAAGTAGAGCTGCTAGGTCGGGATCGATGACATTGTAGATTATCCTCTGGATTCTATTGAGAAGCCCGAGATGAATAGCAGAGGCGTCCGACTAGACAAGACAACAGTATTCCATGCATGGCTCGATTGTTGATTTGTAGATGCGTAAGATGGATTCAGGCGAGAAAAACTTCCTGGCTAGACACAGTGACCTAATATATTCTTAGAAGTAGATTTAGCTATTGATTCAATGTAGTCGTTATACTTGAAGTCGACTGAGAGGGTGAGACTGAGGAGGCGCAGTGTATTGCTTTTGTGGAGACTAGCTTGAGCCGTCCTGATGGGGATGCAGGAAAGAATGTCTGTGGTAGTTAACGGATAGCAACTTCGTTTTGGAAGCATTAAAGTTTACGAGCCATTTCTTACCCCAGTATACCATAGATTGGAGGACCTTATCAAAATCAGCAGCGAGGTCATCTTTGTTCACCTTAACAGATTACTTCGTCGAGAGTAAATAGTGGAGTCGTCAGCGTTAATGCTTATTTGGGATTTGATCACATCAGGGAGATCGTTGATGAAGATCAGAAATGTTATATCGCCGAGATGACTGGAAGATACCCAGAAGATGTGTGCTGAGTATCTACAGCACAATATCCGTGCTAAGGAATATTAATACAAATAAGAGAAACACCAGAAGACAACAACAAATAGTAGAAAAGTGGAGAGTTTAAGTCGTTAGAGTCGCAAAGAGCACAGTCCAATAGTAATTGTCAGTGACACCCTGAAGGTATCAATCACCTCCCCATATCCCGAGGTAGATGCTGCACAAGGCTATTTAAGATTCTACCCTTCGACTGAGCCTCGTCTGGGTTCGTCTCCACCGGAAGGCAAAGAGTCCGACAAAGTGAACGACTGATACACGAAGTCGATCCACTCACAATTATTTACGGCCTATCCATGTGGACAGAAGCCTGAGGTAGATGCGGCACAAGGGCAATTAATATGGGTAAACCGAGCTTGTAGGCTTGGACAAAAATTCTAGTCCGTTTTTCCCCAGACGATTCTCTGCCCTTCGGCGGAGACCCGTCTGGGTTTTTCTCCGCTCGATCAAAAGTCTGATCAAGTGATCGACTGACACACGCAGTCGATCACTTCAAACTGCCAATGACACTCCGAAATCTCAAACTGCTATTAGTCTTTCTTTTTATAGCTACTCTGGTTCACAGACCATTCCGTTCTTGAAAGCGCTAGAGGGGTGATTGTTCTAGAACAAGAAAGAGCCTAGGATAGAGCCCTGAGAGCCGAGTTCAATTTCAGTTGAATCCCTCTTTTCTAGACATATAATCAAGGCTTCTTTTCCGCCCGTGGAACTCCCTTCTGTGTATTTGTTTCTCTGATAGATACAATCTCCAACTGTTTAAGTGCAAGGTCAATTGCTATCTGCTATCTTCTTGATTCCTAAATTTTACTTGTTCTTTCTTCGAAAAAACCGATAATTAGTTCCCCGCTTCTTTTTACTCGTGCACCAGTGGCGGAACTGCCTTGCTTGGTTGGCAACTAGTCTACCGCAGAAAGAAATGGCAACCTAATGCGGGAAAATTTTCTGCCTAGTCAGTCAGTCTTGAAAGAGACATGATCGCTCAGGCGTGTATCAAATATGCACCCAACTGGCTGATCATAGTATTTTTGTAATTTATGTTTTTTTAAATCTTTCTTGAAGTTTATTTTGTTATTTATACTTCCCTCTCTGGCCTTACCTTCGCTTCCGATCTCAAGTGGAACGATTACATTGAGTCAATAGTTAAATCCACTGCCAGGAATATTTGGTCACTGTGTCGGGCCAGAATATTTTTTCCGTCTGAATCCATCTTGCACATTTACAAATCAGGCTTACGGCCATATCGCGTTAAATACACCGGTTCTCGCTCGATTACCGAAGTTAAGCAACGTTGAGCCTGTTCAGTACTTAGATCGGTGACCGCTTGGGAATACCAGGTGCTGTAAGCGTTTAGTGACGGATGTGCATTGTGGTGCAGTGGATATCGGCTCGGAAAGAGAAATCGGTGAGCCGAGTTCGAATTCCAGTTGAATACTCTGCATTCACTTAAGCACTGGTAGCCTTGGAAAAGATATTAATCCGTCCCTTCCCTTCAGTTATGGGCTAAATAACAAGGGTAGGACTTGGGGACCCTGCCCTTAAAAACAAATCCCAATGAATCTTGATACTCGAAAAGAAAAAAATATTACTAGACTCAAAACTTATATAAAAACAACAATAAATTGTTGAAAGAAAAAGGTATTACCAGCAATAAATAAATAAATAAAAATTAGTTGGCAATAAATGACCCGCCGACGTTGATATGCCATAAAAACAAAACAGCCAACCAATCAACATATACAAATCAACCATCCGTCCCTGCATGGAATACTGCTGTCATATATGGTCAAACGCCCCCGCTGTTCATCACAGTGTCCTTGAAAGGCTCCAAAAGAAAAATCAGTAATGTGATAGGTACCGACTTAACGGCTCGACTCCAGCCGCTTTCTCACCGACGGGATGTGGCTTCCCTCTGTCTGTTCTATAGATATTTTCATGGCTTCTGCTCCGACGAATTTAAGTCACTGGTGTTCCAAGAATTTGCTCGTGCAACCAAGCTGGCAACTGGGTCCCACCCATTCACAATTATATCAACCAAATGTAGATGACAATTTTACTCCTGCAGCTTCTTTTCTCGCAATTCCCGCCTGTGGAACTCGCTTCCATATTCTTGTTTTCCTGGAGGTTGTAGCCTCCAGGAATTTAAATGCAATGTCAATTCCCATCTCTTAACCACGTGACTCTAGTTCTTTGTACAACTCCCTGTATATCTTTTCCTTTCTTTCTACCTTTGCAATTGTCATCACAGCTGTATTCCCATCCTTCTCTTACTCCTTTCTCTGACACCCCCTGTAACTGGTTTGCCGTTCTCTTTACTCTTCTCCTATCTAATCTTTTACTCTCATGTAGCCCCCTGCGCATCAGTGACTTTACCGCTTTGTATGGGGTGAAACGATTAAAAAGAAATTTTATACTTATTCGCGATGATTGTTATATTGTTCTTGTTTCTTCTTTGAGAATTTTATTTTTCAACAACCACAGCTGGTTTGTTTCTGTTGAAGCCCGAAAGCTCCAACATGACGAAGAAAAACAAATACGATCACCTTCACACGTGTTCACTTACACAATAATGAAACATCACAAATGACCCACGCCCTCAATACACAATGAAAAACAACTAGCTATACATTAATTCACATTTTGTTAATATCATGTATCAAATTCAGTTTATTATCTTTCTAACCATCTAAATCAATTAATTATATGTCATTCTTTCTAACCATCTAAATCAATTAATTATATGTCATATCTTTCTAACCATCTAAATCAATTAATTATATGTCATTCTTTCTTAATCAATTGACTATTGAAATCAGTTCATTATGTAAATTAATTCATTATCAAAATCAATTAATTATATAGCATTTTCTCTTAACCAATTCATTGTCTATCTAAATCAGTTCATTATCAAAATCAATCCATTATTTATTTATACGAATTAGATAATTATATTAATCAATAAATTGTCTATATATCCATATAAATCAGTTCATTATCTATATATTATGTCTTTCTTAATCAATTAGTTTTCAGTTTAAATTATTCCTTATGTTAAATCAATTCCTAATCTCTCTTAATTCGTTATCTATTTAAATCAATTCAGTATATATATATATATATATATATATATATATATATATATATATATATATATATATATTGAGCACTCTGGAAGAATGGCAGACTTTGAAAAACAGTAGCTACTCTGGCATGTACGCATCGCTCCTTCCGTAATGAATAAGAGCACCCTGGCTACTGGGCGTGTATAATGATAATGTACAAGCTAAAAAGTCTGCCTTCTTCTACCGAGCGCCCATAGACCAGTGGTAGAATCGCCGACTGACGCCAATTCGATCGGGTTTCAATTCTGGGTTAAAAAGCAATCGGAATCTAACCGTACTGATGAACTGTGATACAGCGAATCAAATCTGTCTGCGGATGACTATATATATATATATATATATATATATATATATATATATATATATATATATATATATCCGAGTGAATACAGAACGAAGAAAATGTTTATTACAACATCCAAAACGTTAATTTAAAATAGTGCTCGATATATAATATACAGAGCTGTGTATATTTATTATAAATTATATTTTAGAACATGTACATATTTTTTTATATATCCAGTACAAATAGTACATTTATTTCGACATTGAAAGTACAATGTCTCATCAGGCGGTGTGGACAAGAATGGAAAGCCTCTTTTCTTATATTTGGTCAGTTGTGTGTGGGATGTTGTTGTGGACAGGAATGGAACAGGCAACATTCCACACACAACTGACCAAATACAAGAAGAGAGGCTTTCCATTCCTGTCCACACCACCTGATGAGACATTGTAGTTTCAATGTCGAAACAAATGCACGATTTGTAGTGGATATATAAAAAAATATGTACATGTACTAAAATATAATTTGTAATGAATATATATATATATATATATATTATGTTTTAGAACATGTACATAATTTCTTCTATATATATCCTCTTCTCTACAATCATATGGATGTTTCAGTGTTTGGATTCAAACACATCATCGGGAGAAATAAAGGTTTGGAATCATTCTCTGTTTATATTTGGTTAATTGTTGTCGTGGGGATTGGTTAGCCAACCATAAAAAGGACAACTCAACACGCGACCCTCTTAGAAATTCTAACCAAAAGATATACCCAACCGATAAAACGTACATTCCAACAGATAATACCATTAATCAACAATTTCGCACTTACACACCAGATTCTTCGAAAGTCTAACGGTCAAAAGAAGAAAGACATTCACTTAATTACCAATAACCCCAACCAACCCCCACGACAACAGCGAACCAAATATAAACAGAGAATGATTCCAGACCTTTATTTCTCCCGATGGTGTGTTTGAATCCAAACACTGAAACATCCATATGATTGTAGAGAAGAGGACATATATAGAAGAAATTATGTACATGTTCTAAAACATAATTTATAATATATATATATATATATATATATATATATATATATATATATATATATATTCATTACAAATTATATTTTTGAACATGTACATAATTTTTTTATATATCCACTACAAATCGTGCATTTGTTTCGACATTGAAACTACAATGTCTCATCAGGCGGTATGGATAGGAATGGAAAGCCTCTTTTCTTATATTTGGTCAATTGTGCGTGGGATGTTGGTGGGGGTTAGTGATAAGGGAATAAGTCTTGTGAATTGTCCGTTTGAATTTTGAAGAAAGTGGTGTGGGTAGTGAATATAGTTGATTAATCCAACATATATATATATATATATGTGAGCCTGTTCAGATCGAGATCAGTCATTTAACTGCCATAGGTGATACATACTAGGCGATAATGTCTCGAGAGACAAAAAAATGGGGCATCTATTTAAAAAAGGAATATTCACTATAATAACGTTTGAAGCAGTAAAAACTAAACATCTGTAAGGTAGAGGCTTATCTTAAGAAGTATTTATTTACCCTACTCCCCTACTAGAGCGAGATATGACACAAGGTCCACTTGATATCTCTCCCAAACCCGACTCGGCCATCTACTCATTCAAGCTCATTAAGTATGTCTCGCGCTACCATTTCCTGTCTCTCTTTTTCTTTATCCGTCCTGTGAGTATCAGATTATCCAAACCTTCTTCCTCGTTACGTGTCCCAGAAATCTCAGCTCTCTCTTTCAAATGCTATTTATAAATTTTCTTTTTGTTTGCATCGTTTCCAACGCCTTTACTTTTTCACATCTAGGTCCATGGTATCCCCAGCATCCTTCTGTAGAACGACATTTTTGCTGCTTTGAGTCTCACCTTAATATTTCGCCCAACATTCGCTGCAGTATAGAAGGACAGATAACAGTCTAGTACACTTTTCTTTGTTTTTAACGAAATTTTTCTGTCTCTCAATCGTCTGCTTAGCTTTTGAAATGCATCTTTAGATCTCAGTGTCGTACTTCCCATCCTCTCTCAGAACATTTCCCAGGTATTTAAATTTCTGTACCTGTTTAATTTTAGCATCAATGATCTGTAGTTGGTATTTAGAGATCCTCTTTTTTGCTGATGACCACGTATTTAGTTTTCTCGGAGTTTGTGTTAAATATATCCGATTTAAACAGACCCTTGCACAGACAGAGAGAGAGAGAGAGAGAGAGGGAGAGAGAGAGAGAAAGCAGGGAGAGAGAAAGAGAGAGAGAGAGATTTACTAAGTTCAGTTTCTTGCTAGTGGGAAGAGAGGATTACAGTTATATACAGGGTGTCCATAGAGTCCGTGTGCACTATAAAAAATACTGATAGAAATAATTTGTAAAAATGAGCTTGAACAATTAAACTTGAAAGATAATACAGTGTTTTAACAAGCTGGAACTCTTGTCACTTTGCTTTGCGTGTTAAACAGTTTCTAAACCAGGAATTACCTATCAGATTTTTTTTTTTTTTAATCATTTCACCCCGAGCAAGGCAGAAACGCCACTGATGTGCAGGGGGTTACATAAATGTAGAAAGATTAATTAGAAAAGAGTGAGGAGTACAAGCTAGTTAGAAAGGAACAATAGAAAGCTGAGAAAGCAGGTGCAATGACAGATACATGGGCGGAGAGAACGTGAAGATTATACAGGGGAGGGGAGAGAGCTAGAGGCCAGTGGTTAGTAGGTGAGTATTAACTTTGCTTTTAAATTTCTGGAGGTCGTAGCCGTCAGGAAAACAAGAATACAGGAGTGAGTTCCACAGGCGGGAAGTGCGAGAGAGGAAGCTGCAGGAGTAGAATTGTCGTCTGCGTTTGGCTAACCTGACTGTGAATGGGTGGGACCCAGTTGCCAGTCTGGTTGCACGGGTAAACACCTGTTGAGGAGGCATCAGTGACTTAAGCTCATCCGAGCAGAAGCCATGAAAGTATTTATAGAAGAGACAGAGGGAGGCCACATTTCGACGATGAGAAAGTGGCTGCAGACGAGTCGCCAGATCAGTACCTATCACATTACAGACTCTCCTTTGGAGCTTGTCAAGAACACTGAGGAGAACGGCAGGGGCACCTGACCATAAATGGCAGCAGTACTGAAGTAGTGGACCATTTTATTGGCCTCCATGTTCGCCAGATTAGTTTTTTTTCATGTGGAAAGAATTGTGTATGCAACCAAACCTAATTCATTAGAAGATTTGAAAGCTAAAATAACTTATGTAATTTCAGACATTACTGTAAATCAATTGGCAAATGTTTTTTGGGAACTGCAAAATCGTATTAACATTTGTATTGCTAATGATGGAAACTTAAATAAAATTTCAATAAAACCTTACAAAATGAGAACAGATTTACTTCTTTCTAAAGGCTTACGGCCTATCACGTTGAATACACCGGTTCTCGCTCGATCACTGAAGTTAAGCAACGTTTAGCCTGGTCAGTAGTTAGATGGGTGACCGCTTGGGAATACCAGGTGCTGTAAGCGTTTAGTGACGGATGTGCCTTGTGGTACAGTGGATATCGGCTCGGAAAAAGAAATCGATGAGCCGAGTTCGAATTCCAGTTGAATACCCTGCATTCACTTAAGCACTGGTACCCTTGGGAAAGGTATTAATCCATCCCTTCCCTCCAGTTATGGGTTAAATAATAAGGGTAGCACTTGGGGACCCTACCCTTAAAAAATCAAATCCCAATGAATCTTGATACTCGAAAAGAAAAAGTATTACTAGAAACAAAACATATATTAAAACAACAATAAATTGTTGAAAGAAAAAGTTATTACAAGCAATAAATAAATAAAATTTAGTTGGCATTGAATGACCCGTCGAGGTTGATCTAAACTTGTTTATAAATGGAACTTTGTGTGTGTGTGTGTGTGTGTGTGAGTATCTGTTACCTATAGACTTCGAAACGGCTGAACCGATTTTCTTGAAAGTTGTACTATAAGCGTCTGCGAGTGTTCTTAGCGAGGTTTTGTGTCGAGGTATCGCGGATAAATATCGAAAATCGATTATCGAAAAAATCGGGTTATAGAAAGAATAGTCCGATTTTAATCAAATTTGATACACTCATAGACAAAGACATAAGAAACGATATTCAGAAATTTCAAGGTTGCAGTTCTTACAATAGTGCAGAAAATCGATAATATATATATAAATCGATACCAGGAAAAAAATTTGAATTACATCCATTCATTTTCTTTCAGTCTACGGTTTCGCTTTAACTGGAAACAACTATTGCTTTTTACTCTTTCGTGCCAAAGTCCAAAGAGTCTGAGCTCCAGGACCATGGATTAGTTTTAAAGCTTTCATTACATCCGAGCAACGCCGGGCTATACTGCTAGTATACCATAAAAACAAAACAACCAGCTTCTTTCTAAACCTTTTTGCAAATTATTTCATTCGCAAATACAAATGAAGTTATAATTTTTTTCACGTGCACAAGAGCTTTATGGCACACTCCGTATATCGATTAAATCAATTCAGTGCAAGCAAATAAATAATGCCACTAACAGGCAAGGAGATACCCTGAAAAGATTTTAGAAGTAAGATTCTGTTGATTTTCTTATGATTATTACGTTCTTGCTTCGGATGACTCCAATTCATAAATGATGCCACTTTCTATATCGCTTATGGATAAACACGCATGTTATCCTCTAATTTTTTTTTAATCATCCCCAAAAAAAGAGAACACTAAGAAAAAAGGGACTACGCGAAGCGAAAGAGAATGAGATTTTAGAAGGAACCAGAAACACAGTCTTAATAAAAAAACAAATGATAAACTCCTATTCCTGTTCAAAAGGCCGGAGAGGTGTGTGAGTCAGACGATAAGCAAACCTATTTTCTCCTGTTGAGAATCTAACCTAAATCTCATCTATCTAAACTTATTTATAAATGGAACTTTGTCTGTGAAGTGTGTCTATGTGTGTGTGTGTGTGTGTGTGTGTGTGTCTGTGTGTGTGTCCGTTACCTATAGATTCCGAAACGGCTAAACCGGTTTTCTGGAAAATTTACACAGTCGTACTATAAGCGTCTGCGAGTGTTCTTAGCTAGGTTTTGTGTCGAGGTACCCCCGATACATATCGAAAATCAATAATCGAAAAAATTGGGTTATAGAAGGAATGGTCCGATTTTAATCAAATTTGATACACTCATATACAAAGACATAAGAACCGATATTCAGAAGTTTCAAGGTTGCAGTTCTTACAATAGAGCAGAAAATCGATTATATATATATATATATATATATATATATATAAGGCAAGATGTTTGTGTGTGTGTGTGTGTGTTTATCTGTCTGTATGTTCCTTATACAAATCCACAATTTTTATCCAATTCTCACCAAACTTCACACAAATATTCTTTAGGCTGAGTCTGAGCTCCAGGACCAGAGACTAGTTTTAAAGCTTTCATTACACCCGAGCAACGCCGGGCTATACTGCTAGTATTAAATAAAAAAATTGATAATAATTAAATTTTTATAGTTTAGGCTGAGACGCCATAAGCATTGTGTTGAAGTAGATTTTAGAAAAAAATCCGAAAACTCAATGTTAAAGGGAAACAAAATATAAAACGCTACTGTTCAAAAGACCGAAGAAGCGTGTGAGCTGGACGATAATTTCATTTCATTCGTTTGCTAACGTATTTCTGTTCGGTGACATCAATAACCATCATGCAAAATTACTGGAAAACACTGTCACTGACTTTGCTCGGGGCCCATACCCTGAACATCTACGTCTCACAGCCTCTTAAACAAGTCGTGTATTTCCCCACTCGTTTCACCAGTAACCCTGAACCACACGCTTCTCATTTAGATATACTTTACTTCTATCCTAGATTCTTGCCAGGGCCAAGCTTCAGGACCCCGCAGACCCTGCAATTGCAAGGGAGAGGCCGCAATTTCTCTAGGGGCTGCAAGCCTCCTTGGCTTCGCAGATCTATTGGAACAAAGTCTTTAGTTTCACTGATGAAGACTGTGCCTCTGACATCTCCTTGGTGAAATTTGACATCGATACTTTCATCCCAGCCAGAAAATTCCGACTTAAACATAATTCATCCTGCTTACTCGGCCCCATAGCCAACAGGAATCACTGCTCCCGGCTTTACCGGAGCGACGCGTCCGACTACATTAGGCCTTTTTTGTCACCGCTTGTAATGAATGCAAGCATGTCCTAAATGATGCTAAGCTGTTGTTTGCTGACAGAATGAAGCAGCGTATAGCATCTCTCCGAAGACGACTGGCGGTCAAGCAAAATTATGCTAAATAACAGCAAACCCTCGATCCCCCCTCTATTCAATCAATTTGAGGTCCTCGAATCCACAGTGGACAAGGCTTACAAATTCTTTTCCAACTCCACATTTGACTTGTCAAAAGTGCCCAAGTTTTTTTCAATCTGCCAAAAGAATTAAATCCCTTTGAGAAAGAAGTAAAGGAAAAGAATAAAAGAAAAAGTAAGCTTCTATCTGTATTATATGTCCTTATACCGAAAAATTCACCTTATTTAATGAATGACCCTCGTATATATATATATATATATATATATATATATATATATATACGAGGGTCATTCAAAATATATATATATATACGAGGGTCATTCAATAAATAAGGTGAATATATATATATATATATATATATATACTGAAGTGCTTTATGCAGATAATAAATTAATTGAGATCAATAGCTCGATGATGAATTTATTTAAATAGATAACGAATTATCGGTATTGTAGTTTCATGTAAACAGTTGGAACTCTAAATAAAATTTTTGGTGAACACACTTCATTGTTTAATGCAAGATTCAACTGCCTCAATGTCACGAAATGTGATACAGATGATTTTACAACTTACTCAGGATTCGTCAACAAGTAATGCGAACGGTTCAAAATTTCCACCATCACAGATGAACAATTTAAGTTTTTGATTTTTGCATGTGGATTAAGGTCCGCAAATAACATGGATGTGCGCACAAAATTTTGCCAAAAATTAAACAAAATCCGGATGTTAATCTGCAGCAAATTACAGAGGAATGTCGGCGGCTTGTGAATCTAAAACATGATTCAGATATGGTACAACAGTCGGTACTTGCAACAACATCCACAATCAACACTATTCAAAGATGACAGTCACCGGAAGCAACACAAAAGAAACCTCCATCTTCTTGCTGGAATTGTGGTGGCTGGCATTTTGCTCGAAAATGCTCCTTCAAAACTCATCGCTGCCGCGAATGCAACCGACAAGGTCACAAAGATGTATTTTGCGCACCACCAGAGCGCAAAACTACGCACAAGCGATCACAAAACAAAAACAGACATAAAACACAAACAGTCTGGTAGCAACATTTTTTCCCAACTCCAAGTCGAACCGCAAATATGTGTCGGTGGAACTGAACAACCATCCGGTTCGGTGACAAATCGACTCAGCATCGGACATAACACTTATTTCCTAGAAACTGTGGAAAAGTATAGGCAGACCTCCACTTATATCTACTAAACATATATAATAGGAATGCTTCTGGGGATTGTGTCCATATTACAGGCCAACTGACAGCAACAATCAAGATTGAGAAGACAGCATCTGGGATCATATGCATTTCGAACTCCCAGCACAACCTTTTGCGACTTGCTTTTATTGAGCCACTGAGTCTTCTCGACATCCCACTCAATTTGGTTGGCAAAGCAGTATCAAAACAACAACAAAAGCAGGGTATGTGCCAGAGTTCAGATCGACCACTATCAGTCGGTACACCAGTGTTTATGATGAGTTACAGGCCTGGGCAACCAAAATGGACACCAGGTACCATCCACAAGAAAAAAAAAGGACGATTTGTCTATAGTGTACAAGTTTGAGATTAACTATGGGCACGACACAAAAACCAATCGCGTCCTAGGTACACCAACAACACTAAGACAAACAACATTCCACTGGACTTACTAGTGGACACATTTAAACTACCGGCTATATCACCTGTCGAACAGACAAATATAAACGAGAGCATTGCAGAACCTAGAAAAAACCGGTAAAAGCGGAATAGAACTAAAGTGAAGCCCCTGCAAATTAACCCCAAGCGTGCTCGTTACACTAATTGTCTTCTTTTTAAAAAAAAAGAAAAAAAAAGAAAAAAAAGAAAAGTATTAGGATCACTATAAAAAAAATGTTAAAATTATCTCCCCTAGACCATTCAAGGAAGTCCGTTCCCCCAGGTAATAGGTGCATGCTGGGAGACAAGAAGAAGGGACTTCCGGTAGAAGCTAGCAAACATGGCAGGTAGAACCTTGCCAGGCTCTCTATAGACACACGGTTATTCAACATCCACAACCGTTCGCTGTAATCATGTTTCTACAATAATAAATTCCTTAGTCACTTCCAATACTCGGCGAGTGTGTCATTTTTTCATTACCGTTTTATTTTGTCATATTAAAAACATAACACACACACACACACACACACACACACACACACACACACACAAAAGCACTCACTACAATTAATGACAGCAGCGGTAGCCAGGAATGACAATTCGTTGAAAGGCACGGACTTACTCGGACGGACGCAAGCCCTTCTGCCATTCTGAAGATGAGATTTGGATCTCGAAATATTAATGTATAATAAACAGGTAATGCCCAACAACTTCTTTACCTTCCTTTATTTTACTAAACGCATTGTGACAGCCTTCAAGACCTAACTATACACAGAATTTATAAATATTTAATAATTACTTATATTGCAGTTTCATCAATGAAAGAAAGAAGAAAATTTAGGGTGTTTTGGATGAGTTCATCTTTGCTTCCATGCCTTGTAAAATTTCGCAAGTTAATAATAACAAAAAATACATTCTATTTTCATTTCGCAGTAAATCTTAAAAATAGTATGAAATACGTCATTTCTTAAAAAAAAAAAAAAATTGTGGTCGCCTAATAATTATGGTCGGTAGTGTATACCAAGCTCGAGCTGTTGCCCTGCATATTTCTAAAGCATTTGATAGGGTTTGGCATGCTGGCCGTTAGCGCAAGCAACACTGCTACGGCATCTCTATTAGATTTAATTTTATCTAAGTGTGAAATGAAGGTTGTTTTGATCGAGCATGCTTCCAGACCTATCATACGTGCGCGTGCGTCCCCCTGTTCTAAACAGTTCCCAAGTAGTCATCTATGCAGATGACACCGACATTTACTCCCGTCTCAGTAAGAAATCAGCCAAGGCTGACAAAGATAACCTTGCTGCTTCTCTTGAAAAGTATCTTCAATCTGTGTTGTATTGGAGTAAGAAATCGATGCAGTAAGTTGCCGTTACTTTCTAGAGTGGTTGCTACCAAAAGCTACAGAACTCAATCTGTCATGCTACGTAACCTATAGCGACGAATTCATACCTTTCTTAAGGGTATTTGCACGTATGTGAACATAATTTCGAACTCGGTTCTCCAAGTTCTCGTTTCGAACCGATATCAACTGTGCAATACTCTCAAAATACTCCCAGAAAGCAACACACTGCACCTCGTTGGCCTCATTCTCTCAATCGAACTCAAGTGGAACGGCTACATCGAGTCAATAGCTACATCTACCACTTAGAAGATTGGGTCATAAAGTTTTTCTCGTCAAAATTTATCTTGCACTGAGTACTGGTTGCATTGAGTACTGGTTGCATTGAGTAATGTTGCTATATTTGGCTGGGTGCTTCTGCTATTCATTTTGGAGTTCTCAACAAAATCCAAAGAGCGACTGCAATGTATTCGATCCAGATTCATCAGCTCGACTTAAGTCATTTTCTCACCGTTGGGGTGTGGTTTCCCCCTGTCTTTTCTAACAAATATTTTCACGGCTTCTACTCTGATGATCTTCTTTCTCTGGTACCCGGACCAAAAGAGTTTACTTTTGCTACTAGAGTGGCTTCTAGGTCCCACCCTCTTACCGTCAAAACAGTCAAATATAACCGCCACGTCTACTCCATCATCTCTTACTTCCCTGCTCGTTTCTGTATACTTACTTCCCTGATATATACAATCTCTAAAAGTTTAAATTCAACGTCAGTGACCCTCTTCTATCTCTTTGATTCCCATCTTTCTCCTATCCTTTCTGCGATATGCTCTGTATATTGTCTTTTTTTGTTTCGTTTTTTCTTTTCTCTCACTATAATCCTCTGCGCACCAGTTGAGTTGAAACCATTATAAAAACTATAAAATGAAAAACAAATATTAATTAAAATGTTAGTGTTTAAGCGGACGCGTTAGACGCTTATTGTGGTAGTAGATTGTTGAACGAGCCTAAAAGACAATCTTAAACAAGAAACAAGGGATAAACCTCTACTCCTGTTCAAAAGAGCGAGGAGAAGTCTCGACCAGACGATTCTTAAAACATGGCTTTACGTGCAGGCTCTAGTTTTACATGCCCATACAAATATAGGCGTGTCTGCTGCTACAGGGCCACAGGTCATTAGATCCAGTAAAGATAGAAAGAACACACTACACTCTTGTGCAAATGAACTGAAACAGTACGAATAATGTCTCCCTAGGATCTTCCATTCTTTTCATGATCACGTATATGTTGTCTCTTGGCGTTGTTTTTATTTTCCGACCGCACCAGGTATGAATTTACACGAGCTACTAGATTAGCAACTAGGTCCCACCCTTTCACATTGAAACCGATAAAATGTAACAGCAATTTCTACTCTAACAGATTTTTTTCACGCACTTCCCACCTGTGGAATTCCCTTCCATATACTTGCTTCCCCGACAGATAAAATCTCCAGGAATTTAAATATAAGGTCGACACGACATCTCCTATCACACTAACTCGCATCCATTCTCTCAAACACTTTTTCCATCTATTCCACCCCCATCCTTGGTATTCTCGTCCGTTTATTACCCTCCTCCTGACATTTCCTATAACTAACCACTCTTTCTCATCACTTTCCCCTATGTAACCCTCTGTGCAACAGTGGCAGTAGAATGCCTTGCTTGGGATGAGATGATTAAAAAAATCCTTTACGTTTTGAAGTGATGGATCCAGTTTGTTTCTTCGCCTTGCTGACACGACTGACAGTTTTAAGGCTGACACCAACAATATGCGCGATCTTTAAGGACTGACAGTGTATTCGCACAGCGTTACAGTTTTTGTACGCTTCCTTGGAGTAACGTCCATCACAGACAACGGCCTCAGGACAGCAAATCGACGGTCGAGTCAATAGTGTCTTGCGCGTGTTAAAAGTCTGATGCAATCACGGATGACACAATATCTTTTAAGACCACCAAATTTCATCATACACACCACAAATATATACATATTCCTGCACAGCACAGCAAATGACCTAATTTGAGAAAAAAACAGAAATCCATTACACCCTGTCACTTCAGTGGGTCTAAACCTGACCGTATTGTGAAAGAAACGAAACTAAAGCAGTTGTTTCAATTAATTTGCACAAGGGTGTAGATCTTGTACAAATATTTTATACCTTGAAGTTATCCTTCCTTAGGTGCCATGCATAATACCCGCTTGGGTGATCATGTCTCTTTTTGAATCATGATTGACATGGCAGAAGAATTCCAGCAGTAGGCTGCTATTACTTTCTGCAATAGACTGGTTGCAAACCAAGGCTGTGGAATTCAGTCCTGTTATTTAAAGCATAGCTGGAGGGAGAAGAGATAGATTCACGCTTTCCCAGGGACTGAAATTTCAATGAGGCTCTTCATTCTGAACTGTTATAGATTACACTCCCATTGCACATTGGGATTATATGGGAAAAAAGAGGAAGGAGTCAGAAGTTATATGGCCAAATACATTTCATCATAAATCCTGAAAATAGATTCATATTACTCCCACATCTGCAATTGAACTAATCCGATGATAAAATAGAAATCGATTGCACCCTTTCACTTTAGTGGGTCCAGAAACTGACCGTATAGTGAAAGAAACGAAACTAAAGCAGTTGTTTCAATTAGTTTGCACAACGGTGCACACACATCGGGGCCTGATAGATTTTTTGAAGCACAGCTAGTGTGTAACAATGTATATGTGTAAGAGTCTGTATAAGATTATGTGTGTGTGTTATTGTTGATGTATTTTGCCATTGCTTCTGCTTATCGCCATTTCACTAATTAATCATAACTCGTCGACATCTGTTAAATGCCCTCCAACGAGTAAAGAAAAAAAAAACACACAACAAAAGAGATCCCCAGATTTAAAAAAAAAATTAATGTAAGAATATTCAAGCGTTATCGACGCTAAAAAACATTGCATTGAACAATTTTGTCTAGTGGTTGAGAAATATTTCATGTTATTTACATCTTCCCTTTTGGCTTTCTTTGTCGAGCTTGTTCAGCTTTTTATCTCAAATGCTAGCAGTATAGCCCGGCGTTGCCCGGGTGTAATGAAAACTTTAAAACTGATCCATGGTCCTGGAGCTCAGACTCAACCTAAAGAATATTTGAAATAATAAAATAACTGCGACAATTTACCAATCGCACTTAATACATATGCATATATATATATATATATATATATATATATATATATATATATATATATATACTAGCAGTATAGCCCGGCATTGCTCGGGTATAATGAAAGCTTTAAAACTAATCCATGGTCCTGAAACTCAGACTCTTTGGACGTTGGCCCGAAAGACTAAAAACAATAGTTGTTTCCAGATAAAGCGAAACCGTAGACTGAAAAAAATGAATGGATGTAAGTTAAATTTTGATTCCTGGTATCGATATCAAATAAGATTTTTTCGTCGTAAAATGAATTTTGAAGGCTAAATAAGTCCTCTGAGTAAATGGTATCATGGCTGAGACTAAGAACTACAATTATACAGGTAGATAAACAAACACACACACAAACATCTTGCCTTATATATATATTATCGATTTTCTGAACTATTGTAAGATCTCCAACCATGAAACTTCTGAATATCGTTTCTTATTTCTTTGTCTATGAGTGTATCAAATTTGATTAAAATCGGACCACTCCTTGTATAACCCGATTTTTTCGATTATCGATTTTCGATATTTATCGGGGGTACCTAGACACAAAACCTAGCTAAGACACTTGCAGACGCTTATAGTACAACTGTATAAATTTTCAAGAAAATCGGTTCATCCGTTTCGGAGTCTATAGGTAACGGACACACACAGAGACACATACATACCCACCCACAAAGTTCCATTTATAAATAAGTTTAGATATTAATATAAATAAAGGGCAGTTTAGTACAACGCCTAGAGTGTGAAAACAACAGTTACTATACAGTGTTGATTTCTATCTCCCCGCGGGTATTTACCACCATCCCACCAAAAGATGCGACCCAAGGTGAAAGTCATGAGGCGGTCAATCAAATCAGTCATTGATTGAATGATTCGACTTTGCAGGCTATTTAAAGCCAGAAAATATGAGACAAGTAGATATGATTAAAAAGAAACGATGATAAGGATTTTAAACAGAAAGGCGGATGGACTTATTTGACATTGAGAAAGAATGATAAAAATAACCAAAGTCAATAGATATGAAGATTTCATTGATTGATTCATTCATTTTCTACGGCTTTACAGGTTATTTAAAGCCAGAAAATATGAGACAAGTAGATCTGATTAAAGGAGACGTTGATAAAGATTTGAAACAGAAAGGCGGATAAATATGTGGAAATTGCGATAGGAAAATAAGAATAATCCAAATCGATTGATAGATATGAACATTTCATTTATTGATTGATTAATTTGTTTTCTACGGATTATCGACCCTTCGCATGTTGTTTAAAGCAGGAAAATAGTTTTAGAATCTGGGACATTTTTTAGATATTAATGGCTTAGTTATACAAGTCTTACTAATTAACCCATAGCTGGGGAGAAGAGGGAAATTCATATATTTTTCCCAAGGGCATTTGCGCTTAAATGAATATAACGAACGTAATGTAAACTGAAAACTCAAATCCCCGAATAATAATTCCCAACCGTTATCTATTGCACAACCCGCACATGCAAGTTTACAGCACCTGGTATTCCCAAGGTGACACCCATCCAGATACTGACCAGGATCGACGTTGCTTAAAGTTCGACGTGTTTTGAGCGTAAGCCCAGATACATTAACTTTTGTTGATCTATTGAGCGTATTTGACAGGAGTTATGTTAACCTGAAAAAATACGTAAAACTCTAGTCATTCTCACGCGTTTTTAATTCTATTCCATGTCACAAACAAAACACACACACACACACACACACACACACACATATATATATATATATATATATATATATATATATAATCACGTTTAAGCTAATGCGTGTGCTTTTGTTCCCCTTGCCGATAAATTCAGCTTCCATATTATATTGCATAACTTGTCAACGCACGTCTCTGCTTGTTATGACTTGACTATATTTGCTTTTTGCTTTTTACATAAGTTTAGCCAACTTTACCGCAATTAAGAGACATCCAATGAGGATCGAACTCATGCGTCCATATAAAAGAATAAAAGAGACTGTCTCGCTTCTCCATGTCAATATGCGCACTGGTCTATACTTGTTATTGTTTTAAACTATAAACCGGCCAAGAAAATTATTCCTCTGCTCGTGAATGCAAGAAACAACAAAGCATCATTACAATTATACAACAATTACATCAACCCAGTTTCCACGTTTTATTCTTCTTCTTCTATGTGCCCTGTCCTTTCAGAACGTAGGCGATCATGGCTATCCACGTCTCCCTATCCCTGGTGGTTCTTAGTAAGTTTTCTCCTGTTACACCACGCAATCTCCGTTCCGTCATCCACCTGATCAGGATCAAATATGTTATCCGCTGCCTTCCTATGTCTCTTTTTCCTTCTATCTGGCTGGTCAGTATTAGGATCTCCAAGCCCTTTTTCCTCATTGCATGTCCCAGGAACTTCAATTGTCTCTTCCTGATGCTCAGTATTAATTTCCTTTTCGTTGCCATTCTTTCCAACACCTCATCATTGCTCACATGCTCGGTCCATGATATCCGCAGAAATCTAGTACAAGTCAGTTAAGTGCCATGTTTCAAACAAGCTTGGGCGATCATGTCTCGAAAGAAAGATAACTGACTGGGCAGAAGAATTTCCTACGGTTGGTTGACATTAATTTCTGCGGTAGACTGGTTACCAACCAAGGCTACAGAACCCAAACTGTCCTTCTATATGCGTTGTGGTGCAGTGGATATCGACTCCGAACGAGAAATTAAGTGCCGAGTTCGAATTCAAGCTGAATTCGTTGGATTCACATACGCGCAATTATCCTTGGGAAAGGTATTATCCGTCCTTTCTCTCTCTAGCTATGGGTTGAATAGCAAGACAGATTGTTTTTATAGTCTTGGTTGGCGACAAGTCTTCCAGAGAAATTTATAGCAACCTACCGCGGGAATATATTCAGCTCAGTCAGTTATGCCTCTTTTGAGACATGATCACCCAAACGTGTGTATCACGTATGGTAATTAACTGACCAAACTCTTGCAGGACTGGTGAAAATTTCAAGGTTTTATCGCTGAATTGTATGACATATTAAAATATTTAATTAATTTTATGACGTACACTCTTGATCAAAATTTTAAGACAACTTAAAAATCTTTAAAAAGAAATATTTTTTTTACGGATAGATTTTAAACTCCTCCCACTTAAGGTTACCAATACTACAATTTAAAAGGCTATGGAAACAAAAAGCTATATTCCAAACATTTTATTTAGAAATTTACATTTTTATAAAATGAGGCTATTTACACATGATCAAACTTATAAGACCAGAGACAAACATTCTAAGAAACTGTACAAAAAGTGTATGAAAAGTGTATGAAAATATTCAACAACCAAATTTAATAATGAGTTCTACCTCCACTGCTTTTGATGACTTCAAAAATTCTGTCGGGCATGCGTTTCCATTAAGGTGCGGGGGATTTTGCTCCAGCTTCTGAAGATGGCTTCACGAAGTTCATTTTTTGTTGAATATTGTTTGCCATTTCAATAAACATCTCTTGTCATCCATCCTCACACATTTTCAATTGGGTTCAAGTCTGGTGAGCATGCAGGATGTCCCAAGAGATGGACCCCATTTTCTTGTAGAAATTTCAAGGTCCGTCTTGCAGCATGGATTGCAGCATTATTCTGTTGGAATAACCATCTATCTACACACAAACGATGGCCCTCCATCATCAATGATGCTTTTTGTAGCATGCTAACATAACCAGCCGCTGTTTGAAAACCCTGAACCACATGGAGCTCCATCGTCCCTCTGTAAGGAAAGGAATACCCATAACATTAGGGACTCCCTACCACTATGAGGCGTGAAGAAATTTTCAGGAGGCATGTTTTTGTTATGCCAATATCGTTGGAAGCCATCAGGGCCATCTAGATTGAATTTTTCTTATCAGAAAACAGGACTTTCTTCCACTTCTCAACGTCCCATGTTTGGTATTCGCAACCAAACTTTAAGCGGTCCACCTTGTGATGTGGAAGCAGCCGAGGAATTTGTTTACGCTTTTTATTTACCATGCCTTTTTGTTGTAAGTGTCGTCTGATGGTTACGGGACTGCAATCAGCATCTGTGACTGCCTTAATTTGACTAGAAGAAAGTCCCCCGTCTTTCATAACAACCCGTCTTATTCTCCTACTCAATGCAGGAGAAATTTTTTGGGGCCTACCAAAGGGTTTTACTTTTCCATAATTCTCACTGTTCTTTAGAAAGTTGCAAATCACAGTTTTACTGCGATTTACCTTAGCTGCGATCGCCCGCTGTGACAAACCTTGCTTATGGAATTCTAGAATTCGAGAACGCTCAACTTTGGTAAGTTTGCTTGCTTTAGGCATGGTAACACATGCATATGCAGTGATTGCTAATCTCTAACTGAACTAGAAACATTGGAATTACCATAGATCTAACAATTTATACCCCTGGTCTTATAATTTTGATCATGTGTAAATCGCCTCATTTTATAAAAATGTAGATTTCTAAATAAAATGTTTGGAATATAGCTTTTTGTTTCCATAACCTTTTAGATTGTAGTATTGGTAACCTTAAGTGGTAGGAGTTTAAAAACTATCTGTAAAAAAACATTTCTTTTTAAAAATTTTTACGTGGTCTTAAATTTTTGATTAGGAGTGTATCATAATTGTGAATGAATGAATTTTATGACGTATCATAATATTGGATGATTTTTATGACGTATCATAATATTGGATGAATTTTATGACGTATCATAATATTGGATGGATTTTATGACGTATCATAATATTGAATACATTTTACGACGTATCATAATATTGAATAAATTTTATGACGTATCATCATATTGGATGAATATAATGATGTATCGTAATATTGACTGAATAAATAAACAAAGTAAGCATAGAAATTCTTTTATAATTCAGTTAAATATTTGCGCGTAACAATTTTGATCAAATTTCATGAGCAGCTTATTTACATTAAATTAGAATTTAAGCATATCTCCTTTTTCTTTCTTTCTTTCTTTCTTTTTCTCGCTGAAAGCAAATAGCGTCTCTGAAACATATTTACGCTTATGCGGCTACTAGCAGGATAGCCCGGCGTTGCTCGGGTGTAATGAAAGCTTTAAAACTAATCCATTGTCCTGGAGCTCAGACTCAGCCTAAAGAATATTTGTGTGAAGTTTGGTGAGAATCGGATAAAAATTGTGGATTTGCATAAAGGACATACAGACAGATAAACAGACATACACACAAACATCTTGCCTTATATATATATATATACATTATCAATTTTCTGTACTATTGTAAGAACTGCAACCTTGAAACTTCTGAATATCGTTTCTTATGTCTTTGTCTATGAGTGTATCAAATTTGATTAAAATCGGACCACTCCTTCTATAACCCGATTTTTTCGATTATCAATTTTCGATATTTATCGGGGGGTACCTCGACACAAAACCTAGTTAAGAACACTCGCAGACGCTTATAGACAACTGTGTAAATTTTCAAGAAAATCGGTTCAGCCGTTTCGGAGTCTATAGGTAACGGATACACACACACACAGAGAAAAGTTCCATTTATAAATAAGTTTTGATAGATAAACTATTCAGCCCATCTTCTTAGGAACAATGCCGTTATTAATACGAGCAGTTGGAATTAATCCAGGATAGATTTCACATCTCTGTCATCATTCCATCATAGTAATCATATGGATTTTTCAGACCAATCAAGTACCTGGAAAAGAACAATGTAGTTATTAATAAAAATAATTAGAATTAATGCATGTTAGATTTACACACACGGAGACCCAACTACAAAAAGTTAAGCTATGAATTTATCAGCTTAACCACGTACCGGGAAAAAAACAATGCAGATATTAATAAAAATACAGTATTTACATTATTCGGACTACTGTCCTTATCTTTGTTGCCATTTGTATGACGTTTCGGCTATTGTACGCTCCGAATTTCTTCAGGTGTTAAGAATTTCGAACCGAACCCTTTATTACAATCACTGAGGTATAACATTCTCATTTCTTGTGTATTACTAATACCACGATTGGGAATCATGAGTTATCTCCCTCTAACCCTACTAGGTACTTGTTCACTATTGCTGTAGCTTGATATTGAACTCACAACTCATTGGGTCAAGTCACAGGTACTAACCAATGTCTATATCCACTGGGCCATGTATCCTTAAGGATATGGACGTTGGTTAGTTCCTGTGACTTGACCCAAAGAGTTGTGAGTTCAATACCAGGCTACAACAGTAGTGAGCAAGTAACTTGCAGGGTTAGAGGGAGATGACTCATGTCTTTCAATCGCGGCTTTACGCAAGGAATGATGATGATATATACTTGTGATTGTAATAATGAGTTCGTTTCGGTATTTCTATTACCTGAAGAAGGTCGGAGCGTAGAACGGCTGAAACGTCATACAAATGGCAACAAAGATGAGGACAATAGCCCGAATAGTGAACATACTGTAAATGTTACCACATCTCAGAAATATAGACAGAGAATAAAAAATAATTAAAAGAAATACGTCATATTTCACAGCTCAATCATCAATACTTCATAGTAAATCTAAGAACTTTTCGATTTGTTTTCGTGCCTAGAAAGGAATTAAGTTGATATGAATAAGAATAGTTGCAAATAATTAATGTCTATTTTATCATCTCTGGCATCATTGCTTCATAACTTATGAACTTGTAAACCTATGCACGTTCTAGGAAAGGACAGATGTAGCTATTAATAAGAATAGATGGAATTTATACGATATATAACAGTTCTGATATCAATACTTCATAGTAAATCTAAGATCTGTTCGGTCCCTCGTCGTGCCTATAAAGGAACAATGCAGTTATTAATGAAAATAGTTGGAGTGAATGCATGCAGAATTTTACAGCACGCTCATCTTCTTCTTCTTCTTCTTGTATGTGCCCTGTCCTTTCAGAACGTAGGCGATCGTGGCCTTCCACGTCTCCCTGTCCCTGGTGGCTCTTAGCACGTTTTCCCCGTTCTATCAACCACCAGCTCAGGCCCTTCAAATTTGTTATCCGCTGCTTTCCCCTGTTTCTTTTTCTCTCTATTTGGCCTGTTAGTATCAGGTTCTCCAAGCTCTCCTTCCTCATTGCATGTCACAGGAACCTTATCCGTCTCTTCCTGATGCTCAGTATTAATTTCCTTTTCGTTTCCATCATTTCAAAGACCTCATCATTGTTCACATGCTCGATCCATGATATCCGCAGCATCGATGATATTGTCCAGCATTCACTGCCATATTGAAGAACTGACACCACATAACCATCCAGTACTCTCTTCTTTGTTTCTAGCGAAATTTTCCTGTCTCTTAATATTTACTCCGCTTCTGGACCGCATCCTTTGCCATGCCAATTCGCCTTCGCATCTCTGTGTCTCACTTTCCATCTTCACTCCTTCATAATAACCCTATCATATTTTCAGACTTTCCTTGAGCCTGAAAACGAACAATGCAGTTAAGAAAAATAAGAGGTGGAATTAATATAAGCAAGATTTCATATTCTCTGGCATCACTTCTTCATATTTAAGTTTTCAGGCCAAACTCGGGTTTGGGAAGGAGCAATGCAGTTATTAAAAACAATTGTTAAAAGAATTTGTAGCTATGTTATCACCTCATCATAATTAACCTTTGAACTTCTAAGCCTTTCCACATACCAGGAAAGGACAATGCTGTCAATAATTGGAATAGTTGGAATTAATAATGAGAATAGTTGGAATTAATGTATCGCTATTCCACAGTTTTCGTACGAACTTACTCACCAATCCTCGCGCGCAAAAAAGTACGGACAGGCTTTGCGTGCTGAATGTTGCCATAAAGAAAAAATCTGTTCGTTTTACTGAGGTTTATGCGCTCAGTAACCTTGCCGATGTGCGTTGTGGTGCAGTGGATATCGAAACGGAACGAAAAATCGGGGAGCCGAGTTCGTATTCCAGTTGAAATCATTGGATTCACTTACGCACAAATTTAAGGTAATAATCCGTCTCTTCCTTCCAGTTATGGGTTAAATAACAAGACAGATTGGGTTCTATACCCTTGACTGGCAACCAGTCTACCGCAGAAAGCAATGGCAACCTACTGCGGGATAAACTTTTGCCCAGTCAGTCATGTCTCTTTCGAGACATGATCGCCCAAGCGTGTCTCACGTATGGCTCTTAACTGACTGACTGAACCTTGCGGAGTGGCCTGATTTGCTTCGGTGGATCGAGCAGCTTTTGACATCTCGGCGGGTAGTTTTAGCAAAAGATTAGAAAGCCATCCTTGACCCCAGTATAAGTCGTGTAGGAGTAAGTTCGGGGACTATCAATCCGGGTGTGAAGACTTTATCGACAAGTTCGATCTTGTCAAAAAAAAAAAAAAAAACGTAATAAGCCTTCTCGGGTGGCAATGTAGACTTGGACTAATAGGGACAAATCGACTTTGGTGTCGTTTCTGAACAAGTGCGTATTTATGTGTGTAGTTGGTTAATATAGGATTTCATAGAGACATGGAGGTATTACGTTGATTGTAGTAAGAATGGTAAGTAAAAATGTAGTATTTTAGTGCAAGGATTATTGTATAATTTTGGGGGTCAATGATTGTGGCTAGCTAATTTAATATGTGACAGATGATGACCAGTCTTCCTCATCCCATCTTTTGGTCTTTTTTTGTGTTTTTACAAAAATAAATATTAGTTAATTAATGCTTACATTTAAAGCAATACGAATTGCCTCGAACAATTTGACTTAAAGAGATTGAGGGAGAGAAAGAAAAAAGATAGATCCAATGAAGGAAATTAGGAAGAAAATGAAGGAAAGAAAATTAGCTCATCATATAAGAAATACAATTTCTCTTTCCAATCTTTTTACTATTTTCTTTCTTTTTCTTTGTCAATTGGGGTAGATAGACTAAACTATCGCCCAGTTCACACTCCACCCACGTCTATTGAATAGGTGAAGAGGCTCACCACTTGTTCCCTGTTTAGGATGTGGTTTCCGGTTTTCTCTTTTCCAATCTTTTTACTTTTACGCAGCTCCCTGCGCATCAGTAGCGTTACCGCCTTGCTCGGGGTGATATGATTATATATATATATATATATATATATATATATATATATATAAAGAAAGAGAAAAATAAAACAAAAACAAAAATCAAGTTAGAAAAAGAACAAGTTGAAACAAGGACGACGAAATTTAATCTGCAACAGTTTTGTTTACGAGATACCAGTCACCAAACACCTGTCCGTTGACTGCGAAGCATATCATTCAACCAAGCCGATCTTTCAAGCAAGTCGGTTTATACTGCATCGTTTCAACTCAACAATCGCACTGCCTTTAATGGTTCCATGCAATGGAGAGGTGGGGTACACTATTTTTAACAAGAGTGAGAACGGTCCAGAAACGTCAGCCGAAAATCTTTAATGACGTTCAGTCGAGAGAAAAAAAAACTTACGATGCATTAGAAGTCAAGCATTTCCAATTAACAATGAAATTCTAGACGAATAACCATTTTTATTTCAAATCGATAAACCAACACGATTCTCTGATATTAGGTATCTCCAACGATAATATCTTTTCTTGTCGAAAAATATTAATTAACAATTTAGAAAATGAGTGCTTATAATTTTTCTTGCTCTAGAGCCTAAATTTTTGTCTTACAAAAAAAAAATACTTTTAATAATTAAAGTTTAGATTAAAAAAGCCACGATGTCAAAATATTCCCTTGAATGGTCAAAATTACAATGGCCGCTATCTGATTGACAGAAATTCGATATTATATCCAAATAAACATTAAAATCTGTTAAAAATAAAAACAATCGTATTAAGATAATTTCATAGTAAGTAGTTATTTTAATCTTCTCTCGATTTAGTTATACTAAAAAACTACCAAATTTTGCTTAATAAACTTTGAAGAATGTACTTTAATAACGGATGTGCGATGTGGTGCAGTGGATATCGGCTCCGAACGAGAAATAGGAGCCGAGTTCGAATTCCAGTTGAATATCTTGTATTCACTTGCGCACAAATGTCCTTGGGAAAGGTATTAAACCGTCTCTTCCTTCTTGTTATGGGTTAAATAATAGGGCAGATTAGGTTCTATAGCCTTGGCTGGCAACCAGTCTACTGCAGAAAGCAAGGGCAACCTTCTGCCTAGTCAGTCTTGTCTCGAAAGAGACATGATCGTCCAAAGCGTGTATCACTTATGGCATTTAACTGACTGACTGACTTTAATAACGTTGATGACACGGCCTGACGGGCAGCAATATCAACTCTTGTTGCAGGTTTAGACTGAATGTTTCAGTTTTTAATTATGGTGGCCCGTAACAAAACTCAATAGTTCTTAAACTAATTCTTTTTTGTTCCTTGTGATGAAATCTTCATTATACAGAATGTAAGAAAAACTCAAATACAATTTATTAATTTTGGTCCTTGAAACTAATGTAAATGTATTCGAAATTTTGGTGAAAATGATTATTGCGATATATAAAGAAATAGAAATTTAATTGTGAAAAAAATCAGAAAAAGAAGCCAATTTATTTTCCAAATAATAATAAATTATAGATCTAAACTTATTTATAAATGGAAATTTGTCTGTGTGTATGTGTGTGTATGTGTGTGTGTGTGTGTCTGTTACGTATAGACTCCGAAACAGCTGAACCGATTTTCTTGAAAATTTACACAGTTGTACGATAAGCGTCTGCGAGTGTTCTTAGCTAGGTTTTGTGTCGAGGTACCCCCGACAAATATCGAAAATCGATAATCGAAAAAATCGGGTTATACAAGGAATGGTCAGATTTTAATCAAATTTGATACACTTAGAGACAAATCATAAGACACGATATTTAGAAGTTTCAAGGTTGAAGTTCTTACAATAGTGTAGAAAATCGATAATATATATATATGTCAAGATGCTTGTGTGTGTGCCTGTTTATCTGCAAGTATGTCTGCATTTTTTCAGCCCTCTTATTTTAGTTTTTGCTTCGGGTTTGGCTCTAAGTAGGTATAATTGTAGTTCTTAGTCTCAGCCATGATACCATTTACTCAGAGGACTTATTTAGCCTTCCAAATTCAGTTTACGACGAAAAAAACTTATTTGATATCGATACCAGCAAATCAAAATTTGATTTACAACCATTAATTTTTCTTTCAGTCTACGGTTTCGCTTTAACTGGAAACAACTATTGCTTTTTAGTCTTTCGTGCCAACGTCCAAAGAGTCTGAGCTCCAGGACCATGGATTAGTTTTAAAGCTTTCATTTAACCCGAGGAACGCCGGGCTATACTGCTAGTATACATACATATATATATATATGTATATGTAATGTTAAATAAAGAAGACAAGAGCTAAAATAGGCCATACTTATCAAAAGAGAAAATAATTTAATCAGAAGATCAAATATGACTAAAATATGCCCTGTTTTTTTTTCTCAGTCACCCATTTATTAATAAAAGCAATATTTTTCCAAGCAAACTGCGCAACAAACATATAGAAAATGAAAAGAAAACGATTAATTTCCATCATTTTAAAGTCTCATAAGATTATAATCAGTTAAAGGAGAATCAGTCATGTGATAGGTACCGACTTGGCTGCTCGACTCCAACCTCTTCCCCACCGACAGGATGTGGCTTCTCTCTGTCTGTTCTATAAATACTTTCATGGCTTCTGCTCCAACGAACTTAAGTCACTGGTGCCTCTGCAACAGATGTTTACTCGTGCAACCTGACTGGCAACTGGGTCTTACCCATTCACAGTTAGATCAACCAAATGCAGACGAAAATTCTACTCCTTCAGCTTCTTTTCTCGCACTTCCCGCCTGTGGAACTTGCTTCCATATTCTTGATTTCCTGACGGCTACAACCTCCAGGAATTTAAATGCAATGTCAATACTCATCTCTTAACCACTTGACTCTAGTTCTTTCTTCACCACCCTGTATATCCTTTCCTTTCTCTCCACCTTTGCAAATGTCATCACACCTGCATTCCCATCCTTCTCTTGCACCTTTCTAATTGGTTTGTCTTTCTCTTCACTCTCCACCTATCTAATATGTTTACTTTTATGTAGGACCCTAATCTTTTTACTCTTATATATCCTCCTGCACATCGGTAGCGTTACCGCCTTTCTCAGGATGATACGATTTTTTAAAAAAATCACCTTAATTAGTTCTTTACTGAGAAAGCACCGATAATCTGTGTGCTTAATATATATATTAAAATTCGTTAAGATGGTAGAATAAAGAAAAGGAACAAAGTAAGAAATGCATCACCATTTAATATGTTTCCTTTTTATAAAGGAATTTTTTCTTTTACTTTATTCTCTCTCTCTCTCTATCTCTGTATATATATATATATATATATATATATATATATATATATATATATATATATTATACTAGCGGCATAGCACGGCGTTGCTCGGGTATACTGAAAGCTTTAAAACTAATCCATGGTCCTGTAGCTCAGACTCAGCCTAAAGAATATTTGTGTGACGTTTGGTGAGAATCAGATAAAAATTGTGGATTTGTATAAAGAACATACAGACAGATAAACAGACACACACACAAACATCTTCTTATATATATATATATATATATATATATATATATATATATTGTTGATTTTCTGAACTATTGTTAGAACTGCAACCTTGAAACTTGTGAATATCTTTTCTGATGTCTTTGTCTATGAGTGTATAAAATTTGATTAAAATCGGACCACTCCTCCGATTTTTTCGATTATCGATTTTCGATATTTATCGGGGGTCGCTCGACACAAAACCTAGCTAAGAACACTCGCAGACGCTTATAGTACAACTGTGTAAATTTTCAAGAAAATCGGTTCAGCCGTTTCGGAGTCTATAGGTAACGGACACACACACACACACACACACACACACACACATACAAAGTTCCATTTATAAATAAGTTTATATATATATATATATACATATATATATTAAATTGTAGCTATGTATGGTGTAATTAATTAGTTAAGCGTTTTAGTTAGTTGGTATATAGGAGTGGGTATTTGTGATAAAATAGGGCGAAGTGGAAAGTTAGGCTTGTATGTTTTGATAGAACCATAAATGTATCCTTGGTTATAGTCCCCGATTATTTTGTTAAGATTTAGATTTCAGGTATGTATGGTGTAATTAATTGGTTAAGCGTTTTAAAACTTACCATAACTTTGATAAGCACAAAGAGTTTTTCATTTTAACTGAGCAGGTTCATGCCGACTTCGAAGTTTCGTAAGGACACAGCTATGCTCTAACTCATTAGTGTTCTCACTCGTCAAACCAGCCCTCCGAAGAGAGAACATCACAACGATGTCCTCACTAAATTTCGAAGTAAGCATGAACCTGCTCAGTTAAAGTGACAAAATCTTTGCGCATATATATATATATATATATATATATATATTGTTAGGGCGCCGCTCCTATTTGACTACAAATGGACTGTTCCCATTGCTATATATAGCAACAGTGGATTCTCTACAAGATATTGGTAGAGAGTCGTAGAGAGTCACTTGAGAGTCACACTTCCGATGCGTACCGGAAGTAATCACGTATACACACGTCTTACGACGAATTGGACTCTTGTATCTTTCTATTGTAAATATTACTAATCACTTCTGTACATACTAACCGTCTTTCCTCGGAATACAACTTATATTCTGATTCTGTTGTTGAGTTATTCATTTATACTTGGCGACATAACATATATATATATATATATATATATATAGAGAGAGAGAGAGAGAGAGAGAGATTGTGAGAGAGAGAGAGGTTTGTATATAAAGAGTCAGATAGACAGATAGATAGATAGATAGATAGATAGATAGATATGAACAGACTGAGATAGATAGATAGATAGATAGATAGATAGATAGATAGATAGATAGATAGATATGAACAGACTGAGATAGATAGATAGATAGATAGATAGATAGATAGATAGATAGATAGATAGATAGATATGAACAGACTGAGATAGATAGATAGATAGATAGATAGATATGAACAGACTGAGATAGATAGATAGATAGATAGATAGATAGATAGATAGATAGAACGGCAAATATATATTCTTCATAGTAATAAAAAATATATCGCATTAAATAATCATTAATTTCTTATACACACACACACACACCCGCGCGCGCACTCATAAACGCACACACATAGATATTTACCCTACTCCCCCACTTGAGCGAGATGTTTTCAACGTGGGGAGCCCGACCGCGTACAGACGGGCGACAGAACAAAATTCCCCAGTCCCCTCAACCGCCGGTTGAGCTGGCCCCGGTAACGAGCAATTGATCCATCCCTCTGGTGTAGTGGGGTGGTGAGGCCGCGGTACACTGTTCCCTAGGACCGGGCATCTTTTCAGTGTAATTTAACTGAGCCGCACTCTGTCTTCGAGGACACAGACGCAACTGAAAGATGATTAGGATCCTGACCTTATTTGTATGTAAACGCACACACATAGATAGATAGATAGATAGATAGGTAGATAGATAGATAGATAGTATAACCCGGCGTTCCTCGGGTTAAATGAAAGCTTTAAAACTAATCCACGGTCCTGGAGCTCAGACTCTTTGGACGTTGGCACGAAAGACTAAAATGCAATAGTTGTTTCCAGTTAAAGCCAACCCGTAGACTGAAAGTAAAATGAATGGATGTAAATCAAATTTTGATTTCCTGGTATCGATATCAAATAAGTTTTTTCGTCGTAAACTGAATTTCGAAGGCTAAATAAGTCCTTTGAGTAAATGGTATCATGGCTGAGACTAAGAACTACAATTATACCTACTTAGAACCAAACCCGAAGCAAAAACTAAATTAAAAGGGCTGAAAAAATACAGACATACTTGTAGATAAACAGTCTGGTCGCACGAGTAAATTCTTGTAGCAGGAGCACCAATGACTTAAGTTCGTCGGAGCAGAGGCCATGAACAGACAGTGGGAAGCCACATCCCGTCGGTGAGAAAGTGGCTGGAGTCGAGCCGCCAAGTCGGTACCTATCACATTACTGATTCTCTTTTGGAGTCTGTCAAGATCACTGAGATGTACAGCGAGGGCGCCTGGCCATATATGAAGCAGTATTTCATGCAAGGACGGATGGTTGATTTGTAAATATGCAAGATGGATTCAAATGGAAAAACATCCTGGCCCGACAAAGTGACCGAACTTTCCTAGTAAGAACCTTCAGATATCAGAGGCCATCTACATTAAATCCAAACAACCCACACTTAATAAAATCACGTTTAACTATGGTCATAACACATTACATTGCATTTAAATATGTGATTCTGTTAACATCTCGCGATGTGACGTCATAGAGCCGCATTACAAATTTACGAACTGCGTCTGATATTCAGTGACTGTTATCGTTGCTTTGTAATGTTTTATGTCAACACCAGTTAAAATCATCTTTGATGGTGGATGTCTTTATGTTAACGCCCCTGTAACCTCTCTGAAGATGGCTCGTATGAGCCGAAATCTTTGAACCAGCATAATACAAAATTTGTTGAACAATCTTTTTCACCTGAAATTAAGGCCAAAATACGACGTTTAGTACGGCTCATGATTAAACGTAATAGGCATTCATTGTCTGTTATATTTACCAGTATATGTTTAGAATATATATATATAATCGCCATATATAATTTTGTAGATAATAAAGAATTTTCCCAGTAAAATCACTTTGAAAAACATGTTATTTCTTTTTGAATAAGTGTTTTATCAAACCCCTGGAAAAGATCCCGGGATGAACAGTTGCTTTATTGGTTACTGAAATTACTTCGCATTTTGACCAAATCTCTTACGTTTGCACTTACACTAATGTCTTTAGTAAAGTCACAAATTCATTTCTTTCTCCATCCCGAGGCCAACGATAATATGGCCTTGAAAGAGTATGTAACTTTACGACCATCAAACTTTAAGTGCCTTGGCACACTGAGAAGAGGCAATTGGGAGAGTCGAAGTTTATGGGTAGAAAACCTTGTCTTGTTAACTCTAGCCTTAAACTTAACTCAAGCCCTAGCCCATTAACATCAGCCTTATCGCTGGTCATAACATTGGTCATAACCCGAATCCTTTTTTTTATCCCTAGCAATAGCCCTAGCCCCTTAAAACTAGCATTAGCCCTAATCCTAGCCTTAACCTTAGATTTGGCCCTCGCTCCTTAACACCACCATTAGCTTTAATCCTAGCTATAAAATTAACTCTAGCCTTAGCCCCTTGAACCTATCCCTATCCCTAACCCTAGACTTAAATTTAGCTCTAGCTCTAGTCCATTAACACTAGACCTAACCCTAACACAACACTTAACCTTAGCTCCTGGCCTAGCACCTTAACACTAGCCCTAGCCCTAAACCTAGACTTAATGTTAGCTCTAGCCTTAGCCCCCTTAACTCTAGCCTATGCCCAAACACTAGCCTTAACACTAGCTCTAGTCTTAACCCAAGACCTAGCCCCTGAAAACTAGCCCTAGCCATAACCCTAGCCTTAACCTTAGCTCTAGTCCTAGCTACTTAGCACTAGCCTTAGCCATAGACCACCCTAGAACAAGTCTCCTAACTACGAGACCCAGCCCTAATCATATCCTTAAACCTAGCACTAGCCCATTAACATTAGCCCAAGCGCTTAACTAAAACATAACATTAGATTTAGCCCTTACCCAAACCTTAAGTTCTTGCCCTAGCCCATTAACACTAAATCTAGGCCTAACCCTAGATTAACCTTAGATCTAACCCTAGCCACTTTTACCTAGCCCTAGACTTAATCTTAGCTCTAGCCTAGCATGTTAGCACTAGCCCTAATGCTAACCGTAACATTAGCTCAATCCCTATCCCCCTTAACACTAGCCCTAGACCTAACCATATCCTTACCCTTAGTACTAGCCCTAGTTAAAAGGCTAGCCCTAAAGTTATACTTAACCTTAGCTCTCACTGTAGCCACTTAACACTAGCCCTAGTCTCCTAACCCTAGCCTGACTTTTAGCTCTAGCCCTATCCCCCTAATCCTAGCCCCAGCCTAACCCTAGACCTAATTCTAAACTTAACCTTAGCTGTAGCCCTAACCCTTTAACACTGGCCCAAGCTATAGCACTAGCCTTAACTCTAGCCTCTTAACACTATCCCTAGACATAACACTAATATTAACCCTAGCCACTTAACACTAGACATAACCATAGCTATATCCCTAGCACCTTAACTCTTGCTTAAGCCACTTAATGCTAGCCCTAGTCCATTGACACTATCCATATCCCTAATCCTAGTTTGAACATTATCTGAAAGATCAGCCACATTTTAGACCTAATCCTAGCCTTAACCTAACCTCTAGCACCTTAACACAAGGCTTACACTAAGCCTACCCTTAACCTTAGCTCAGTAAAACTAGCCCAAGCCCAACCTTTAAACTTATCTTTTTAACAATGGCTCTAGCCCTAATCCTAGACCTAAACTTAGCTCCAGCCTTAGTCACTTAACACTTGACATAGCCTTAAACCTAGCCCCTTCATACTCACCCTACACATAACCCTAGGCTTAACCATAGCACATGAACTAGCTTTAGCCCAAATACTAGCCTTAAACCTAGCCCCTTAAAACTAGCCTGAGCTCTAATTCTAGACCTTATCTTAGCTCTAGCACTAGCTCCTTAACACTAAGCCGAGCCTTATCCTATTCCTAGCCTAAAACTTAGCTCTAGCTATAGCCATAGCCTCTTAACACTAGCCCCCACACTAATCCTAGCCTTAATCTTCACTACAGCCCTAGCCCAATAACACTAGCCCTAGTCCTACCCCTATCCTGAATATTAGCTTTAGCCTTAGCCACATAACCCTAGCACCAGCTCTAATCCTAGCCTTAACGTTTGGTCTAGCCTTTAACTCTAGCCCTAACACTAGCCTAGCTTTAGCCCCAGCCACATAGCACTATCACTAGCCTTAATCCTAGATTTAGCATTAGTTTTAGCACTAGCCCTAGTCTTGAACTTATCTCTGAACCTAGCTACTTAATAATACATCTATCCTCTTAAAACTAGCCTTAGCTCTAACCCTAGTCTTAACTGTAGGCCCTTAACACTAGACCTAGCCCTAGCCTTAATCTTAGCTGTAGGTTTAGCCCCTTAACACTAGCCCTAGCCCTAAGAATAACCTTAGACATAGCTCTAACCCTAGCCACTTAACACTAGCCCTAGAACTAACCCTATTTAAAACTTAGCTCTAGCTCTAGCCCTAGACTTAAATTTAGCTCTGTACCTAGCCACTTAACAATACACCTAGCCCCTTAACACTAGCTCTAGCCTTAACACGAGACCTATCCCTAAACCTAGACTTAAGTTTAGCTATAGGCCCTTAACACTAGCCCTAGCCATAAGCCTAGCCTGAAAATTAGCTCTTACCCTAGAACCTTAACCCTAGCCCTAGCACTAACCCTATTTTAAACATAGCCTTAGCCCTAGCCACTTAACAAAAGCCTAGCTCTAACTCTAGCGCTAACCCAACCACTTAACAAAATCCCTAGCCCTTCCCCTAAAATTAATGTTTGATCTAGCACTAACACTAGCCACTTAACATTATCTAGCCCTAATCATAGCTTCACCTTAGCCATAGCACTAGACCCTTAACACTAGCCATAGCACTAACCCTCGCCTTAAACCTAGTCCCATAACACTCTAACACTAGCCTTAACCTTAGACCATGAACACTACCCTAGCCCTAATCTTAGCCTTAAACTTTGCTCTAGACCTAGCACCTTGACACTATCCCTAGTCTAAACATATGAACACTAACCCTGGCACTCATCCTAGACTTAACCTTAGATATAGGACTAGCCACTTAAAACTAGCCTCAAAACTAACCCATTAAAACGAGCCTTTAATCCTAGAGTTAACCTTAGTTCTAGCCCTTGCCACAACACTAGCCTTAGCCACAACACTAGGCCTAGCCCTAATCCTAGCCTTAACCATAGTTTTAGCCCTAGGCCCTTAACACTAGTCCTAGCCTTAACTCTATCCACACAAACTAGCCTTAACCCAAGACCCAATACTAGCATTAACCTTAGCCTGTTAAAAATAGCCCTAGCCCTAATCCAGGCCTTAACCTTAGCTCTAGCACTAGCCTTTTAGCACTAGCCTAAGAACTTACTCAAGACTTAAAATTAGCTCTAGCCCTACCCCTTAACACACACCCTACCCTTTTAATCTAGTCAATCATAGCTCTTTAACCCTAGCTCTAGCCCTAGCTTTGAACTTAGCTCTAGCATTACCCACTTAACACTAATACTAGACATAAACTTAACACTAGTCCTAGCCTTAACCTTAGGTTATAGTGACAACTCCTTAACACTAGCGCTAAACTTTGCTCAAGCCCTAGACCCTTAACACTATACCTAGCCCTATTCCTAGCACTAAGCTTAGTTCTAGCCCCTTAACTCTAGCCCAAGCTCTAGCATTAAAGTTAGCTCTAGCCCTAGCACCTTAACAGTAGCCCTGGCATTAACACTAGCCCCAACCTTACTTCTTGACCTAGGCTCTTAACGCTAACTCTAGTCCTAGTCTTAACACTAGCCCTAGCCCGAAAATTAGCACTAGCCCTAGCTCCTTAAAACTAGTCCTAGCCCTAGCCTTAACATTAGCTCTAGCCCTATACCCTTAACTCTAGCCCTAGTCCCAGGCTTAACCTTAGATCTAACCCCGTCCCCTTAACACTAGCACAAGCCGTTACCTCAGCCCTAATTCCTTAACACTAGCCGGAGCCTTAAACTAAGCTCTATCCCTAGACCCTTAATTTGTTTGTTGTAGCCCTAGCACATTAACTCTAGTTCTAGCCCTAGGCTTAAATTTAGATCTAGCTTTAGCCACTTAACCTTAACTCTAGCCCTAGCTCGTAGCCTAAAATTAGCTCTAGACCTAGACTCCTAACACTAGCCGTAGTCTTACCGTTAACTGTAGCCCTAGCACTTTAACTCTAGTCCCAGCCCTAGGCTTAACCCTAGCCATAGCCCAAACCCTAAATTTAAAATTAGCTCTAGCCCTAGCCACTTAATTTTAGGCCTAGCCCTTACCCTAGACTTAAACTTAGCTCTAGTTCTAGCTCCTTAACCATAACCCTACCCCTAACCCTAGCCTTAACCTGAACTCAAGCTCTAGCACCTTAACCCTAGCTGTAACAATAACTCTAGCGTTAGCCTTAGCTTTAGCCCTAGCATCTTAACACTAGCCCTAATACTAGACTTAAAATTAGCTCTAGTCCTTGCTCCTTATCCCTAGCCCTAGTCAAAATCCTAGCCTTAACCTTAGCTCTAGCCCTAGCCCCATAAACCTATCCCAGTCTTAAAACTAGCCTTAACTCTAGCCTTGCCTTTTGCTCTAGCCCTAATCCCTTGACCCTAGCCCTAGCCCTAACTCTAGACTTAACATTAGCTCTAGCCTTAGCCACTTACTTTGTCCTAACCCTAGCCTTAACATTAGTTCTAGCCCTAGCACCTTAAACCTAGCCCTAACTTTAGGACTAGAGCTAAAGTTAAAGCTAGGGTTAAGTGACTATGGCTAGAGCTAATGTTAAGTGTTTGTTTAGGGCTAGAGATAGGGTTAAATGTCTAGGGCTATAGCTAATATTAAGTCTAGGTTTAGAGCTAGGGGTAGGGTTAAGGTGTTAGGGCTAGGGCTAAGGTTAAGCCTAGGGTTTGAGCTAAGCCTAGGTTTAAGTGGTTATGTCTAGTGCTAAGGTTAATGCGAGTGCTAGGGTTAAACGGCTAGGCCTAGAGCCTAGCCGTTAAATCTAAGGTTAGGCTAGTGCTAGTGTTAAGTTTAAGTCTAGGGTTATGGCTAGGTATACGGTTAAGAGGCAAGGACTAGACTGAAAGTTAATTCTAGGGCTAGGTTTAAGATACTAAGGCTAAAGTTAAGGTTAGGTGTAGGGTTAGGGCTAGTGCTAGGACTTGTGTTAAGGGGCTAGGGCTTCTGCTAAGTTTAATGCTAGGGCTAGGGTTAAGTAGCTATGGGTAAGTGGCTAGGACTAGAGTTAAGGTTAAGGCTAGGGCTAGAGCTAGCTCTAGGGTTAAATGGATAGAGCTTGAGACTAGGGTTAGGGATAGGGCTAGGGTTAAGTGCCTACGGCTAGAACTAAGGTTAAGTCTAGGGTTAGGGCTAGAGCTAGAACTAGGATTAAGGGGCTAGGGCTTGTGGTAAGTTTAATGCTAGGGCTAGGGTTAGGATTACGTAGCTAGGGGTAAGTGGCTAGGGTTAGAGCTAAGGTTTAGGCTAGTGTTAAGTCTAGGGCTAGGGTTAAGTGCCTAGGGCTAGATTAAAGGTTAAGACTAGGGCTAGAGCTAGCGCTAGGGTTAAATGGCTAGATCTTGAGGTTAGGGTTAAGGATAGGGCTATGGTTAAGTGGCTAGGGCTTAAGTTTAACATTAGCTCTAGCTTTAGCCACTTAACACCAGCCCTAGCCTTAAACTTGGCTCTAGCCTTACTTAACAGCTCTAGCCCTTAAACCCTTAACACATTTATTACGAGCAGAAACAAAACGTCGTCTATTGGGATAAGATGTGTCGTTCTGGTAAAACGGAAGACAAGAACCTGGATTTACCAGCAGACGAAGGAAATTACCAAAAGATTTAAGGAATAGAAATAAAAGAAATTTACTTCAAAGGCAAGAATAATACAACAACGAGTGAGTTAAAGTAAACAATTAACGGTAAAAACAAAAAAATCAATGAAAAATATTTAAAAACAACGAAGACTAAAAAATAAGAAAATGAAATTAACTTATTGATGGGGTGGGGTGAATAAAAAAATAAAATAAAAGCACCTGAAAAACAAAATACAAAAATCGCAACAAATATAATCGAAGGGCAGCCCAAAATGCCAATTACAGGTGAGGGACTCGAAAATCAAGGAGGTACAGAAATTTAAATACCTAGGAAGTGTTTGAACAGAATACGGAAAGTGCGACACTGAGATCAGAAGGTGAATTGGCATCCCGAAAGAAGCATTCCAGAAGTTCAGTAAAGTATTAAGAAACAGGACAATTTCACTAGAAACAAAGAAGAGAGCACTGGATTGCTCTGTGATGTCGGTTCTTCAATATGGCAGTGAATGTTGGACAATATCTTTTTAACGGACTGTGCCATTTTTTGTTTTGTGATTTTTCTTGTAGGCAAAACAAGGATTTTTCGTTTAAATAAACAATTGAACAAGCAAAAAAGAAAGAAAGAACAATATTTAAAAAAAATTAAGACACAAATTAAAGTATTTCTACAAAGTGTGGAAGAGAAAAATGTAAAACTAGTTTAGCGTGCAAACAGTAACAATGAACAAGTTATAACTGAAGACAAGAACCTGGATTTACCAGCAGACGAAGGAAATTACGAAAAGATTTAAGGAATAGAAATAAAAGAAATTTACTTCAAAGGCAAGAACAATAAAACAACGAGTGAGTTAAAGTAAACAATTAACGATAAAAAAAATCAATGAAAAATATTTAAAAACAACGAAGACTAAAAAATAAGAAAATGAAATTAACTTATTGACGGTGGGAGGTGAACAAAAAAATAAAACAAAACTGAAACTAAAAAACAAAATGCAAAAATCGCAACAGATTCAGTCAATGTAAAATAAATGCAAACAAAACCTTTCATTTTTTTAGCAGTCTTTAAAAAAAATGAACGTGTAATCAGATGTGAAATCTGCGCAAGACTTAAACGGTCAGACACAGAGGCAAAAGACATTTTCAAAGCAATCTTCAGACAGTATGAGTGTTGTTGTATTTTCTTGGCTATTTATATACTCGGTTCAGTGATGCATTAGGGTGTTCTATTGTATTGCATTGTGGATAGTCTCTTCTATTAATCTAACTGTTGTTTTACTGGGTGGTCATGGATATGTTTCGAGTTATTCCAGGGGATATTGAGCGGGAATAACTATACATCCAAAAATAGTTTTTGGCTTTTTATGGTGTTGTTAGTTAATATTTTTTTTAATTTATTATTGATTATTTTATTTTTAGCTATGTTTGCTTGCATTTAAATTGTTGGCTACGTTTGCTTGCATTTAAATAAACAAATCAAAATCAATTACGTACCGCAGGTGGTTTTGATTTGTTTATTTTTTATGTATTTTATTTGTTTGGATCAATTTATTTTATTTGCTTTTGTTTATTTATTTTATCTTATATATTTAGTCACATTTATTCTTGTAAGTTTTTTTTTTCTTTTTAAGTAACGTAGTAAAAGTTTGTCTTTGTGTCTGCATTTTGAGATGAATTCCGATCATTTATTTAGTATTTTATTTTGGTCTGGGAAGATATATATAGCTATTTTTTCCTCTAAGCATTGTTTACAGTTTTTTGTTTCATTGTTCTAAGCTGATGTTCTTTACCTTATTTTCATGATATTATTGAAGTGATTTGTTTTTAATTTCCTAGATATATTTAGAAATCATTGTCAGTCAGTTAGTCAAGTGCCTTACGTGATACAAGAAAAAGACATGATCGACTCGGCAGAAGAATATATCGCAATAGGTTGTCACTACTTGCTGCGGTAGACTGGTTACCAGCCAATGCTATAGAACCCAATCTATCCTGTTTTTTAACCCATAACTGGAGGGAAGATACAAATTAATACCTTTTCTAAGGATATTTGCGCGTAAGTGAATGCAAGAAATTCAACTGGAATTCGAACTCGGCTCCCCGATTTCTCGTTCTGCACCACAACGCACATCCGCAGAAATCATTGTACTGTTCGCTATTTATTATTTTCATAAGATGTTTTGTGTGTATAGTTTCTTTGTTTTCAGGGTCCTTCATTTGCTCCTATGTACACTTTTTCTTTGTTATATGCTGATTTTACAGTGTCGTAGTATATTACATTGTTCTGCAAGCAAATGCTGTTTAAGAGACATTCATTATTTTATTGTGCAGTCACACGTCGGTTTAGTTTGTTTAGGTGGTCTATTGATCGTTTTCCTGTTGGTCTTTTTATTATTGGTTGTGTCATGTTTTTGGTGCAGGAGTAGTTGATTTTTTACTGTCAATGTTGAATATTTTGTGGAGGTGCTTGATGTAGGAAAGTTTTTGTATATGATCAGTGCTGATAGCAGACACAGAAAGGAAACCTACTAGACCTCCGACAGAAGGTAGCAGAAGAAAATAACAAGAAAGGACTAGAAATAAACTGCACGAAAACCGAATGCATGGTCATCAGTAAAAAGGGCAGCTTAATATGCCAAATACAGGTCGGGGATTCCAAAATCAAGCAGGTACAAAAATTTAAATACCTGGGAAGCGTTATAACAGAAGACGGAAAGTGCGACAAAGAGATCCGAAGGCGAATTGGCATGGCGAAAGAAGAATTCCAGAAGTTGAGTAAAGTATTAAGAAACAGGACAATTTTGCTAGAAACTAGGTAGAGAGTACTGGATTGCTACGTACTGTCCGTTCTTTAATATGGCAGGGAATGCTGGACAATATCATCAAAGATGAAGGAAAAACTTGAAGCAACTTGGTTCTATAGAAGGATTCTACGAATATCATGGATCGAGCATGTGAGCCATGGTGAGGTTTTGGAAATGATGGAAACAAAAAAAGAAATTAATACTGAGCATCAGGAAGAGACAGCTGAAGTTCGTGGGACAATGAGGAAGCAGGGCTTGGAGAATCTGATACTAACAGGCTAGATAGAGAGGAAAAAGATACGGGGGAAAGCAACGGATAACATATTTGAAGTGCCTGATCAGGTGGATGACAGAACGAGGGTTGCATGGTGTAACAGGAGAAGGCGTGCTCAAACCCACCAGGGATAGGGAAACGTGGAAGACCATGATCACCTACGTCCTGAAGGGACAGGGCACATAGAAGAAGAAGAAGTTTGTTTTAACGTTTTTGTTGTACGGTGGGTTGAACCATATGATGTTTTCGTGATAGCTTTTTTGTGCTGAGTAGTGTGTATGTGAGTGCGGGTCGAGAATCTACTAATTTGCCTGTTTTATAGTTCATATGGGTGTGCATTCTGGTGCAACGGATGTGCGTTGTGGTGCAGTGGATATGGGCTCGGAATGAGAAATCGGGAAGCCGATTTCGAATTCCAGTTGAATTTCTTGCATTCCCTTACGCACAAGTACTCTTGGGAAAGGTATTAATCCGTCTCTTCCTTCTAGTTATGGGTTAAATAATAAGACATATTGGGTTCTATAACCTTTCGAGACATGATCGCCCAAGCGTGTTTCACGTATGGCATTTAATTGACTGACTGACATAGTTCATATTCCAGTAAAACAATTTTCAACAAAGGCAAAAAAACAAAAACAAACTATGAAACAGTTTAGGAGTGAGAACAAAAAGACAAAATTTATTAAGAGCTACAAAAGACAGGAAATTGTGGAGGGCCATGATCGCTTACCTTCTGAAGTGACAAGGCACATAGAAAAATAATGAGCTTGAGTAAATAGATGGCGGGACAAGGTTTGAGAGATAACAAGAAGTCAAAGCATATTAGGAGATACAAAGTACAGGAAATTGTGGAGAGCCATAATCGCTAACGACCTGAAGGGTCACATCACGAAGAAGATGATCACAGTCAGTACAATCAATCTTGAATTGAGAGATACCAGAAAGTTAACTAAATTCCAAAGAGAATTCACAAACGCAAAGAATCGCGAATATGTTTGCTTCATAAACGCTACGCGCACATATTCTCTTTTGCTTTTTCCAGAAAAATAGCTTTGCACTAGAAAAAAAAATCAATGGAAAATGTTTCGGTATCACACTTTCCATACTCGATTAAGACACTTACCAGATATTTAAATTATTGCACTTGTTTGATTTTGGTATCTTCAATTTTTAATTTGTATTTTGAGAACACGTGAACAAAATATTTTACTATGGAGCCACAATCATTTACTGATTCTACTTCGGTGCTGTTACTATAATCGAAATTATCGTCACGTTACATTCAGTCAGTTAAGTGCCATACGTGATACACGCTTGGGCGATCATGTCTCGAAAGAGAAATGACTGACTGGGCAGAAGATTATCCCGCAGTAGGTTGCCATTGCTTTCTGCGGTAGACTGGTTGCCGACCAAGGCTATAGAACCCAATCTGTCCTGTTATTTAACCCATAACTGGAAGGAAGAGACGGATTAATACATTTCCCAGGGGTATTTGCGCGAAAGTGAATGCTATGAATTCAGCTGGAATTCGAACTCGGCTCCCCGGTTTCTCGTTCCGAGTCGATATCCACTGTACATCCACGATATCCACGCACATCCTCCACGTTACATTATGTTAATTTAAAAAATGAGTTTGTTTGACATATCAACCTATCCGAAAAGGCAGAGTTTTAATTTTTTTTTTTTAATGTTCAGTTATAGTGAGAAGGTTGATTTAGTCAGATTTTAATGAATCTTTTTTGTTGTTATTCTTGTTTATATTTAGAAAACTGAAAGGGTCTTCTAGTTTCATTTTTTTTATCCCAGTTTGTGGTGGGGGTAACTATTTGCCCATAGCTGGGACCCTAACAGGTGCAACCACTCCGGGTCAGGGTGGACCTGGGAACAACAACAATTAAGAGGTGGTTCCATACTCCTCACAACCTCCAAATCAGTGGCCTTGCTGCCGGATACAGTTTACTGTCATGCCCCGGACCAATTTAAAAAATAATTACAATTCAAATCTACAACTGGTATACTTATATGCTGTTCAGTAATGGATAATTGTTTCGACATATACAGCGTGTCCATAAAGTTCATGTGCATTTTTTAAAAATTATAACTTTATTTGTCTTTGTGATAGAAATAATCTGTAAAAATATTTTTAATATACCTAGTTTTAAAAGAATGTTATTTACAAAATGTTATTTAATGTACCTAGTTTTAAGTATAGTTATTGATTAATTCTTTACCACACAATTTGAAGCAATTTTTAGATAAGTAAACAGATAGATCAGAAGGGGAGGACCATTAACATTCGCCAGCATTTGATTTCATTAGAATTTTTTATGGGGACATGGGAAAACAATTGTGTATGCAACCAAACCTAGTTCATTAGAAGATTTGAAAGTTAAAATAACTAATGTTATTTCAGGCATTACTGTAAATCAGTTGGCAAAGGTTTTCCGTGAACTGCAAAATCGTATTATCCTGTGTATTGCTAATGATGGAGGACATGTGGAAACTTAAATAAAATTTCAATAAATCTTTAAAAATATAGATTTACTTCTTTCTAATCCTTTTTACAAATTATTTCTAGTGCAAATACAAATAAAATTATAATTTTTTTTAAAGTGAACACGAATTTTATGGACACCCTGTACTTATATCCCACTCTGGAAAGATTAGGAAATAATTGCGATTATTAATTTGAAAAAATAGGTGATTCAGTTTAAGGATTGCCATTGATCTTAAATTTTTGCTCTGGCAAGAGATAAGAAAAATGTATCTGATTTTCATAAAATTTTCGGCTCTTATTGATTAACCAAGAATTTTATTTTTGTAATCAGAATTTTAAACAAAATGTGTGTGGAAAACAGTTAACTCCCGCAAAAAAAAAAAAAAAAATTGTACTAACTTTTTAAACGACAATAAATTTAGTGTTTATTGACTTGTAAACAAGATGAGTATCAGAGACAGGAAGATTTCGTTTGAAACAAATAAAAGAGTACTGGACTGTTGTATGATATCTGTCCTCCTATATGGCAGTGAATGCTGGTCAATCTCAAAGATGAAGGAGAGACTTGAAACAACAGAAATGTGGTTATACAGAAGGATGCTGAGGATACCATGGACCAAATATTTGAGCAACGACATGGTTTTGGAGAGGATACAAACAAAAAGGAAATTTGTATTTAACATCGGGAAGTGACAGCTGAGATTTCTGGAACACATAATAAGGTAGAAGGGCTTGGAGAATCTAATACTCACAGGACGCATAAAGGGAAAGAGAGACGGGGGAAGTAAGACAAGACATACATGATGGACTTGAGCAAGTGAATGGCAGAAAAAAGGTTTGGAAGACATACAAAAAAAGTTAAGAGCCACAAGGGATAAGGGTAAATGGAGAGTCATGATCGCCTACGTCCTGAAAGGATACGGCAAATAAAAAAGAAAAGATGAATGGTTACCTTTAAGCAATATTAATGTTTTTTGACTTTGTGGTGATACCGAGCAAAAGCGATGGACCGGATGTTTGCGCTTTCACGACAAAAAGCAAATGACCAAAAGTCATCCGGGTTAGCGCAGATGTTCCGGTGTGAAATTAAAAATTAATTAAATATTAAATTTACAGTTTGGGAGCCTACGCGAATTTTATTTATCGGCCAATGGGAAGCCCAGAATCAAATACGGATATGAATTCCCAAATGATCTGCTGCGATCCAAAAAGTCGAAATAAAAAGTTGATACAGAAAGCACCCAGACAGACAGACCAACGGAGACAGAGGAGTGCAATTAGTATCTCCCTTGACCTAGTCAAGCGGCTACTATGTTCGCCTCCCTTTACCTCTCCTTACCTTCTTCCCTGTCTCAAAACTACTTACTGACCTAAGAAATGATTACATCAAAGACATTCCTCACTTACACGCTCCCCACATTCCTAAGCCTTAAATCTCTTTCAGCTTATTCTCTGCCATGAACATTTTAACCTCCGTTGGACCTATCTTCAAGTATTACTTTAACTGTAAAAATATAATTGATATGTGTAAATATAAAAATGTTATTTTTTAACTCAAATTGCCTTTCTTGATTTGTAATCATTTTATGACTTATAGTGGGCTATCTACCACAAGGCCAAATTCCGTTAACCTGCAACAGTATACGACTACTCTTCACTACAAACGGGATAACAATAAGCAACCCACTATAACTTCAAATAAGATTAACAGTTTAAATTAAGTATTAAATAAAAGTGAATGTATGATCATAAACTGACGACGAAGTCAAAAAGTAAATACATTTTTGGCAGACTCCGCATATTTGTCAAGTTAGTCGACTTGTATAATTTATTTTCATTGAGTTTTATAAATATATCTTCGTTATTTTAATTTTTATATAGATATTATTTTTATATAGATATTATTTTTACTTGGATATTATTTTTATATAGATATTCTTTTCATATATATATATTATTTTATATAGATATTTTTATAACTGTGATAGATATTATTTTTACATAGATATTATTTTTTACAGAGATATTAGTTTCATATATATATATATATTATTTATATAGATATTTTTATAACTGTTATGGATATTATTTTTACATAGATATTATTTTTATATAGATATTATGTTCATATATATATATATTATTTTTATATAGATATTTTTATAACTGTGATAGATATTTTTACATAGATATTATTTTTATATAGATATTATTTTCATATATATATTATTTTTATATAGATATTTTTATAACTGTGATAGATATCATTTTTACATAGATATTATTTTTATATAGATATTATTCTTACATAGACGTTATTTTTATATAGATATTATTTTCATATATATACATATATATATTATTTTTATATAGATATTTTTATAACTATGATAGATATTATTTTTACATAAATATTATTTTATATAGATATTATTCTTACATAGATATTATTTTCATATATATAGATTATTTTCATATATATATATATATATATATATATATATATATATATATTATTTTTATATAGATATTTTTATAACTGTGATAGATATTATTTTTACATAGATATTATTCTTACATAGATATTATTTTTACATTGATATTATTTTCATATATATATATATATATATATATATTATTTTCATATAGATATTTTTATAACTGTGATAGATATTATTTTTACATAGATATTATTTTATATAGATATTATTCTTACATAGATATTATTTTTATATAGATATTATTTTCATATATATATATATAGATAGATATTATTTTCATATAGATATTTACGTAAAGAAATTAAGAATTTTTTTGTTTAGAAAATAAAGCGTTCGTGTTAAAGTTTACCTTTAATCTAAATCAAAAACTGCTTTAAAATGAAAAACGTTTATTTCATAGGATTGATTTTCTTTTCAGAATGAAATTTCCTATAATCAATGCTTCAAATTGAGTAATTCCTTTAAGTTCGTTATTTTTCGAAATTTCCTGTTTGGGATAAATTATTGTTATTTTTAAAGAATTCCGCGAATTCCTTAAACAATTCATTTAAACAATACGGGAAGCAAAAACCTTTAGAAGAGAGAGAGATGCTTGTGACCCATTTTAAAACTGGTGTGCTTAGTGACCTAATTAAAAAAATTGTTCACATTAGTTTCAAATTAAATTTATAGAGTTTAATTGTTTATTTAAAGTATTTTTTCACAAAAATTAGCCCCACAGCCAGCCCGTAAGGCGTTTAACTCTTGGCATTTGTCTTTCATCTACGTGAAAAGCTGATAATTTTTTAATTCAATTATTATCATTCTTTTTTTCTTTTTTACCTAACTAAATTATCCAAGATTTTCAATTTGTTAAATATGTTAAAAAATAATAAAATACAAAATCTGGGTTAGACTTTTAGGGTCGTGTCTTTAGTCGGGGATTAAGAAATAGAGGCGAAGAAATATTTTCACGATAAGGATGTAAATGCGTTGCATTTTAACTTTCTAATAGTTTAGGAAATATTTCAGTTCTTAATTTTTTATATTTAGTTTTCTTTCTGGTTTAGAAAAAAAAACAGTTTATATTTTAAAAAGTTACATAATATTATCAATATTAAAAAGTATATTTTTTAATTTCAAAAGTATACAAAAGAGTTTCATTTTGTTTTCGGTAATCTCCATTATAATAAAAATCAATTATATTTGTATATATATATATATATATATATATATATTTCCCTACTGTCCCGCTTATAGAGAGAGCGACAATACTGAAGCAGCGTCGGCTCAGTTCATAAAAGAGACAATAGCGAGGCAGCGTCGGCTCAGTTCTTTCTCTTTACAACCAGTTATTAAACTTTACTACCAGTTATAACGCTCTTGCCTTTTAACTGGATTTCATTTTTTTTTTCAATAATTATGTCATTGAGTAGTGAAGAAACCTCTCTATTTTAATAAAAACCGTTATATATATATATATATATATATATATATATATATATATACTAGCCCGGCGTTGTTCGGGTGTAATAAATGCTTTAAAACTAAACCATTGTCCTGGAGTTCAGACTCTCTAGACGTTAGTACGAAAGTCTAAAAAGCGATAGTTGTTTGCAGTTAAAGCGAAACCGTAGACTGAAAGAAAAATAAATGGATGTAGTCAAATTTTGATTTCCTGCTATCGATATCAAATAAGTTTTTTTCGTCGTAAACTGCATTTTGAAGGCTAAATAAGTCCTCTGAGTAAATGGTATCATGGCTGAGACTAAGAACTACAATTAGACCTACTTTCAGCCAAACCCGAAGAAAAAAACTAAAATAAAAGGGCTGAAAAAAATACAGACATACAGGCAAATAATCAGACACACACACGCTTCTTGCCTTTTATATATACATTTATATGATCGACTTTCTGCACTATTATAAGAACTGCAACCTTGAAACTTCTGAATATCGTTTCTTATGTTTTTGTCTCTGAGTGTATCAAATTTGATTAAAATCGGCCCATTCCTTCTATAACCCGAATTTTTGGTTATCGATTTTCGATATTTATTGGGGGTACCTCGCCACAAAACCTTGCTAAGAACACTGGCAGACGCTTATAGTACAACTGTGTAAATTTTCAAGAAAATCGGTTCAGCAGTTTCGGAGTCTATAGGTAACGGACACACACACAGACGCACGCACATGCACACACATATACATACACAGACAAAATTCTATTTATAAATAAGTTTAGATATATATAAATATTTGGAGGCACAAAATATGTACACTACTTGAAAAACAAGAAATTTATTAACAGTCTCAAGAGTCCTTTCGTCCAACATCTCATCAGGAGAAAATCGTTGAAATTATAAATCAAACGAAAAGAACAGCAACGAAAATGAAGAGCAAAAGGGTTTGTTTATATATATATTACGGAAATTAACGAAACTTGGTTATAAACAACCGACAATTTGAAATGATTGGTTTGAACATTATTTGTGTTCGATACTCCTATTTAAGTAGATATCCTGTTCATAATCCAACAGTATTATATATCTATTTCTACCGGCCTGATTACTTACGATGACTTTCTTTTACGAAAATGTGTGTCATTTGGCAGGATTCGAAATAAATAAGTAGAAATATATATGTTTGACTGATACATCCGGCCGTAGATAACATCAACAAAGCGATAACCTGAAAAAACAAAAATGTCTAGAATTTTTGGCCAGAATTATTAGGCTACCCCAGATTTTTTTTAACGAAATGATGTATTTCATACTATTTGTAGTATTTATTTCCAAATGAAAATAGAATGGTTCTTTGTTCTTATTACTTTGCAAAGTTTTACAAGGCAAGGAAGCAAAGATGAACTCTTACGAATCACCCTAAATTGTCTTCATTCTTTCATTGATGAAACTGCAATATAGGTAATTATTAAATATTTATAAATTCATTTGATACACATGTGATTGTGCAGTATTACCAAAAGAACCATTCTTTTTTCATTTACAATTATTCACTTTTTTTTTTTTTTTAATCATTTCATCCCGAGCAAGGCGGAAACGCCACTGATGTGCAGGGGGCTATATAAATATTAAAAAGATTAATTAGAAAAGAGTGAGGAGTACAAACTAGTTAGAAAGGAACAATAGAAAGCTGAGAAAGCAGGTGCGATGACAGATACATAGGTGGAGAGAAAGGGAAGGTTATACGGGGGTGGGAGAGAGCTAGAGTCCAGTGGTTAGTAGATGAGTATTGACTTTGCATTTAAATTTCTGGAGGTTGTAGCCGTCAGGAAAGCAAGAATACGGGAACAAGTTCCAAAGGCGGGAAGTGCGAGAGAACACTTGGCAATAAATAGTAAAAACTAGTATGAAATCCATCATTTTTTAAAACAGTGAGGTGGCCAAATAATTATGGCCGGTAGTGCATATATATAACACAATCTACTCGTCTCTCTCTATTTTATTACTCCCCACTCATTTGTCTCTCTGCGATCTCTTCCTTCCATCTCTCTCTGCTTTTCTCATTTCTTCACACTTTCTCACTTCATCCACATATTTTCCTTCCTCCTCTCCATTTCCCTCTCTTTTCCCTCACTTTCTCTCTCTCTCTCCTTTTCTCTCTTCCTCCGCCTCTAGGGATCCGTCTGCGCATTTATCCCTCCACATCTGTCACCCTTTGCTCTCCTCCCCTTCCCCCTCTCTGTCCGCGCCTCTCCTTTTTCTTCTACAACTTACACTTCTTCTTTCTCCTCCGGTATCTCTCTTTCAATCTACTTTGTTCTCTCCCTTCTCTCTCTTTTCTCTTCATCTATTTTATCTCATCCCCTCTTTCCTTCTACTTCTCCCTCTATTAACCCCTCTCCCGCATTTATCTCACTCTCCTTCTCTCTAGCTGCACCTTTCACTCTCACTTTCTCTTTCCCTCTCTTTCCCACGCTAATATATACACAGGTATTGATATGTACGAGATATCATTTACCGTATACCTTTCTTATAACGTTTCGTTTTCACATTCATGCAAACACCTGTCGGATGTGATTAAGTCTTGGCATAATTCTGCTTTTTTTTCATTTCTTTTATTGCTACTGGTGCAAGGTACTCGAGTTCGAGCCTATCTACGTATATATAGGAATTCTGAATCCTTATTTTCGGAGTGGGTAGGATTTGGATACAACACTATTTTTTTTTTCACATGTGCAACTTGGACCAGTGCCCAAAGAAAGCTTAACTCAAATACACATCTTTCTCTGTATTCAGAATACGATGGTTAAATTGTCGCCATTTTGTATTCTTAATTTCACGCATGCGCATAGTTTATGGCAGCATTCACTAACTTAAACAAAGACACCGTTCAGAAGAGATGCTTTTGGGAAGAGTATGAAAACGTCTCTTCCCCTATTTGAGTTAAATAGCCGGACAGATTAGATTCTATAGCCTTAGTTGTCAACCAGTCTACAGCAAAAAATCTTCTGCTCAGTCATTCATGTCTGAAAATGTGTATCATGTCTGACCTTTAACTGGTAAAGTAAGTTTTTTAAAAAAAGAAAGAACAAAACAAAAATCGAAGTAAATTGGAAGATGAGACTTGAAAAATTAGAATTTTATAATTGGTCAATCATTAATATTTGTAATCTCTCTAAAATGAACATGAAAAAGAAAAAAGTTAAACTATTTTAGACAGTAAAAGTAGTGTAAAAATGTATCGACGGAGTTAAATAATACAGATAAAAGTGTCTGTTAAAGAAATTAAAATTTGCTGAAAAGAAAAAAAAAACAGAAAATAAAACAGAAAAAAAAAGTAAAAGTAACGTGACCGAAATTAAATATTTCTGGAGCAGATCATGGGAGTGTAGGTGTGACTATCAAACGAAACAGTTGTTGACGAACCTAAAACATGTGTAACACGGATTCAATAATGAACATAACATGCGGTGTGTAGGTCAATAAGTTCGTAAACTAAAGATGAAAAACGCATTTATTATACACTTCTTCTTCTTCTTCTTCTTCTTCTTCTTCTTCTTCTTCTTCTTCTTCTTCTATGTGCTCTGTTCTTTCAAGACGTAGGCGACCATAGCTTTCCACGTCTCCCTATCCTTGGTGGCTCTTAGCAGGCTTTCTACTGTGACATCTCGCAACCCCCGTTCTGTCATCCACCTGCTCAGGGCCTTCAAATAATGTTATCCGATGTATTCCTCTGTCTTTTTTTCCCTCTATCTGGCCTGTTAGTATCAGGTTCTCTAAGAACTCCTTCCTCATTGCATGTCCCAGGAACTTCAGTTGTCTCTTCCTGATGCTCAGTATTAATTTTCTTTTCGGTTCCATTCTTTCCAATACCTCATCATTTCTCACATGCTCAGTCCACGATATTCGCAGCATCCTTCTGTAGAACTACATTTAAGCTGCTTCAAGTTTTTCCTTCATCTTCGATGATATTGTCTAACATTCACTGCCATATTGAAGAACTGGCATCACATAGCAATCTAGTTTTCTCTTTGTTTCTAGTGAAAGTTGCCTGTGTCTTAGTACTTTACTCAGCTTCTGGAACGCATCTTTCGCCATGCCAATTCGCCTTCAGATTTCTGTGTTGCACTTTCCATTTCCTGTTAAATCGCTTTCTAGCTATTTCAATTTTTGTAATTGCTTGATTCTAGTATCCCCCACCTGTATTTTGTGTTGCTGTTTTTGGTGATGACCATGCATTCAGTTTTCTTGCAGTTTATTTGTAGTCCTTTTTTGTCTCTCTCTTCAGCTACCTTCTGTAGGAGGTCATGTAGTTTCCTTTCCGTGTCTGCAATCAGCACTGTATCATCTGCGTATCTTATGTTGTTCAAATTGTGGCCTCCGATTACAAATCCAGGCATAACATCTAGGGTCTTCAAAATATTCTTGCTGTACAAGTTGAACAGATCGGTGAAAAAGGGTACATCCTTGTCTTACGCCCCTTTCTATCTTTGTAAATCTGCTGAACACTTTACCTATCCGTATGCAGGCAGTTTGCTGCCAGTAGAGATTCTTGATTACTCTGAAGTCTTTCCCAAAAATGTCGAGGCTGCTGAGCATCTCCATACATTATAAATACTTATTTACCAGTATAAACCTCTTCCTTGTCAACGCACTTAATTTAGTGAATGTTGTCACATTGATTAAACAATATACACTGAAAATTGTACATATTAGATTCCTGAGTCAGCGATCCACGTTCGTGTGTATATTCACTTGCTGCAAAAGTTACAATGCTGTTCTTTGAACAATGATGTCCTTCTTCGCTCTCACTGTCAGTGTCTCTGATTTCGGGTTGAGAGCCACCACTCTCGACTCGGTCTGGTTGGCAACTATCTTCCTCACTGCTTTCTGACAGGAAGAATCAAGACGGAGTTCCGCCGAAGGGTAGAGCTTCGTCTGGGGAAAATCTACAGCAGCCTTGACCCTGCCTTGTGATTTGGGGCGAGTTTAAGGGCTCATAGAACTCACTTTAAAATTGCCTTGTGCCGCATTCCATCTACGTGGGGAGGCAGATATATATTGATCTCCTTCTTTGTGGTATATTTTTCAGATCATGAGCAATCCTGTCTTTCCAAGTTTTACTATCAATTTTATCTCTCAGCAATATTTGTCTATTTACTATTGCTCTGACTCCTATTCACACATTAAGTAGGTTACTTGCTGTTTTCCTCTGCCATTCTTGCCTGCCTTATGTCCTGTGAGTGTCAAGTTTTCCAAGCCTTCTTTTCTAATTATGCGCAGGGGTTACATAATAAGAGAGAAAAGAGGGAGGAGAACAGGTCATAGTAGATGACGGAGAGAATGGGTAAGAGAAGGACGGGTACATTGGTGTGAAGAGAGTTGCGTAAGAGGAAAGTGTAAAGTGAGAAGGAGGGGAGACAAGAGATAAGAGATGAAAGTTGACGTTGCAATTAAATTTTTGGAGATTGTAACTATCAGGGAAAGAAGAATACGGAAAGGAGTTCCATGAGCAGGAAGTGCGAGAAAAGACGCTGTAGAGTAGAAGTTGTGGTTACACTTGATTGTTTCCACAGTAAATATGTGGGACCTTGTTGTCAGTCTAGTTGCTCAAGTAAATTCACGTAGTGGGGCACCAAGGGGCTAAGCTTGTTGCAGCAGAATTTGTGAAAGTATTTGTATAAGAAACAGAGGGAAGTCACATATCGTCTGTGAGAGACTAGAATCGAGCGGCCAGGTCAGGATTGACTATATTGCATATTCTTCTTTGGTTTTCGTCGAGAACCCCAAAGTGAACAGCAGGAGCGCCCGGCTAGATACGACAGCAGCATTCAATACACGGGTGAATGTGTATGTGCATGATGGACTCAGAAGAGAGAACTTCCTGACCCGACACAGGGACTCGACCTTCTTAGCAGTAGATTTAGCTCTTAATTTACTATAGTCGCTCCATTTAAGGTCATTCACTTAGGCACAAATACCCTTGAGAAAAGTATTAATCCGCCTCTTCCCTGCAGTTATGGGTTAAATAATTGGACAGATTGGGTTCTATAGCCTTTGATGGCAGCCAATCTACCGCAGAAAGCAATGGCAAACTACTGCGGGATAATCATCTGCCCAGTTAGTCATGTCTCTTTCGAGACATGATCGTCCAAAGCATGTATTACGTATGGCACTTAACTGACTGAGAGAGTGAGGCTAAGGAGGAGTAGTGTATTGCTTTCAGGGAGACTAGCGTGATCTGATGACGGGTAGGAAATATTGTCTATAGGGATTAAATGATAGCATTAAAATTTACGAGCCATGTCTCATCCCAGTCCACCACTGGCAGAGGTCAATTTCAAGAGCACCTGCAAGGTTTGTTTTGTCAGCATCGGCAGATTTCTTAGGAAGGCGGGAGTAAATGGTAGATGTCTACATGGGATCTGATTACATCAGGGAGATGTTTGATGGAAATCAGAAAAAGCGTAAGAGCTAGGATATAACCTTGAGGGACCCGCGTTCGTACGATATGATCAAGTAGCATGCCCGTTCAATCCGAACTTCAATACGCGATTCGAGGGGAACGATATAATTTAAGTCAAACAAGCGTCCAGATATATCACAGCCCGGTAGCTTGCACAGCATTCCAGCATGCCAAATTCTGTTAAATGCTTTACAGTTATCCAGGGCAACAGCTCCATCTTCACCGTTTTTATCAAGAGCCTCGTATATGTATTCAGTAATGGCCTGACGAAGCGGAAGTCATGCTGTTCGTCATAAAATAGGTTCTCGGATGTGAGATGATGAACTATTTCAGCATTGATTATAGTCTCGAACAACTTTTACCAAAAAGAAATAAGAGGCTGATAGGGCGATAATTAGTGGTCAGAGGGCTTCCCAGTTTTTTTAAAAAAATAGGAACTACAGAGGGTGTATTCCAGTAAGCAGGAAAACAGGAAACAGCGAGGCAGTAGTTGTAAAGTTTGGAGAGGACAAGAGAGAGTTCAGGGGCAGATTTCTTTAGTAAACAGGAAAAAACGTCACTTCCGCTTGTCTTATGGGAATCAAGATTAAAAATCATATTAGAGCTATGGCTAGGGTTAGGGCTATGGCAAGAGTTAAGAGGCTAGGGCTAGAGCTAAGATTATGGTTAGGTTAGGACTATGGTTAGGGCTAGGACTAGCGTTAAGGGGTTAGGTTTAAGTCTCGTGTTAGGGGTAGGACTAGTGATAAGGGGATAGAGCTAGTTTTAGTGCTAGGTCTAGATCTAAGTTTAAGGCTATGGCTAGAAGACCAGCAAGCCAAACACTATCAAATGCATTGAGATATCAAGAGCATCAGTTCGAGCTTTACCGTTCTTATCAAGCGCCTGGTATATGTACTCTGTGATAATCGTTAGCATATCAGCGGTAGACCCGACAAAGCGGAAGCCATACTGTCTGTCACAGAATAAGCAGTGGGCTATGAGATGTTGAACCACTTTAGCATTAATAATGACGTCGAACACTTTGCCGAAAAGGAGGCTGATAGGGCAGTAATTGGTGTCTGAGTGTTCTTCCGAGTTCTTACAAACAGGAACCACAAAAAAAGGACTTCCAGCAGGCAAGAAAGCAAAATACAGGTAGACAGAAGTTGTAGAGTTTGGAGAGGACAGAAGAGAGTCCTGGGGCACTGGAATTTCGTCAACCCCGCTCGCCTTATGGGGTTGAAGTTTTGAAATTATTTTAGAGAATAGCGAGGGGGTAATGTAAACGCTGCTCAGTTGAGCCTCAGTTCTAGGCGGGAAGTAGTTTGCGGTTATTTCAAACTAATTATATCACTACACAAAACGGCATATTTCAGAACATTATTGCTCTTCTTCGGGTGATATTAAAAAATGGTGAAAATGATGTATTTCGAAAATATAAAATGAATTCATGATTATATAGAAAGTTAAGGAGGGGTAGTTAGAGGAAGTTAAACAATATGATTATGGATGTGCCTGTATTATTCAATAGGTTAAACTATAAAGTTGAATATCTTGGTCCTATGAAGGTGAATGTTGCATTATGTCATAATAAAATGACACTTTATCAGTCTGTGGAAGATGCATACGAGGAACATATGTTATTCAAATGTATAGACATTGGTTTTGGCAGTAGATCAGATTTTAGATTTTTAGAGAAATTTAATTTTTACGAGTGTATTTGTTAAAAGGGTTAAATTGTTTAAGTTAAAATTTGTATTAAGTAATTATATTATACTAAAGTATATTGGAATTTAAAAAATAAGTATTGTGTGAGTCATTAATTTTAATAAATTAATTAATATGCAATATTGGAGCATAAATTATAAATAAACACTATAATTAATTAAATTTTAAAATTAAATATTTAAGGTGTTTACATATTTTCAGTTCATTTCTATAGTTCAGTAGTACTTTAATTTTTTGAAACTTTATAATATCAGATTTTCATTCACGCACAGAGAACAAATGTCATAGAATGATTTACAGATTCTTGTTTTTGTTTTTGTTTTGTTTTTTGTTTTTTTGTTTTTTAGAATTGTCTATTTTACCTTCGAGGTTTATTTGTTTCAGTTAACTGCCAAAAATATGCAGAAAGGATGTTCGGTACGTGTTATTCTTGAAGAAACTTAAATGCAAATACCATCTCGGTTTAAAAGCGTTCGTTGTAGAACCAATGTAAACATTTTCAATAGTTAGATTTTTATTAGATCATATAGTACATTAGTAAACAATAGAATTTGTTAGACACTTATTTTCCAGTGGGCAAATGTTAGGATTTCTTTTTTTTTTTTTAATCATATCACCCCAAGCAAGGCGGTAACGCCACTGATGTGCAGGGGGCTACATAAGAGTGAAGAGATTGGAAAAGAGAAAATCGGAAACCGCATCCTAAACAGGAAACAAGGGATGAGCCTCTTCACCTGTTCAATAGATGTGGGTGGAGTGTGAACCGGGCGATAGTTAAGTCTATCTACTCCAATTGAAAAAAAAAACAAAGTGAGATTAGAAAAGAGAAAACCGGAAACCGCATCCTAAAAAGGAAACAAGGGATGAGCCTCTTCACCTGTTCAATAGATGTGGGTGGAGTGTGAACCGGGCGATTTAGTCTATCGCCCGGTTCACACTCTACCATTTCGACAATTACTTACATTTGTATTATGATTATATTCAATATTGGGATAATTATTGTTGCTTATGTTTACATGCTGATTTAAGATTTTATTATTATGATTTTTGATACGGTTTTCTAGATTATTCGTACAACTATAACCTAATTTAAGGGATTTTTATTAAAAATTTTACTTAGCAGATTATTACTATGGAAATGTTTCTTAATTACATTGAGAAAGTTTTAGCCTAACTTAATGTTAATATTTGGTTAAATGGGAGTATATACCAAATCATTTTTTATTTTTGTTTTTCTTGTTATAGTTTTGTGTATATGATGTCATTGCATATAGCCACTATTCTTTAGGGCATTATCATAAAAATTGCTATCTTTATAAAACATATCTTCACGAGATGAGCTTTTACTAATTCTATATTCTATGGAAGAGGGTAAAAGTTTGATTATACTTAGTGGGTGATTGGACTTAGGGTAAATGTATAATGGATATGCGTTAGATCTCATGATTGGTTAGTAAGTATTATTTACTATGTCTAGTGTAAAACCGAAGAAGGTTACTATTTTTAAACTAGGGTGGGTGATTGGACTTAGGGTAAATGTATAATGGATATGCGTTAGATCTCATGATTGGTTAGTAAGTATTATTTACTATGTCTTGTGTAAAACCGAAGAAGTTCACTATTTTTAAACTAGGGTGGGTGATTGGACTTAGGGTAAATGTATAATGGATATGCGTTAGATCTCATGATTGGTTAGTAAGTATTATTTACTATGTCTAGTGTAAAACCGAAGAAGGTTACTATTTTTAAAGTAGGGTGGGTGATTGGACTTAGGGTAAATGTATAATGGATATGCGTTAGATCTCATGATTGGTTAGTAAGTATTATTTACTATGTCTAGTGTAAAACCGAAGAAGTTTACTATTTTTAAACTAGGGCGGGTGATTGGACTTAGGGTAAATGTATAATGGATATGCGTTAGATCTCATGATTGGTTAGTAAGTATTATTTACTATGTCTAGTGTAAAACCGAAGAAGGTTACTATTTTTAAAGTAGGGCGGGTGATTGGACTTAGGGTAAATGTATAATGGATATGCGTTAGATCTCATGATTGGTTGGTAAGTATTATTTACTATGTCTAATTGTAAAACCGAAGAAGGTTACTATTTTTAAAGTAGGGTGGGGTGATTCGGACTTAGGGTAAATGTATAATGGATATGGTAGATCTCATGATTGGTTAGTAGGTATTTACTATGTCTAGTGTAAAACCGAAGAGGTTACTATTTTTAAAGTAGGGTGGGTGATTGGACTTAGGGTAAATGTGTATAATGGATAATAGGTAGATCTCATAGTTGGTTAGTAAGTATTGTTACTATGTCTAGTGTAAAACCATAGAAGGTTACTATTTTTAAATTAAGTGCGTTGATTGGACTTAGGGTAAATGTATAATGGATATGCGTTAGATCTCATGATTGGTTAGTAAGTATTATTTATGTCTAGTGTAAAACCGAAAAGGGTTACTATTTTAAAGTAGGGTGGTGATTGGACTTAGGGTAAATGTATAATGGATATGCGTTAGATCTCGCAGTTGGTTAGTAAGTATTATTTACTATGTCTAGTGTAAAACCATAGAAGGTTACTATTTTTAAAGTAGGGTGGGTGATTGGACTTAGGGTAAATGTATAATGGATATGCGTTAGATCTCATGATTGGTTATTAGAAAGTATTGTTACTATGTCCAGTATAAAACTGAGGTTACTATTTGCAAGTAGGGTGGGTGATTGGACTTAGGGTAAATGTATAATGGATATGCGTTAGATCTCATGATTGGTTATTAAGTATAATTTACTATGTCTAGTGTAAAACCAAGAAGGTTACTATTTTTAAGTAGGGTGGGTGATTGGACTTGGGGTAAATGTATAATGGATATGCGTTAGATCTCATGATTAGTTCGTAAAGTATTATTTACTATGTCTGGTGTAAAACCAAAGAGAAGGTTGCTATTTTTAAAGTAGGGTGGGTGATTGGACTTAGGGTAAATGTATAATGGATATACGTTAAGATCTCGCAGTTGGTTAGTAAGTATTATTTACTATGTCTAGTGTAAAATCGAAGACGGTTACTATTTTTAAATTAGGAATTGGGTGATTGGACTTTAGGGTAAATGTATAATGGATATGCGTTAGATCTCATGATTGGTTAGTAAGTATTATTTACTATGTCACGTGTAAAACCAAAAGTTACTATTTTTTAAAGTAGGGTGGGTGATTGGACTTAGGGTAAATGTATAATGGATATGCGTTAGATCTCATGATTGGTTAATGCAGTATTATTTACTATGTCTAGTGTAAAACCAAAGAAGGTTACTATTTTTAAATTAGGGTAGATTGATTGGACTTAGGGTAAATGTATAATGGATATGCGTTAGATCTCATGATTGGTTAGTAAGTATTATTTACTATGTCTAGTGTAAAACCAAAGAGGTTACTATTATTTTAAATTAAGGGTGGGTGATTGGACTTAGAGGTAAATGTATAATGGTATTAGATCTCATGATTGGTTAGTAAGTATTATTTACTATGTCTAGTGTAAAAAAACAAAGAAGGTTACTATTTTTAAAGTAGGGTGGGTGATTGGACTTAGGGTAAATGTATAATGGATATGCGTTAGATCTCATGATTGGTTGGTAAGTATTATTTACTATGTCTAGTGTAAAATCGAAGAAGGTTACTATTTTTAAATTAGGTGGGTGATTGGACTAGGGTAAATGTATAATGGATATGCGTTAGATCTCATGATTGGTTAGTAAGTATTATTTACTATGTCTAGTGTAAAACCAAAGAAGGTTACTATTTTTAAATTAGGGTGGTGATTGGACTTAGGGTAAATGTATAATGGATATGTGTTAGATCTTGGCTGGGTAAGTATTACTCGCGCACTATAAACATTTTCTTTGGTGATTGACTTGTAGGGGTAAATGTATAATGGATATGCGTTAGATCTCATGATTGGTTAGTAAGTATTATTTACTATGTCTAGCGTGTAAAACCAAAGAAGGTTACTATTTTGGAAGTAGGGTGGGTGATTGACTTAGGGTAATGTATATGATATGCGTTAGATCTCATGATTTGTTAGTAAGTATTATTTACTATGTCTAATGTGTAAAACCATAGAAGGTTACTATTTTGAATTAGGTGGGTGATTTTGACTTAGGGTAAATGTATAATGGATATGCGTTAGATCTCATGATTGGTTAGTAAGTATTATTTACTATGTCTAGTGTAAAACCATATTGGTTACTATTTTTAAATTAGGTGGTGATTGGACTTAGGGTAAATGTATAATGGATATGCGTTAGGATCTCATGATTGGTTAGTAAGTATTATTTACTATGTCTATGTAAAACTAGCTAGTTCACTATTTTTAAACTAGGGTGGGTGATTGGACTTAGGGTAAATGTATAATGGATATGCTTTAGATCTCATGATTGGTTAGTAAGTATTATTTACTATGTCTATGTAAAACCGAAGAAGGTTACTATTTTTAAAGTAGGGTGGGTAGATTGGACTTAGGGTAAATGTATAATGGATATGCGTTAGATCTCATGATTAGTTAGTAAGTATTATTTACTATGTCTAGTGTAAAACCATAGAAGGTTACTATTTTTAAATTAGGGTGGGGTATTTGGACTGAAATGTATAATGGATATGCGTTAGATCTCTGGCGATTGGTTAGTAAGTATTATTTACTATGTCTAGTGTAAAACCGAAGAAGGTTACTATTTTTAAAGTAGGGTGGGTGATTGGACTTAGGGTAAATGTAATGGATATGCGTTAGATCTCATGATTGGTTAGTAAGTATTATTTACTATGTCTAGTGTAAAACCAAAGAAGGTTACTATTTTTAAAGTAGGGTGGGTGATTGGACTTAGGGTAAATGTATAATGGATATGCGTTAGATCTCATGATTGGTTAGTAAGTATTATTTACTATGTTCTGTAAAACCATAGAAGGTTACTATTTTTAAAGTAGGGTGGGTGATTGGACTTAGGGTAAATGTATAATGGATATGCGTTAGATCTCATGATTGGTTAGTAAGTAATATTTATTATGTCTATGTAAAACCATAGAAGGTTACTATTTTTAAATTAGGGTGGGTGATTGGACTTAGGGTAAAATGTATAATGGATATGCGTTAGATCTCATGATTGGTTAGTAAGTATTATTTACTATGTCTAGTGTAAAACCAAAAGAAGGTTACTATTTTTAAAGTAGGGTGGGTGATTGGACTTAGGTAAATGTATAATGGATATGCGTTAGATCTCATGATTGGTTAGTAAGTATTATTTACTATGTCTATGTAAAACCAAAGAAGGTTACTATTTTAAAGTAGGGTGGGTGATTGACTTAGGGTAAATGTATAATGGATATGCGTTAGATCTCATGATTGGTTAGTAAGTATTATTTACTATGTCTAGTGTAAAACCAGTTGGTTACGGCTTTAAATTAGGTGGGTGATTGGACTTAGGGTAAATGTATAATGGATATGCGTTAGACTATGATTGGTTAGTGGCATATTTACTATGTCTAGTGTAAAACCGAAGAAGGTTACTATTTCTAAAGTAGGGTGGGTGATTGACTTAGGTAAAATGTATAATGGATATGCTTTAGATCTCATGATTGGTTAGTAAGTATTATTTAATATGTCTAGTGTAAAACCGAAGAAGGTTACTATTTTTAAAGTAGGGTGGGTGATTGACTTAGGGTAAAAATGTATAATGGATATGCGTTAGATCTCATGATTATTAGTAAGTACATTTACTATGTCTAGTGTAAACCAAAGAAGGTTACTATTTAAAGTAGGGTGGGTGATTGGACTTAGGGTAAATGTATAATGGATATGGCATAGATCTCATGATTGGTTAGTAAGTATTATTTACTATGTCTAGTGTAAAACCATAGAAGGCTACTATTTTTAAATTAGGGTGGGTGATTGGACTTAGAGTAAATGTATAATGGATATGCTTTAGATCTCATGATTGGTTAGTAAGTATTATTTACTATGTCTAGTGTAAAACCGAAGAAGTTCACTATTTTTAAACTAGGGTGGGTGATTGGACTTAGGGTAAATGTATAATGGATATGCTTTAGATCTCATGATTGGTTAGTAAGTATTATTTACTATGTCTAGTGTAAAACCGAAGAAGGTTACTATTTTTAAAGTAGGGTGGGTGATTGGACTTAGGGTAAATGTATAATGGATATGCGTTAGATCTCATGATTAGTTAGTAAGTATTATTTACTATGTCTAGTGTAAAACCATAGAAGGTTACTATTTTTAAATTAGGGTGGGTGATTGGACTTAGGGTAAATGTATAATGGATATGCGTTAGATCTCATGATTGGTTAGTAAGTATTATTTACTATGTCTAGTGTAAAACCGAAGAAGGTTACTATTTTTAAAGTAGGGTGGGTGATTGGACTTAGGGTAAATGTATAATGGATATGCGTTAGATCTCATGATTGGTTAGTAAGTATTATTTACTATGTCTAGTGTAAAACCAAAGAAGGTTACTATTTTTAAAGTAGGGTGGGTGATTGGACTTAGGGTAAATGTATAATGGATATGCGTTAGATCTCATGATTGGTTAGTAAGTATTATTTACTATGTCTAGTGTAAAACCATAGAAGGTTACTATTTTTAAAGTAGGGTGGGTGATTGGACTTAGGGTAAATGTATAATGGATATGCGTTAGATCTCATGATTGGTTAGTAAGTATTATTTACTATGTCTAGTGTAAAACCATAGAAGGTTACTATTTTTAAATTAGGGTGGGTGATTGGACTTAGGGTAAATGTATAATGGATATGCGTTAGATCTCATGATTGGTTAGTAAGTATTATTTACTATGTCTAGTGTAAAACCAAAGAAGGTTACTATTTTTAAAGTAGGGTGGGTGATTGGACTTAGGGTAAATGTATAATGGATATGCGTTAGATCTCATGATTGGTTAGTAAGTATTATTTACTATGTCTAGTGTAAAACCAAAGAAGGTTACTATTTTTAAAGTAGGGTGGGTGATTGGACTTAGGGTAAATGTATAATGGATATGCGTTAGATCTCATGATTGGTTAGTAAGTATTATTTACTATGTCTAGTGTAAAACCAAAGAAGGTTACTATTTTTAAATTAGGGTGGGTGATTGGACTTAGGGTAAATGTATAATGGATATGCGTTAGATCTCATGATTGGTTAGTAAGTATTATTTACTATGTCTAGTGTAAAACCGAAGAAGGTTACTATTTTTAAAGTAGGGCGGGTGATTGGACTTAGGGTAAATGTATAATGGATATGCTTTAGATCTCATGATTGGTTAGTAAGTATTATTTACTATGTCTAGTGTAAAACCGAAGAAGGTTACTATTTTTAAAGTAGGGTGGGTGATTGGACTTAGGGTAAATGTATAATGGATATGCGTTAGATCTCATGATTGGTTAGTAAGTATTATTTACTATGTCTAGTGTAAAACCAAAGAAGGTTACTATTTTTAAAGTAGGGTGGGTGATTGGACTTAGGGTAAATGTATAATGGATATGGCATAGATCTCATGATTGGTTAGTAAGTATTATTTACTATGTCTAGTGTAAAACCATAGAAGGCTACTATTTTTAAATTAGGGTGGGTGATTGGACTTAGGGTAAATGTATAATGGATATGCGTTAGATCTCATGATTGGTTAGTAAGTATTATTTACTATGTCTAGTGTAAAACCAAAGAAGGTTACTATTTTTAAAGTAGGGTGGGTGATTGGACTTAGGGTAAATGTATAATGGATATGCGTTAGATCTCATGATTGGTTAGTAAGTATTATTTACTATGTCTAGTGTAAAACCAAAGAAGGTTACTATTTTTAAAGTAGGGTGGGTGATTGGACTTAGGGTAAATGTATAATGGATATGCGTTAGATCTCATGATTGGTTAGTAAGTATTATTTACTATGTCTAGTGTAAAACCATCGAAGGTTACTATTTTTAAAGTAGGGTGGGTGATTGGACTTAGGGTAAATGTATAATGGATATGCGTTAGATCTCATGATTGGTTAGTAAGTATTATTTACTATGTCTAGTGTAAAACCAAAGAAGGTTACTATTTTTAAAGTAGGGTGGGTGATTGGACTTAGGGTAAATGTATAATGGATATGCGTTAGATCTCATGATTGGTTAGTAAGTATTATTTACTATGTCTAGTGTAAAACCAAAGAAGGTTACTATTTTTAAAGTAGGGTGGGTGATTGGACTTAGGGTAAATGTATAATGGATATGGCATAGATCTCATGATTGGTTAGTAAGTATTATTTACTATGTCTAGTGTAAAACCATAGAAGGTTACTATTTTTAAATTAGGGTGGGTGATTGGACTTAGGGTAAATGTATAATGGATATGCGTTAGATCTCATGATTGGTTAGTAAGTATTATTTACTATGTCTAGTGTAAAACCAAAGAAGGTTACTATTTTTAAAGTAGGGTGGGTGATTGGACTTAGGGTAAATGTATAATGGATATGCGTTAGATCTCATGATTGGTTAGTAAGTATTATTTACTATGTCTAGTGTAAAACCGAAGAAGGTTACTATTTTTAAAGTAGGGTGGGTGATTGAACTTAGGGTAAATGTATAATGGATATGCGTTAGATCTCATGATTGGTTAGTAAGTATTATTTACTATGTCTAGTGTAAAACCGAAGAAGTTTACTATTTTTAAAGTAATGCTGATTATTAATTTTAGTATTAAACTTTTAATTTCTTTATGAATTAATTTTCTAATCTTATTAGTTTTCAAAAATTTCAAATATTTTACTACCATATATAGCGTCGATGGCGCAACTCGTCGACAATTCATGGGTGGTTCATCTGAATTTTCTTCTGGTCGAAATGAGTCCTATGTGGGGAAATGAAGAGAACTTCGAAACAACCGCATTGTAGGGTAGAAGTGTTCAGGAAATACAGAGCTCTGGATCTTTGTGGGGGCTCTCTTTTATACTCTTCTATCTATTATCGAGTATTTTCGAAGGACGCGGCATTTTTGTGGATTGCTTTTTCTCCGGTTGGATATATATATTCTAAACATATACTGTTAAATATAAAAGACAATGAATGTCTATTATGTTTAATCATGAGCCGTTCTAAACATCGTAGTTTGGCTTTAATTTCAGTTGAAAATTTAGAACGGCTCAGGATTAAACATAATAGACATTCATTGTCTCTTATATTTAACAGCATATGTTTAGAAAATTATTTACTGCCTCGATACACTATATATATATATATATACTAGTAGACCGGTACTGTAAAAAATGGCGGCAAAATATTTATGTCGACACGCCGTCTAAAATGACGCCAACATACATATCGATGTGCCTACTATTGAGTATCCCACATTAAGACAAGAAAAAAATAATTCACCCCCACCAGAGTATGATAGAAGAGAAATATACATATTTCCATATTTCCCTCCTGTCATATATATGTCGTCGAGCAGTAGGGTATATATATATATATATATATATATATATAATGGTCTTTGTTATAATAGATAGATAGATAGATAGATAGATAGATAGATAGATAGATAGATAGATAGATAGATAAAGAGAGAAAGAAATGTCACTTGATAATAAATAGTTTTATATATGATTATATCTTCATAATCTCTCTAGTGCTCACTATATCCTCATTGATTAATGTCATATACTAAATTCAATAATATTTTAATTTTGAGTGGCTCATAGGCATTATATTTGTAAACTATAGTAACAAGAAATATACTTATAAAATATTTACACATGTGTATGTAAGTAAGTTATTAAGTTCGCATCCTAATGATGAAAAAACTTTTTTACTTTGAAAAATGAAATGCCTTTATTTTATTAAATATAAACGTGCCTTAGTAAGTACTTATGATTAGGATTTGGGTCGTGACTATAAGCAGAACTTCTAAAAAATTAAAACGTTTTCATACCTTAAAACGGTTGCTTAATACAAGTCGAGTGACCAGATTTAGCTATCGCAAACATAGTAAAAAAATTATGTCATTGATAATTGTTACCCTTGTACCAAAAGCGATTACACTGAAATTGAAAACTATATAAAGATCTACCTTGTCATAGAATGAAAAACATAAATCTGAAATTATATATATATACAATTTTATCCATTGTTATCATAAGGGCTACAACGGACAGGGAGTTGTGCTGAGCCTTGATCGGACACACCATGAATGAACACGGCGTATGTAAGAAGAATAGTAAACAACATTGAAAAGGTTTGTAAAATCAGTTAAAGAAAACTTGTTGCCACTTAATATTCTAGATTCACAAGTTTCGTCTGGCACTAAAATACAATAATCAGAAAGATAAAGGCAAAATAAATAAATAAATAAACAAACAAAAATAAAAAATAAATAAATTATTTATGTTTTCTGTATTTCTCTCGGCCGTAAAGACAACAGAAATTACCCCAGGGAAATTACAAATCGACAAAGCAAATAAAGACAAAACATTTTCTAATCAATTAATTAATCTCTTCGATAAAGGCATTTTTCGCAAAACGAATGCTCGTTAGCTATTAATAACAAAGTAATTTCACCACTTTTCTAAATAATCTTCACTGACAATATATATATATATATATATATATATATATATAAATTAGAGAAAATATAGGACTTAGCCATTGAATGGCCAATACTTGTCTATATTTTTGTGATGAGGTAGTTTTTGCACTATTTACATTATTCGGACTATTGTCCTCATCTTTGTTACCATTTGTACGACGTTTCGGCCGTTGTACACTTCGGCATTTGTCAGGTGCAAGGAATTTCGAACCGAACCCTTTATTACGATCAGTGGGGTATATCATTCTCATTCCTTGGTGCGAAGCCTCTTTGGTAGTCATTAGCTATCTTCCTCTAATCCGACTCTAAGTTACTTGTTCACCACTGCTGTAGTCTGGAACTGAACTCACTAACCAACGTCTATATCCACTTAAGGATATATGGCCCAGTGGATATAGCCGTTTGTTAGTTCCATACCAGGCTACAGCAGTGGTGAAAAAGTAACTTAGAGTCGGGTAAGCCAAACTTGCCATCGTAAACCATATAAATAACTATTTTGGATTCCGGGTGAGAAACCGCACAAAATAATGAACAACAAAAACAGATATTGAGATAGAAAAGTAGGTTATATTGAACGTAATATACAAACTTGAACGCAGGTTAGTAAATCCAGGAATACTATTAGTAAGAAATAAATAGATACAAGTCTTGAAGTAAAGTCGTTGGAAATAGTATATCCATGTATATTATTCTAGCTGAGTGGAGCTCAGAGCTAGTCTGACTTCTGATGCGGTAGTCTCTGGGTAACTTCGGTATCTCGCGGTAACTTACGTATCAGTTCCGATACTCTCCGATAACTCTCACGGATCTTTACGATAACTCTATGCCAGCTCCCGTATCTCACTATGGCAGGAGTATATGTATACTCCAGTCGAGTCCATTATCATATACAAAGGGGAGATCCCACAACAATAACCCTAATCTACTGAACAAAATTGGCCACATGCTGTTTAAATTCTTAAATCTTGATTGATACAACTTCGCCTGTAAGTTTGCCTCTTTCTTTCTCATTCCCTTTCATTCTTCCTGTTCGCCACAAATATTAATATTAATAATTACGAATTATGCCCTTTGAAATAATCTCCCTGCATTTTAATATACTTTTCTAATTAAAAATTTTTATTCTAATTATTTATCTCCATATAATTTTTTATATATTTATTTTAACTGTCATTAATCTCAAGGTATGATAAGAAGGGGAAAACAACTAACTGAAGTAATTTGGAAGAATTAAAATTATTAGAAAATAAATTCAAATAATACATTATATATGTATCTAAACTTATATATAAATAGAACTTTGTGTGTGTGTGTCTGTGTGTGTGTGTGTGTGTGTGTGTTCGTTACATATAGACTCCAAAACGGCTGAACCGATTTTCTTGAAAATTTACACAGTTGTACTATAAGCATCTGCGAGTGTTCTTAGCTAGGTTTTGTGTCGAGGTACGCCCGATAAATATCGAAAATCGATAATCAAAAAAATCAGGTTATAGAAGGAGTGGTCCGATTTTAATCAAATTTGATACACTCATAGACAAAGACATAACGATATTCAGATGTTTCAATGTTGTAGTTCTTAAAATAGTGCAGAAAATCGATAATATATATATATAAAAGGCAAGATGTCTGTGTGTGTGTCTGCTTATCTATCTGTATGTCCTTTATACAAAGCCACAAGTTTTATACGATTCTCACCAAAATTCACACAAATATTTTTTAGGCTGAGTCTGAGCTCCAGGACCATGGATTAGTTTTAAAGCTTTCATTACACCCGAGCAACGCCGGGCTATACTGCTAGTATATATATATATATATATATATATATATATATATATATATTGTTTTTCTTTAATCCGAAGTGAAAGAGTAGGAAGGTAAATTCCAAGAACCTGATCTTAATCAATATTAAAAAATTTTAATATTAAAAAGTGATGCAGGCAGAGAGCTCAATGTATTAAGAATACAGAGCCAATATAAATTAGAGAAAATTTTCAAAATTCAAAGGTGTCGTGTTACTATGAATTTATAAAAACATTGTAACAACCATAACACTATATATATATATATATATATATATATATATATATATTAACGGAACTTGGTTATAAGCAACCGACAATTTGTAATGAATTATTTTGAGTATCGGTAAAAATAATGTTCAAAATAATTCATTACAAATATATATATATTGTTGTTGTCATGCAGAATACCGCTGCGGTGTTCATGTACACTTTTGTTGGGTGGTTTCTGGTTGTTTCACTGTTGTACACTAATGAGAATTTTGTGCAATGTATTTTGTATATTCTCTTTTTGTTATTGTTGCTATCTAATTTGACCTAATTATAACTCTTATTGGTTTAGAGTTGGTTTTGCTATTTACCGCGACAATGCATTTAAAAGACAAAGCTACCCTATCACGGAGATATTTTGTAGCACTTGAAAATTTATCAAAATAGGACGAGATGAAAACTCTACTTCTGCAAAATATCACAAAGATTTCTCCATCATGGATCACAAAGATTTTTATCGATGTAAATCACAAAAAAAACCCTACCTGTTGATCATTTATTGAACTTCGACAATTCAGTAATACTACCAAAAATCTACTTAACATATCAAAATTCGATAAATCTGAAAAAAAGTATTATTAAATCGGACAAAACGAGCATTTATACCATTCACCCACATTAAAAGAAGTTTTCAACAAAATCCGTTTTAAAATTAGTTATAGTTACGTCAAGAACATAGAAATATATTTCACAACATAATAATATAATATCAAATAAACCCATGTCTACTGAACAGGTGAAGAGGCTCATCTCTTGTTTCCTGTTTAGGATGTGGTTTCTGGCTTTCTCTTTTCCAATCTTTTCACTCTTACGTAGCCCCCTGCTCATCAGTGGCGTTACCGCCTTGCTCGGAGTGATATGATTAAAAAAAAAGTACTTGGACCCTGAATAATATCAGTTACCCTACTGCTAATAATAGTGATCCTTCTAAAAATAATGGCAACCCCTCTAAGACCCCCCCCAACAAAAAAAACAAAAAAAAAAACAAATCCAACACAAATAAACTGGCTTTACAACTAGATAATTCTCATTTCTAAAAAATCACCTGAGGATGAAGCCAACAACATAATTGGCTGGCTTCGAAACATTAAAATTTTTGTGTAGTGATACTATGAATTTATAAAAACATTGTAACAACCATTACAGTATAACGCTCTACTTTTGTATCGAGCACTCTTTATAAAAGTAAAGGCATGAACAAAAGGTTAATAAACCTACGAGTTCAACAACTTAGTTACAATATATATATATATATATATATATATAATATAATATAATATAATTATATAGTTATCAAACCTTGAGTCCTCTTCACTTGGAAATATATATATATATATATATATATATATATATACTAGGTCATAATTATTAGGCAGCCCAAAAATTATGTATTTCTTACTATTTTTTATTATTTATTGTCAAGTGAATAACTGTAAATGAAAAAAGAATGGTTCTTTTGTTAATAATGAACAATAACATGTGCATCAAATGAATTTATAAATATTTAATAACTACATATATTGCAGTTTCATCGATGAAAGAATGAAGAAAATTTAGGGTGATTCGGACGAATTCATCTTTGCTTCTTTGTCTTGTAAAATTTTGCAAAGTAATAATAACAAAAGAACCATTCTATTTTCATTTAGAATTACCCACTTGGCAATAAATACTAAAAATAGTATGAAAAATAAACTGGGGGTGGCCTAATAATTATGGCCGATAGTGTATATATATATATATATATATATATATATATATATATATAAGCTCAAAACTTTTAAAGCATTTATAAATCCTGATTTATTTCGATAGATTGATAAGCGTTCATCTCAACAGATCACGAAATATCAAATGGTTCAAATTAAATAAGAATATTCAATTAGAAGAATTATATCAGAAAAGAACTTACATCTAATGATGTCAGGTTAGATGAAGGGCAGACAATTCACATTAAAATGTAGCGATCGAATCGAAAATGTCACTAAAATTAAAAATATACATACACAAACATGCGCACGTATACATAAATAAATTATAAATGAAAAACAATCCAATATACAAAAACAAAACAAGTAAATAGATATTACCACACAGAAACAAATGCACACAAACACACACTTAAGAAACCCATATATACACGTAATATACACAAAAAAACTAAAGCAACCATATAAAGACGTAAAAAGGAAAACAAAAATTCACTATATGCGTAAAATAAAATAAAATAAATGAAAATAATCAGATATACCCAAATAAAATTATAGTCACAAATAATTATATATATATATATGTGTGTGTGTGTGTGTGTGTGTGTGTGTGTGTGTGTGTGTGTGTATATATATATATATATATATATACCCTCTCTCACCCTGGAACAATGGTAGATTTTGAAAAAAACAGTAGCTACTCTGGCATCTACGCATCGCTCATTCAGTAATGAATTAGAGCAATCTGGCTATTGGCGTACGATACATGAGACACTAAAAGTCTGCCTCCTTCTACCGAGCGCCGATAGCTCAGAGGTAGAATCGCTGACTGATGGCAATTCGGTCAGATTTTAATACTGGGTTAAAAGTAATTGGTGTCTAACAGTACTGATGAGCTGTGATACAGCGAAACAGATCTCTCTGCGGATGAGTATATATATATATATATATATATATATATTCGAAATACAACCTCTGTTTCTTAGAAAGTACGGATTTACTTAGAATAGGTTACGTATACCAATCTTAGCTTGGCATTACTTTTTAGTCTGTGGATGCATACCTTCTTCTTCTTCTTCTTCTTCTTCTTCTTCTTCTTCTTCTTCTTCTTCTTCTTGTTTTCTTTCTTTTGTTACTTTAACTGTCTGAATAAACAACGATTTAAAATCTTGTGAGTTAAGTTATAATTACAAGTGAAATCTACCCTGGCCGGCAGCCAGATGCAATCTGCAACATTTTTTTTTTTCCTTATTTTTTGTGCTTTAAAATGGAGAAAAAGGACATTTTAAGATTGGCAAACGTCAGGAACACACGCCCGTTGCCTAATCATAGTTTAATAAGCAGCGAGAAAAACAAGCAAATAAATAAATGAACGCCAAATAGAAGGGATGAGGAACACAGAGAAAAGCGAAGATTGGGCCCGAAAATGAAGCAAATGTTTAAGGAAACTATTTTATTGCGATCAAAAAGATACGAAAATTCTTCAACAGAAATGGCTGGACGAAGACGAGTCGAAAATAGTTCCACCGTTGATTAAGATGGTGGAACCAACACAGACTTATAAAGATGTTCCTATCAATTTTGCTATCTTTCTCTTCTCAATTTTGATTATGTCTGTTTTCGTTCTTTCTTTCTTTTTTATCCTGCACGTATATAAATCTACCATCCACCCGTGCTTCGAATACTGCTGCTATATCTGGTCGGGTGTCCCTGCAATCCACCTAGGGGTCCTTGACAAAAGACCAACGGAGAATCTGCAATGTGATCGATCCCGATTTGGCAGCTCGGATACAATCAGTTTCTCACCGGTGCAATGTGGCTTCCCTGTGTCTCTTCTACAAATATTTTCACCGCTTCTGCTTCGATGAACGTAGGTCACTGATGCCCCCTATACACAAATTTACTCGAGACACAAGATTAGCAACTAGGTCCCACTTTTTTATTGTGAAGATGTAAACGTAACTTCTACTCTATCAGCTTCTTTTCTCGCACTTCTCGACTGTGGAATTCTCTTCCGTTTACTTGATTTCCCGACAGCGACAATCTCCAAGAATTTAATGTAAAGTCAATAGTCATCTTCTATCTCACTAACCTGCATCCTCTCATTCTTCTTTCTCCGTCCACCCCACTCTCATCAGTATTTTCATCCTTCTCTTACCCACTTCCTGGCACCCCCTATAACCTGTCACTCTTTCTCATAACTTTCCTCCTATGTAACCCCATGCACAACAGTGGCAGTAAAATGCCTAGGCTCGGGCGATACGATTATAAAAAAAACTTCTCCCTCTTTTTCATTCATCCATTCCTTGCCTACTTACCTGATTTCCTTTCTGTTTTTTTTTGTTTTGTTTTCTTTCTTTTTCTTTTCTTTCGGTCTGTATTTTTAGTTTATTTCTTTTTTTTTTTTTTGCAATTTAGGTTCCTCCCTTCTTTCCTTCTTTTCTCCTTTCCTTCGCTTTCACTTCCTTCCTTCCTTCCTTCCTTCCTTCCTTCCTTTCATCCTTCTTTCCTTCCTCCCTTCCTTCTATACTTCTTTCCTTCGTTTTCACTTCCTTCCTTCCTTCCTTTCTTCCTTCCTTTCTTCCTTCTTTATTTCTTTCTTTCCTTCCTCCTTCCGTCTTCCTTCCTTCCTTCCTTTACTTATTTCTTTCTTTGTCTTTTTTATTTTCTTTCCGTCTCATTGTGCGTATGATTTACTTTTTTCTGTTTTATTTCTTCATTCCTTTTTACTTTTTTACTTTTTCATTATTTTTCTTTCTTCCTTCCATTTTCGTTGTTTGCTTTCTGTCATTTTTCTTATGTCTTTTGCCTTTCTTTCATCTTCGTATATTTCTTTCTTTCTTTCTTTCTTTCTTTTTTGGCTTATCTTTTTGTATTTTTCTTTATTATATTTTCAATTCCATCTTTATTTCCCTAGTCTACTTTTCTTTCCTACTTGCTTTTTATCTTTCTTTCCTTTCTTTTTGTCTTTCACTTTTTTAACCACCATACTAAAGGCGAATTGGCATGGCGAAAGACGCGTTCCAGAAGCTGAGTAAAGTATTAAGACACAGGAAACTTTCACAAGAAACAAAGAAGAGAGAACTAGATTTCTTTGTGATGTCAGTTCTTCAGTATGTTAATGAATGTTGGACAATATCAACAAAGATGAAGGAAAAATTTGAAGCAGCTGAAATGTGGTTCTTCAGAAGGATGCTACGAATATCATGGACTGAGCATGTGAGCAGTAATTTAGTTTTGGAAAGGATGGAATGGAAAAGAAAATTAATATTGAGCATCAGGAAGAGGCAACTAAAGTTCCTGGGACATGAAATGAGGAAGGAGGGCTAGGAGAACCTGATACTAACAGGCCAGATAGAGGGAAAAAGAGACAGAGGAGAACAGCGGATAACATATTTGAAGGGCCTGGGTAGGTGGGTGATAGAATGGGGACTGCGAGATGATACAGGAGAAAGCGTGCTAAGAGCCACCGGGGATAGGAAGACGTGGAAGGCCACGATCACCTCCGTCCTGAAAGGAGAAGGGATGTAGAAGAAGACTATTTCTTTCTACAATTTGTGTTCTTTTCTCTTCTTTCTTTTGCTTCTTCAGTATTTCTACATTTTCATTTCTCCATGTATCTAAACAAAATTTTCTTACATTCAATAAAGGTCACTCAATGTGATTTTTTACTTTTTTGCAAATTTACGCTTAAGATATTTGTACATTAGGATCAACATTGCAACAAAAAGAAAAAAATTCAAATTCATATATTGTTCAATTATTTTCGATCGCCTCAGTCATTTTCAAGTGCCAGTGTTGTGAATGTGTTTAACAAACTTTTTGAGCTCAATCAACATGTGCGTTGTAGTGCAGCTGATATCGACTCGGAATGACAAAATCGGGGAGTCGAGTTCGAATTTCTGTCGAATTCCTTGCATTCACTTACGCGCAAATACCCTTGGGAAAGGTATTAATCCGTCTCGTCCCTCCAGTTATGTGTTAAATAACAGGACAGGTTAGGTTCTATAGCCTTGGTTGGCAACTAGTGTACGGCAGAAAGTAATGGCAACCTACTGAAGGATAATCTTCTGCACAGCCAGCCAGGTTTCTTTGGAGACATGATCGCCCAAGCTTGTATGATGTTTGGCACTTAACAGACTGACTGACTTCTACATCGCTTAAATTCGAATCAGTCCAGTGCGACGTCAATAATGGAACTAGACCACAGATGAAACCTGTGTGCGGAATATTTATACGCGTTCATAATATGATGTATGTATATTACATATGTCATACACTCTTTAAGATATCATCCCTTGTAGTTCAAGTTGGTTTATTTAATATGGGTTGTTTTATGGTTATTATAATGGCTTCTTGAATTTTGAGTCTTTTCTTGCAGTAATTATAGTATATAATTTTGGTATCATTTGGTATCATTTGCTAATATTGTTTTTTGTTGATAATTTTTTTATTTGTGCTGATCGAATAATCTATCTATCTTAACCTATTTATAAATTAAACTTTGTCTGAGTGTGTGTGTGTCTGTGTGTGTATGTGTGTGTGTGTCCGTTACATATAGATAGGGATTTAGTTGGTCAGTAAGTTGGTGCATATAAAGTTGGAGTGTTTTTTATCTAGACTCATTACCCGGACTTACTTCTTCACTACAAGACTGTATATATTGTTTCTACTAATTGTATTCCTAGGATTCCTGAAATGACTAACCCGTGTTCCAGTTGTATATTTTTGTTCAATATAACTTACATTTTTTATCTCCATACTTGTTTTTGTTATTTATTATTTTTTGTGGTTTCTCAACAAGAATCCACAACAATATCTATCTATCTCATTATGTTTTACGATCTACCTATTCACCTATATCACACTGTTTCTATCTATCTATCTATCTATCTATCTATCTATCTATCTATCTATCTATCTATCTATCTTAATTTTTTACTTAATATCCTATTTACCTATAGTCAGTTTCTAGTTTCTATCTATCTATCTATCTATCTATCTATTTTTTCACTTAATATCTATTTACCTATATCAGTCAGTTTCTATCTATCTATCTATCTATCTATCTATCTATCTATCTATCTACTTTTTTTCACTCAATATCTATTTACCTATATCAGTTTCTATCTATCTATCTATCTATCTATCTATCTATCTTATCTTCAGAAGTACACTGGTCGGTAGACGAAATATTTAAAGTAAATAAATCCTCTACTCAAATACGGGTATCATCTAAAATAATATTTAAAATAATAAAGTTATTTCGAATTAAAAACAAAATCTGTAATTCTTTTATGAATCGCTTTGTTTTTATTTCGGGCACAAAACTGAGAAGATATGTATTTCGAGAAAATATGACCGAGTCAGTGTCCTTTAACGAAAAAGAAAATCCAAAAACCTTGTTTGATTATAACATAGCTGTTAAGCTAGAGAAAGAGAGAGTACAATAGATAGATAGATATTACAACAATATATATACGTATATTTGAAATGATTTGTTTGAACATAATTTTTGATCGATACTCGTATTTAAGTAGATATTCTGTTTATAAGGAAACAGTATTACATATTTATTTCTACCGGACTAATTATTTACGATAAATTTTGTTACAAAAATGTGTGTCATTCGGCATGATTCGAACCTGCGACCCCTATAGGAGAAGGCACCAATTGATCTGGTGCGTCTTAGAACTCTAGACCACGAACGACCAACAGTGTAAACGAAGTCAAATCAGAATTATATAACAATTTTATCTTTTGAATTTATCTTGTATGTCTATAAGTCTACCGCCGTCCATGATTAGAATTTCTACCGGCCTGATTATTTGCCGAATGGCACACATTTTCGCAACAAAAATTTATCATGAATAATCAGGCCGGTAGAAATAAATATATAATACTGTTTGATTATCAAAAGAATATCTACTTAAATACGAGTATCGAGTATCGATCAAAAATAATGTTCCAACAAATTAAAGTATATATAAGTACAGTGTGACACGTATCGTTTTTCATGACTTCATTGGAGTAAAGTAATGTTTATTTTGATTTGATTACACCTGGGCATGAAGGAAAGGCGTTGCTGAACTTTACAACGATAAAAAGAGACAGCGACACAGTGATGAATATATAGAGGCAGGAAGCATTACGTAGTTTCGGGAGAGTGCTGCGAATGTCATAGACTAAACATGTGAGGAAGGAGAAGCATGTATCGTATAGTATGTATAGTATGTATAGTATGTATGTATAGTATGTATAGTATGACTGGTAAAAAATAGATTCGGAGAGATGGCAAAAAGACCAAACTTACTCAAAGCTATAAATGACAAAATGGTGGAGAGTGACATGATCGGCCATATCCTGGAAGCACTACTCACCTAGACAAAAAATAACGAGCTTCTGTAAATGGTTGTCAGGACAGGGATTAGGAGAGATATCACGAAGACAAAATTTAATAAGAGCTATGAAGGATAGGAAATCGTGGAGATTGTCCTGGGTATGACAATAAACTGCATCCGGCAGCAAGGCCTATGGTTGTGATGTTGTGAAAAACATGGAACCACCTTTTAATTGCTGTTGTTCCCAGGTTCACATTGACCTGTGGTGGTAAAACCTGTTAGGGTCCCAGCTATGAGCAAATAGTTAACCCTCCCAAACTAGGGTCAAAACACTATGAAAGTATAAAAATAGACTTTAATAGTGAAAATTGCAGCAATACATTTTTGAAGGAAAAAATATATTACCAGTAGTAAATTTTTTTAAGGGAAAAATATTACCAGCAATACATTTTTGAAGGAAAATAAGATATTGCCAGCAATACGTTTTCAGAAAAAAATACATACCAGAAATACATTTGATTATCAACAGAAAACGCTTTAAAAAAGAAGTCAAAGAAAGCTAACCTACAAACTTATATATTACAAAGAATATATATTCTACTCATACAAATCTATTGTTGTAACCCTATTTCCACATAAAAAAATGAAAGAGTGAGAATTAATTTCAACTCCTTTTAATCATAAATGCATTGTTTCTTTCCAGGTAAAATGGCTGTTTAAAAAAGACTGCAAAAGTAACAAGTAGCGACTTCTCTTGAAAATTAACAACATTTGGCATTGTGGTGTTATACCCAAAGACATTCGTACTGATATAGCTGTTATATTAGGGGATGAAACCATAGCTTTATCAACAGAACAAAAATAAGTAGCTGAATTTAGGAAGAAAAGTAAGTATGAATATGACCGAAGGTAGGGTATTCTGTGACTGCCACCACCGAGGAAACCTTTAACTGCTGTGGCTGCAACCACCAAATAAACATTGATTGTGTTCACCACATGATGGTGCATGACAGACGATTGACTATAAATCAAATAGTCAAAGCTATTAGAATTTCCCGTGATAGAGTTGAGAATATTGTGCCTAATGATCTTGGTATGATGATGGTTTCTGCTCGGTGGGTTCACGTCTTCTGACACCTGATCAAAAGCGCACAGGCTCATCACATCACGCGAAAATCTGACATTCTTATCGGCAGATCCAACTGGTTTCCTTGAACGTTTCCTAACCCAAGATGACAATAAACTGGAACCGGCAGCAGATTTCTTATTGGGAAGTTGTGAAGAGCATGAAACCACCTCTTAATTACTTTTGTTCCCAGGTCTACCCTGACCCAGAGTGGTAGCACCTGTTAGGGTCCCAGCTATGGGCAAATAGATACCCCCCCAAAAAAAACGTAATGAAAGTATAAAAATTAACTTTTACAGTAAAAATTTCAAGAATACATTTTTGAAGGAAAAAATATTATCAGCAAAACATTTTTGGAAAAAGAATACCTACCAGAAATACATCGGACTCTCAACAAAAACCACTTCACAAACATACGCCAAAGTAAGCTGTTCTACAAACTTATTTATTACAAAGAATATATATTCTATTCATACGAATCTATTGCAAAATCTTGTCGGCATTAAATAACCGATTGAGGTTGATATACCATAAAACCAAAATCATCATCATTCATCATCATTATCTTGATTATTATCATTATCTTTGTCAATATCATCAGCATAATCATCATTATTATTTTCATTTGCATTATTATTATTAAGCATCAACATTGTCCATAATAAAATTAACTACATTCGTACGTACTGATAGTTTTACGTTTGCAATTAACTGAGGAAGGTGCCGATTAGACCTGAAACGGCACCCTCTTACTTTCACTGATCTAACTTTAACAGTCACAACTACTCAACATCGAACCGTTCGCCTGCAACATTCCACATCGACAGGGTCTTGGGTATGACTATAAAATGCATCCGGTAGCAAGTCCTCTGATTGGGAGGTTGTGAGAGCATGGAACCACCTCTTAATTGCTGTTGGCCCCAGGTCAACTTTGACCCGCGGTGGTAGTACCTGTTAAAGTCCCAGCTATGGGCAAATAATTTATCCCCAAGTTAGGGTCAATATATTTAAAGTATAAAAATAGACTTTTATAGTAAAAATTCCAGAAATACATTTTTGAAGGAAAAACTATTACGAGCAATAAATTTTTGAAGGAAAAACGTATTCCCAGTAATATATAATAATAATAATAATAATAATAATAATAATAATAATAATAATAATAAGAAGAAGAAGAAGAAGAAGAAGAAGAAAAGCAAGTTTGAGTAAATGGTTGAGAGGACAATGATTAGAAGAGAGGGTAAAATACTAAGAGCTGCAAAGAACAGTAAGTTGTACAGGGCCATGATCGACCTGTTCCTGAAAGACATGATATATAGAAGAAATGTCGAAAACTGATAGGAAAAAAATTAAGTAGATAAACTCTTTGATAGATAAATACTGATTTTGCAATCGCAACCTAAAATGCATGAGATAGATAGATAGATAGATAGATAGATAGATAGATAGATAGATAGATAGGGAACAGACTGAGATAGATAGATAAATAGATAGATAGATAGATAGATAGATAGATAGATAGATAGATAGATAGATATAAATACAATGCACGAGATAGCTAAATAGATAGATATGAATAGAATGCACAGGATAGATAGATAGATAGATAGATAGATAGATAGATAGATAGATAGATATGAATAGAATGCACGGGATTGTTAGATAGATAGATAGATAGATATGTAATATAACAATCTGGCCCCACCCGAGGAAGGCTGATGCAAGCGAGGGTGTTTCCGGTCGTTGAAAGGAACGGATGTCGTTTGACCTTATTTCCGGCAGCAGCGGAAATAACTACAAAGGCAAACAGAACAGGTGTCTCTGAGAATTACGTGGGCGTGCGTGGGCGAGGCAAAAACCGGAAGAAAAAGTCCCGGTTCTGGAAGATTATAAAAAGACCTCGGCACACGGATTCGCCAGTAGAGGAGCAACAGAGATCGGCCGATGAAGAGAGACACAACAGATAAGAATACACTCCCGCAATTCTCTGTTCGCTATTCTAACCGGCTCAGTCATTAAGACAAATAGTGACTTGCTGTTTTGAGACAACAAAACAGTTAGATGCGAGCTGGTTGCCACGGCGACGATTGAAATTCAACGGACTTAAAACTACCAGATAGAAAGAAAAAAGAAGACGAAAATAGAAGCAGCCGCACGACTATAGACATCAGCCAAGGTAGGTGACTCTTTGATTTGATAGTGTGTGTGTTCTGCTCTTGTTTATAAGTCTAGTTAGAAAAAAAAATGGAACAGCATACTTTTGCCGATCTGACCCTAGAATTGAGAAATGTGGATTGTTCGGTGTCGAACACATTAAGGGTAGAACGGAGGGGGTGCAGGACTACATGCAGAGAGTAGTACGCCTAGCAGAGAGCGCATAGGTTGGGGTTGACGGGAGGAAAGTTGAGATATTTACCTATCTGTAAGTATAAAACATCTGAGTTAATGATTTATTTTTTTGTTAATATTTTACCATATATGTGAAGTGAGTTTACTGGTACGTTGCTTAATTAATCTTACTTTTATTGAGTAAGTGAAATGTAAAATCAGGTAAAGGAAGTTTCTTCTACTTTTTAAAGTGGATAATTGGATTAAGTTGTTGATAACAATGTTTTCTTTGGTTTGTGCAGTGTTAGGTTTTCTTTTTTTGGATTTCTTTTCAATGACTGTACACTACAAAATGATTTACATTTCTATGTTTGTGAATTATGCTTTTGTGCAGGTTCCCATCAATTCAACATCCTCTGTGAATTTTCATTTATGTGACTTGGGAAATATCTTTTGAAGATATATTAATTTCTGAAAACTTTATATTGACACGGATAGACCTGCAGATTCCACAGTTGATCGGAACAAAAAGAAAGAACAACTGAAAAGTCTTGTAGACTTATTGGCTGATATGCTATAGGATTGGGAAAGAAGCAGTGGGAGGATTAACGATAGTTTAAGTGAAATAGTTAGAAAGATACAAACGTGGAAATTTATTAATAGTATCTAAAGCATAAAGTAAATTATACGTCTCTAGTTCAGTGGTTTGGTCCCCAATTACGCAGAAATTTCCCAATTTTTCAGTGGACACCATGCCGGTAGAATTGCGCGATATGGAGGAGATTCCTATCCGCAAACTAGTAAATACCTTGGAACAGATAGATATGGAATGATTTAGTGAAGGATATGAAGAACTCCCGAGGAAGTTGACGATAGGAGTCATTGCTGGCATAGTCGGCGTTATGATAATCCTTGGAATAATAGCTAGGAAGCGGATTTTTAAGTGTGAAAGAAGCAACAGTGCTTCGGGAAAGGAAAGGGAGTTATCCGTTGTGAATAGTACTCCGGGGTCAACGGGTGTTCAACACTCAAATGTCTCTGCGTTAAACAGAGAGATGTCAACAAATCAGATATGCTTGGATTCGAATCCAGAGGAAGTAGTTCAAGGAATAGAGAATATTGTACAAACTAAGGAACTACGAGTCACGGGTCCATTTTTTTAGACTAAATTAATATAGATGAAACCTCTAATCCTCCACAAGTAAATTGCATGCGGATTAACGTTGGAATCAGGGTAATTTTCTTCATTTTCTATTGAACATTTCTCGGTCAGACTATGAATGATATGTACGGCAGATAATGGCCATTTTTCTGTGTTCAAACATAGTATGTTTGAAATTAAATTAAACTAAATGAAGTTACATGTGTAACAATAAACTCGAGCAGAAGCACGCATGGTGTTGGTCAAAGGTCATTTACTCGATGTCAGTTTAGAAACTGGGGCGCGGTTACCGCCTATGATCATGTGGTCGTGCATCGAGGCGTCTACGCTTATGGACAGAGTCGAGAAAGAAAATGAACATTTTTAAGAACTTTGCCCAATTCTGTGAAAATGGATATTAAAAAAAAAAAAAAAAAAGAACAATGAAACGTCGAGCTGGTAGAACAATTTTCACGATGGACACGAACATTTTTGGGTTGCCGATGTAGGCTCCCCTATATATTTTTTTGTTGTTTTTTTTTGTTTCGGCATGCACATGTTTTGTTGTTTTGGCGTGCACATGTTTTATACAATTGTCGGGCTTGTGTGGCATGGGGAGGAGTGTGAGGGTGTTGCGCTTAAAATGTTCTTAGGTGAACATTTTGGAAAATGGGAGGGCGAGGAATGTAATATAACAATCTGGCCCCACCCGAGGAAGGCTGATGCAAGCGAGGGTGTTTCCGGTCGTTGAAAGGAACGGATGTCGTTTGACCTTATTTCCGGCAGCAGCGGAAATAACTACAAAGGCAAACAGAACAGGTGTCTCTGAGAATTACGTGGGCGTGCGTGGGCGAGGCAAAAACCGGAAGAAAAAGTCCCGGTTCTGGAAGATTATAAAAAGACCTCGGCACACGGATTCGCCAGTAGAGGAGCAACAGAGATCGGCCGGTGAAGAGAGACACAACAGATAAGACTACACTCCCGTCAACGCATTAGAAGCACGCTCTCTCAATTCTCTGTTCCCTATTCTACACGGTCTATCGTCATTAATAAAAATATAACTTCATATTTTTATATATATGCGTGTTTGTTGTTTGTCGATATATAACAGATAGATAGATAGATAGATAGATAGATAGATAGATAGATAGATATGAATAGAATGCACAGAATAGATAGATAGATAGATAGATAGATAGATATGAATGAAGCAACAGAATAGATAGAATAGATAGATAGATAGATAGATAGATAGATAGATAGATAGATAGATAGATATGAATAGAATGCACAGGATAGATAGATAGATAGAGATAGATAGATAGATAGATATGAATAGAATGCACAGGATAGATAGATAGATAGATAGATAGATAGATAGATAGATAGATAGATAGATATGAATAGAATGCACAGGATAGATAGATAGATAGATAGATAGATATAAATAAACAATGCACGAGATAGATAGATAGATAGATAGATAGATAGATAGATAGATAGATAGAATTGAAACAGATAGAATAGCATAGGATAGATAGATAGATAGATAGATAGATAGATAGATAGATAGATAGATAGATATCGAAAATTTTAATATATACGAACTAAGGCAGATTCGTACATAAAAAAAGAACCCAGATAAAGTTCACGACTTCTTCACAATTAAATATTTAGCTCTTTTCGCCTTCACAATGGAAAGGGAATAAATTTATTTCCGTCTTTATTCAATCAATGCCGTTTTCCAGCCATCACTTTTTTCCTTCTCTATTTATGAATTAATCATTCCGTTAGAATAATGGAAATCTCAAATTTCAAAGTTTTAACAAAAAATTTCGGCTTTTGAATGACATGACGACAGGTGAAATATTTTCGACGATTTTATTATTTAAAAGTTCGCTCGATTTCTCCCGAAGCAATCATGAACTTTTAAAAAAAGTCATATGATTTCTGTCTCCAACTGACACGTGATCATTTTTTCCTACATTTTATATTGAAAATCTGTATATACGTGAGAGATGCATATATATTATATAGAATTAAGAGCTCACTATTTTTTCTCCTCTTGTATGTATGGTGTCCATTCAGGACGATGGCGATCATAGCCCTCCTCAACTGCCTGCTTGTTCCGTATAGCGCTTAATAACTTTTGTCTTTTTTGCCATCCATCCATCCCAAAATATGATCCATCATCAATATATACACACACACGGTCGGGTTTCAATCTTGGGTAAAAAGCAATCGTACTGATGAACTGTGATACAGCGAAACAGAGCTGTCTGCGGATTACTATATATATATATATATATTCTTCATTTATAGACAAGTTATTACGCATAACTAAATAAAAATATGTTTTTGCAAATTGCCTGAAGATACCACATGGTAGAAACCTACGTCGCGTAATAACTCGTTTATATATATATATATATATATATATATATATATATATATATATATATATATATACAAATCTCTGAAAACGATTGTTATGTTAGATTAAAAACTCTTTTCTAGCCTATTCTTTACTTATTCTATTCACACATACATACACACACACTTATATATATGTTTATATATGTAGTTTTGTGCAATTTAATTAAAACAAAACGAATTATGTCTTCCTAGGATCTTTCACACTTTCCCTAATCACGTATACGTCGTCTGTTGGCGCTGTTTTTCTCTACCGACCGCATTTTCCTTTACGTTTTGGACTGATAAATCCAGTTTGTTTCTTCGCTTTCATGGCACGACTGACAGTTGAAAAGCTGACGCCAACAATATCCGTGAGCTCTCTGTAAGGTATGCCAGTGTGTTCGTACAGCGTCACAATTTTCGTATGTTCTCTTGGAGTAACGTCCATCACAGATAATAGCCGCAGGACAACTACTCAACAGCCGAGACAATAGAGACTGGGCGTGATAAAAATCTGACGTAATCACGTAATAATTTTCAAGACCAAACAAATTTCATCATACACCCCAGAAAATAGATTTATATTTTTGCACACCACTGCAAATGACCTAATCCGAGGCAAAAATAGAAATCGATTTCACCAAGTGCACCCACTATCACAATATTTGTTTTCAATTTCTACATTTTTTCCATTTCAATTTTCTGGTTTTTATATTTTGACAGTTTTTGGAATTATTATTATTATTATTATTATTATTATTATTATTATTATTCATGAAATGGGTGATCACAGCTCTCTATGACTTCCTAACTTCCTTTCTCTGTCGTTCTTAGACGTGTTTGTTTTTTCACTGTCATTCCCAGTTCCTGTTCTGCCATACATTTTGACAAGCTATTTCACTGTCCCACTAGTCATTAGTTCGTTCAGTAAGTGTCAAATTCACCAAACTGTCTTTCTTCATTATGTATCCTAGACATTTCATGTTTTTTTGAGAGACAGAAAAACCAAAACAAGAGCACTGGATTGTTATGGAATGTCTATCCTTGAATATGGCACCAAAATATTGGAAAATCTCATAAAAACTGAAGGAAAAACTTTGCAACTGAAATGTGTTTCTACAGAAGGATGCTGAGGATACTATGGAACGAAAATAAGAGAAACGATGAGGATTTGTAGAGGATGGAAACAAAAGAAAATTCATACTTAACACCAAGAAAAGACAGCAGAGGTTTCTTGAACATATAATGAGGAAGGAGGGCTTGGAGAATCTGATACTCACAGGACAAATAGTGGGAAAAAAGACAGGGTAAATCAATGTATGACATGATTGGCTTGACCAAATAGATGTCAGAGCAGGCTTTGGGATATGTAAAAAGAGAAAAGGTGTTAAAAGCCACAAGAGTTAGGGAGAGGTGGAGGGCCATGATCGCCTACGTTCTGAAGGGACACTGCACATAAAAGAAGAAGTATGTTCTCTTGGATTTTGTAAAGCATCTTCCGTTGTTCCATTTCGCTTTCAGATTTCGGCTTCACATTTATAAAATACTAGCAGTATAGCCCGGCGTTGCTCGATGTAATGAAAGCTTAAAAACTAATCCATGGTCCTGGAGCTCAGACTCTTTGGACGTTGGCACGAAAGACTGAAAAGCAGTAGTTGTTTCCAGTTAAAGCGAAACCGTAGACTGAATGAAAAATGAATGGATGTAAGTCAAATTTTTTTTTCCTGGTATTGATATCAAATAAGTTTTTTTCGTTGTAAACTGAATTTTGAAGGCTAAATAAGTCTTCTGAGTAAATGGTATCATGGCTGAGACTAAGAACTAAAATTATACCTACTTAGAAGCAAAAACTAAAATAAAAGGGCTGAAAAATACAGACATCCAGGCAGATAAACAGACACACACACAAACATCTTGCTATATATATATATTATCGATTTTCTGAACTATTGTAAGAACTGCAATCTTGAAACTTCTGAATATCGTTTCTCATGTCTTTGTCTATGAGTGCATCAAATTTGATTAAAATCGGAGCATTAATTCTATAACCCGATTTTTTCGATTATCGATTTTCGATATTTATCGGGGGTACCTCGACACAAAACCTAGCTAAGAAGACTCGTAGACGCTTATAGTACAACTGTGTAAATTTTCAAGAAAATCAGTTCAGCCGTTTCGGAGTCTGTAGGTATCAGAGACACATACACAAAGTTCCATTTATAAATATGTTTAGTTTTAAATTTCTGTACTTGCTTGATTTTGGTATGTCTAAATCTTAGATCGCATCTTGGGATGTCACTGACAACCAGCATTCTGTCTTACAAATACTTAGTCCTTTCTTCCAGCTTTCTACTTTTAATAGCTGCTGTGGAGCAGTTTTCGCACTGAAGTTTATAATCGTGCTATGTCGGTTGCTAATCGACTTAAAGTACCCAAAATGTTAGGAGCTTCGTAATCTTCCACTGAAAGCTGACTCATTAGTTTTCGGTTAACTGCCGACTTATATCAACTGCCTAGTAGTTCTACTGAACTCCAATAGAAGTCTAAAGAACTCTCATGAACTTTCCAAGTACTTCCCGTTAACTCATATTAATATAGGAGGTAGAGTCCATTATCTGAGGAATAGGTGTGTTTCCCCATAACAATAGCTTTCCTAGGAATTCTTGCAGTTTCCTCTTTATGTCTACTATCAACTCTGTGTCATCTATATATCTTATGTTGTTAAAATTGTATCCATTAATAATAAATCCTGTTAGAAATTCTAGTTCTAAAATTCAAGATCGTCTCAATGTAAAGTTTGACTAAGTCTGGTGATATTAATTGATTATTTTTGTACAGCTTGTCAGTAGATATTTTGGATTCTAATAACAATTTCCTTTTTGCGGGTGAATATTTCATTAACAATTTTTAGAGGTAACAATATGCTCTACTATTTAACACACATCTAGAGTGGAACAGATGGCTTCATATCTTTTCTAAGAGCATTTAGAAAATAGTACAAAGCTGTTATGTAATATCGGTCCTTTAATATGACAATGAATACTCGGAATTCTTCACACAGGTATAGAAAATACTTGAGGCAATAGAATTGAGGAATGGAAGATGTTGAGAAAACCATGCACTGAAGATGGGTGCAACGGAAAAGTTTCATAGAAAATGAAAACAAAAGACAAAAATTTAAATACCTGGGAAGACGGAAAGTACGACACAGAGATCCGAAGGCGAATTGGCATGGCGAAGGAAGCATTCCAGAAGTTGAGTAAAGTATTAAGAAACATGACAATTCCGCTAGAAACTAGGAAGAGAATACTGGATTACTATGTGTTGTCAGTTCTTCAATATGGCAGTGAATGTTGGACTTGAAGCAATTGAAATGTGGTTCTACAGAAGGATGCTGCGAATATCATGGATCGAGCATGTGAGCAATGATGAGGTCTTGGAAATGATGGAAGCAAAAAGAAAATTAATACTGAGCATCAGGAAGAGAAAGCTGAAGTTCCTGGGACACGCAGTGAGGAAGGAGGGCTTGGAGAATCTGATACTAACAGGCCAGATAGAGGGAAAAAGAGACAGGGGAAAGCAACAGATAACATATTTGAAGCACCTAATAAGGTGGATTACGGAACGAGGATTGCATGGTGTAACATGAGAAGGCGTGCTCAGAGCCACCAGGGATAGGGAAACGTGGAAGGCCATGATCACCTACCTCCTGTAGGGACAAGGCACGCACAAGAAGAAGAAGAATGAAGAAAAGTATCATTGAAAAGTATATACTTAAAGGACGATAAAACAATTCACACTTACATGGTAAAGAATAGAGGGACAGAGAAAAGCAGCAAATGTCCTAATTACTGAGCTTGAATAATGGTTGGTAGAACAGAGATTTATAGAGATATTACAAAGAGAAAACATTGCTAGGAACGACAAACGACAGAAAGTTGTATTGAACCATGATCCCTCAGGTCTTTTAGAGGTTCGTCATTTAGTAAAAAAAAAAATATTTTCTGCTGGTTATTTAAGCAGAAAATATTTTTAGATCGTAAATCTTCGGAGATAATACTGTCACCAGGCTAACTAATTAAGCCAAACCTAGAGCATATGTCGTGAAATCATACTTCTTCAAGAGTATTTGCACGTACAGATATGTAATGAACCCGACTGGAATTAGAACCCGTCTCGATCAATTGGATGTGGATGCGAGTTGTGGTACAGTGGATATCGACTCGGAACAATCAAATCCGGGGAGCCGGGTTCGAATTCCAGTTGAATTCCTTGCATTCACTTACGCACAAATACCCTTGGGAAAGGTATTAATCCGTCTCTTCCCTCCAGTTATGGGTCAAATAATAGCACTGATTGGGTTCTATAGCCTTGATTGACAACCAGTCTATCATAGAAAGCAACGGCAAACTACTGCGGGATAATCTTCTGCCCAGTCAGTCATGGTTCATTCGAGACATGATCGCCCAAAGCGAGTATCATGTATGGCACTCAACTGACTGACTCGATCAACTTCAATTCCGGGCCGTTAGCTATTGCACCACTGGCACATTAAAATTTACAGCACCTATTATTCCAAAGTTGTAACCAATCTAGGTATTCACCCGGTTCAACTTTGCTTAACTTCGACAGTACGAGGACCGGTGCATCAAAGTGATATGGCCGCAGTTAAATAAGTAAATAACTAAGTAAGGAAGGAAGGAAGGAACGAAGGAACGAACGAACGAACGAACGAACGAACGAACGAACGAACGAACGAAGGTAGGAAGGAAGGAAGGAAGGAAGGAAGGAAGGAAGGAAGGAAGGAAGGAAGGTAGGGAGGAAGGTAGGAAGGAAGGTAGGAAGGAAGGAAGGAACGAACGAACGAACGAACGAAGGAAGGTAGGAAGGAAGGTAGGAAGGTAGGAAGGAAGGTAGGAAGGAAGGAAGGAATGTAGGAAGGAACGAAGGAAGGTAGGAACGAAAGAACGAAGGAAGGAAGGAAGGAAGGAAGGAAGGAACGAACGAACGAACGAACGAACGAAGGTAGGAAGGTAGGAAGGAAGGAAGATAGAAAGGAAGGAAGGAAGGAAGGAAGGAAGGTAGGGAGGAAGGTAGGAAGGAACGAACGAACGAACGAAGGAAGGTAGGAAGGAAGGTAGGAAGGTAGGAAGGAAGGTAGGAAGGAAGGAAGGAATGTAGGAAGGAACGAAGGAACGAAGGAAGGAAGGAAGGAAGGAAGGAACGAACGAACGAACGAACGAACGAACGAAGGTAGGAAGGTAGGAAGGAAGGAAGATAGGAACGAAGGAAGGAATGAAGGAAGGAAAAAGAAGAAGAAGAAGAAGAAGAAGAAGAAAGAGTAGTATTATTATTAGTAGTAACATTGTAGTGCATGAAAAAAGTATGGCATCAGAGAGTAGGTCGAATTTACTCTCCAGAAAAATAATACGTGAAATTAGCTCGTTAACTATCACAGCATACAAACCAACGAAAATGTATAAATATAAGAAAAATAATCCATCAGTGTTGACAATGTGAACCTACACTTGATCTTTTTATTCTTAAAATAACGATCATATCTCTTTTTGTTTGGATTTTCATAAAAATCCAAGTGCAACTTCTGTTGCGAGAATATATATATATATCAAGGAGAGAACATTTCGGGCCTTAACTTTCATTATTAATTGCATCTGTCTCTTTTAACGATGGTTGGTGGAGGCTTCAAAGTGAGGTGTCGAAGAAGAGACAGAAGAGACAGAAGAGAAAGGAGACAAAGAGAGAGAATTTCGAGAGAGCGGGAGAGAAATTAATTGATACGAGGTACATACATTTGGCGTAATGACCAGGAAATATAAACAAACCTCACGAAAAACAACACGTGAACACAGCAAGTATTTAGCGGTGCACTTAACAGATGTCACTAATTTAAAGATAAAGTCGTGAAAAACAAAGGCGGAAAGCTCATGCACAATGAAAAGCAGAACGCTACCTATGTGCGCGAGTTCATGTCTGCTTTTGTGTTAGGGTAAGTAAACAGATATTAATACCAAGAGCAATGCACTGAAGGTCACGTAAGTTCGTTTTGATACTGACGGGTGCAGAGATTGAAATCGGTTAGAGCTTTTATTACAGAGTTATTCACAAAGCCGGATGAAAATCGGTTCGAATTTGAGGTAGCTTTTATTATCGAGTTATTTACAAAACCGGGTGTAAATCGGTTCGATTTTGAGGTAGCTTTTATTATCGAGTTATTTACAAAACCGGGTGTAAATCGGTTCGATTTTGAGGTAGCTTTTATTATCGAGTTATTTACAAAACCGGGTGTAAATCGGTTCGATTTTGAGGTAGCTTTTATTATCGAGTTATTTACAAAACCGGGTGTAAATCGGTTCGATTTTGAGGTAGCTTTTATTATCGAGTTATTTACAAAACCGGGTGTAAATCGGTTCGATTTTGAGGTAGCTTTTATTATCGAGTTATTTACAAAACCGGGTGTAAATCGGTTCGATTTTGAGGTAGCTTTTATTATCGAGTTATTTACAAAACCGGGTGTAAATCGGTTCGATTTTGAGGTAGCTTTTATTATCGAGTTATTCACAAAACCGGGTGTAAATCGGTTTGATTTTAAGGTAGATTTTATTACCGAGTTATTCAGAAAGCCGGGTGAAAACCGTTTCGATTTTGAGGTAGATTTTATTACAGAGTTATTCACAAACCCGGGTGTAAATCGGTTTGATTTTGAGGTAGATTTTATTACCTAGTTATTCACAATGCCGGGTGTAAATCGGCTCGACATTGAGGTAGCGTTTATTACCTAGTTATTCACAAAGATGTGTGTAAATCGGTTCGATTTTGAGTTAGCTTTTATTACCGAGTTATTCACAAAGACGGGTGTAAATCGGTTCGATTTTGAGGTAGCGTTTATTACCTACTTATTCACGAAGCCGAGTGTAAATCCAGTCGATTTTAAGGTAGCTTTTATAACCGATTTATTCACACAGCCGGGAGAAAATCGGTTCGATTTTGAGGTAGATCAATAGAAACATCAATAAAAATAATAACTTTTTTTTTTGAAGTTTAGAAATAAATTACAAGTTCTTTTTCATAATTTAATCTCGCGCAGATGTTTTAACTGATTAACTCCAAGTGAATTCAGAAGTAATTTTTAAAAGATCGCTGACGTCTTATTTACCGTATCTGACAGACGATAATATCATTGTTGTTGTCATTATTATTATTATTATTATTATTATTATTATTATTATTATTATTATTATGTAATTTTTCATCATATTTCGATTTCTGCTATGGTTGCACGACCTACCAAGTCTGCGGGAAGACCTAAGGCAGGTCGTTGTGTGTTGTTATGGCTCCATTTCATGTTTTTCTATCTCCTCAAACATCCTTAGCATTGCAGAGACAAAGTTCTCCTTAGTGTGTGGGCTGTACCTAACAAGACAACTTTTTGTATATCTCTTAAGCTGGGGTTTCCAGGGATTCTTTCAATGTGTTGTTTTGTTCCATTTTTTATCATTCCAAGTGCATCTACTATCACTGGCACGACTCTTGTTTTCAATTTCCACATTTTATCTACTTCAATTTCTAGGTTTTTATATTTTGACAGTTTTTCGAATTCCTAGATTGCTATGTTACAATCCGCTGGACAAGCCATATCAATTAATAGACAAGTTTTTTCTTTCTGGTTTTTAACAATAATGTCCGGCCTATTTGCTTCAATTTTTCTGTCTGTGTAGATGCTGCAATCCCATAGAACTGTGTCATCTATTTCCGTAACCGAAGCTCGGTGGTATTCATACCAGCGTTTGTTTGCATATTTTCAATAATGTTTGCACATTGTCCAATGTAAATTTTGCCCTACTCTATCGTGTCGACTTCTATATTCATGTGGGGCAAGTACAGAACCTCCTGAGATTAGATGGTCTATTGTTTTCTGGTATTTATCACAGAACCAGCATTTTGGATCAACATTATTATGTATAATTTTTGCCAGAAAGTTCCTAGTTAAAAGACTTTAATCTTGCGCTGCAAGAATAAATCCTTCAGTCTCAGACTTTAATCCAGTTGCACGTAACCATCAATGAGTATTAACTTTATCAACATTGGATTTATTGGCACGTTCTGGATATTGGCCATGCAGAGGTTTGTCTTGCCAGCGTTGTTTCATCTGTTCACGAGCTTTATCCTTGGCTTTCTTTTTCATATTTTTTGCCGCAATAGTTGGTTCTTGGCTTCTGTTTTGCTTTTCTACAGAATCTACTAAATGTAAATCTTGTTTGTATTTACTGCCTTCTTTTATTATTGAATATGTTTTTCTTTCTTTCTTCATGTTGCTTGATTAATTGTATCATCCAGTCCTTTGTTGTTTCTATGTATGTTAGTAAGTTAATAGTTGTTGTCTTGTATGACAATTCTAGCTGAATAAAACCTCTTCCACCTTCTTTACGGGGTATGTATAGACGGCCTACATTAGCCTTTGGATGATGCATTTTATGCTTAGAAAGAAGCTTTCTTGTTTCAGAATCTATTCGCCTGATGTCGTTTAGAGTCCAGTTTAAGATGTTGAAGCTATATTGGACGACTGGAGTTGCAAGGCTATTAATGGCCATAACTCTGTTCTGAGAATTCAATTCAGTTTTTAATATCATTCGTAGCCTTCTATAGTACTCATTACGCACTATTTCTTTCATTTTATTATGGGGAAGTTTTTCACTCTCATTTACTCCTAGGTATTTGTAAGCTTCTTCTGGCTTTAACTCTTTTATTGTTACAGCAGGGTCTAAGCTAATTGAGGATGTTTGTTGTAGTGATCCACGTAAAACTGTAGCTTTAGCACATTTATTCAAATTGAATTTCATTCCAATGTCTTCGCTGAAGCATTTTACAGTTTGCAGAAAACCTTTCAGCTCATCATCATTCTTAGCATACAACTTTAAATCATCCATGTTAAATAGATGGCTTATTTTCTTTTGGGTTATTTTAGAACCACATTCTGTCTTGCTAAGTTGACTGGTTAGGGCTATTAATGATATGCAGAATAGTAACGGAGACAAAGAATCACCTTGAAATATACCTCTTTTGATGTTTATTTCACCAGACTTATAGGTTCCATTTATATGATTGAGGTAAAGGGTTGTTTTCCATATCGACATGCATTGTTTGATGAAATTGATGATGACGGGTGATATCTTGTATCTATTTAAAGTCTTTAAAATCCAGGAATGTGGTACACTATCGAATGCCTGACGATAATCTATCCAGACAGTACTAAGAATTTTCTTTGTATTGTAGCAGTTTTCCAGGATCATTCTGTTAATAAGTAATTGGTCTTTACATCCGTAACAGCCACGTTTGCACCCTTTTAGTTCAAGCGGTAACATGTCATTTCTTTCCAAGAATAAATATGTATGTTTTGTTAAAATATATGTTAATAGATTGTATGTTGCCGGGAGGCATGTAATTGGTCTGTAGATTTTCGGGTTGTTTGTGTCACTATTCTTGGGTAGAAGAAATGTAATTCCTATGGTCATCCGTGCAGGAATTTTAGTGGGATCGTTAACTATTTGTTGAAGTTCTTTGGCTAATTTATTATGTGCTTTATTTAAATAAAATCGCCAAAATTTAGAAATTTTATCTATAGCTGGGAATTTCCAATTGTGTGTTTTTTTCAATGCACATCTAACATCCTCTTCCGTGATTCCAGCCCATGTCTATTCTGGTTTATCTTTTATTCGTTCTATCTCTTGTGCAGTCCAATATACTTCTTTGTTATGTTATTTAGGGCAAGCCCATATTTTACCCAGAACTGTATAACTTCTTCCATTTTGGAGGGGACTGTCACTTCAATTCTTTTTTTACCTATTTCCCTATGAAATTTCTTTGCATCGGTTTGAAAAATCTCGTTTTGTCTATAGAACCTTGATCTTTGATCTTTATTATTATTATTATTATCATTATTGTTATTATTATTATTATTATTATGTAATTTTTCATCATATTTCGATTTCTGCTATGGTTGCACGACCTACCAAGTCTGCGGGAAGACCTAAGGCAGGTCGTTGTGTGTTGTTATGGCTCCATTTCATGTTTTTCTATCTCCTCTAACATCCCTAGCGTTACATAGATAAAGCTTTCCTTAGTGTGTGGGCTGTACTTAATAAGACATTTTTTTGTATATCTCTTAAGCTGGGGTTTCCAGGGATTCTTTCAATGTGTTGTTTTGTTCCATTTTTATCATTCCAAGTGAGGTCACTGGCACAACTCTTGTTTTCAATTTCTACATTTTTTCTATTTCAATTTCCAGGCTTTTATATTTTGACAGTTTTTCAAATTCCTTGATTGCTATGTTACAATCCGCTGGACAAGCCATATCAATTAATAGACAAGTTTTCTCCTTCTGGTTTTTAACAATAATGTCTGGCCTATTTGCTTCAATTTTTTTGTCTGTGTAGATGGTGTAATCCCATAGAATGGTTACATCTTCTATTTCTGTAACTGGTGCTGGGTGATGTTCATACCAGTGTTTGTTTACAGATTTTCCATAATGTTTGCACATTGTCCAATGTAAATATTGCCCAACTCTATCGTGGCGATTTTTATATTATTATTATTATGTCATTTTTCATCATATTTCGATTTCTGCATTGGTCTCACTACCAACCAAGTCTGCGGGGAGACCTAAGGCAGGTAGTGGCGTGTTGTTATGACTCCATTTCATGTTTTTCTGTCTTCCCTATCATCCCCAGCATTACATAGATAACGTTTTCCTTAGTGTGTGGGCTGTACTTAATAAGACAATTTTTTGTATATCTCTTAAGCTGGGGTTTCCAGGGATTCTTTCAATGTGTTGTTTTGTTCCATTTTTTATCATTCCAAGTGCACCTACTATCACTGGCACAACTCTTGTTTTCAATTTCCACATTTTTTCTATTTCAATTTCCAGGTCTTTATATTTTGACAGTTTTTCAAATTCCTTGGTTGCTATGTTACAATCCGCTGGACAAGCCATATCAATTAATAGACAAGTTTTCTCCTTCTGGTTTTTAACAATAATGTCTGGCCTGTTTGCTTCAATTTTTCTGTCTGTGTAGATGGTGTAATCCCACAGAATGGTTACATCTTCTATTTCTGTAACCGGTGCTGGATGATGCTCATACCAGTGTTTGTTTACAGCTTTTCCATAATGTTTGCACATTGCCCAATGTAAATATTGCCCAACTCTATCGTGGCGATTTTTATATTCGTTTGGGGCAAGCACAGAACAGCCTGAGATTAGGTGGTCTATTGTTTCTTGGTGTTTATCACAAAACCTGCATTTTGGATCCATATTATTATGCATAATATTTGCCTGAAAGTTTCTCGTGAAAAGACTTTGGTCTTGTGCTGCAAGTATAAATCCTTCAGTTTCAGACTTTAATCCAGATGCACGTAACCATCGATGAGTATTAACTTTGTCAACATTGGATTTATTGGCACGTACTGGATATTGGCCATGCAGAGGTTTGTCTTGCCAGCGCTGTTTCATCTTTTCAAGAGCTTTATCTTTGGCTTTCATTTTCATATTTTTTGCCGCAATAGTTGGTTCTTGGCTACTGTTTTGCTTTTCTACAGAATCTACTAACTGTAATTCTTGTTTGTATTTACTGCCTTCTTTTATTATTGAATATTTTTTCTTTCTTTCTTCATGTTGCCTTACTAATTGTATCATCCAATCCTTTGTTGTTTCTATGTATGTTAGTAAGCCAATAGTTGTTGTCTTGTATGACAATTCCAGCTGAATAAGACCCCTTCCACCTTCTTTACGGGGTATGTATAGACGGTCTACATCAGCCTTTGGGTGATGCATCCTATGCTTAGAAAGAAGCTTTCTTGTTTTAGCATCCATTCGCCTGATGTCGTTTAGAGTCCAGTTTAAGATGTTGAAGCTATATTGGACAACTGGGATTGCAAGGCTATTAATGGCCATAACTCTATTCTGTGAATTTAATTCAGTTTTTAATATCATTCGTAGCCTTCTATAGTACTCTTTACGCACTATTTCTTTCATTTTTTTATGGTGAATGTTTTCGCTCTCATTTACACCTAGGTATTTATAAGCTTCTTCTGGTTTCAATTCTTATTATTATTATTATTATTATTATTATTATTATTATTATTATTATTATTATTATTGCCTTTGAGTTCTGGTGTATACTCATTTCTCTCCGGATGAGAACCAGAGACCTAAGTTCAGAATGTTATCATGACATTTTCACTGAGTATTTTTGCAAAATTTAAGAAATATAAAAAGCAAACCTAAGATCAAAAATATTTTACAAACAATTCTTTGTAATGTGTTAGCTCCTCTTCTGAATAAAATCCTTTGTATTTCTTTAAAGAATTTGCTACCAGTTATCACCTCAATGAATTTATCGGAACCATTTTTAATCAATCCGAGGGCTCTAGATAAAAGGTCGTTGTATTTTCATAGATTTTTAAAAAAATCTTCAAAGATTATATTTCGCATGGATTGTCATGTCAATAAAATGGACATTCTTTATCTGAGGTTATTTGATCATTAGCTTTTATTCTTCTGACTTTAATGTAAATTCCATAGAATTGTTACAGGTCCTATCTCTATAACTGGGTCTAGGTGAGGTTCATAATAGTTTCTTGCAGGTTCCTTCCCTTAAAAGTTGTGAAATTTCCTGTGCAAATACTGACTCACTCTATCATACTGAGTTGTATATTTAGTTGGTGCAAACCAATTTATCTAAACTTATTTATCTAAACTTATTTATAAATGGAAATTTGTCTGTGTGTGTGTGTGTCTGTGTGTCTCTGATACCTACAGACTCCGAAACAGCTGAACCGATTTTCTTGAACATTTACACAGTTGTACTATAAGCGTCTGCGTATCTTCTTAGCTAGGTTTTGTGTCGAGGTACCCCCGATAAATATCGAAAATCGATAATCGAATAAATCGGGTTATATAAGGAATGGTCCGATTTTAATTAAATCTGATACATATATACAAAGACAGAAGAAACGATATTCAGAAGTTTCAAGGTTGCAGTTCTTACAATAGTGCAGAAAATCGATTATATATATATATATATATATATATATATATATATATATATATATATATATATAAGGCAAGATGTTTGTGTGTGTGTCTGTTTATCTGTCTGTATGTCTGTATTTTTTTCAGCCCTTTTATTTTAGTTTTTGCTTCGGGTTTGGCTCTAAGTAGGTATAATTGCAGTTCTTAATCTCAGCCATGATACCATTTACTCAGAGGACTTATTTAACCTCCAAAATTTAGTGTACGACGAAAAAACTTATTTGATATCGCTTCCGGGAAACCAAAATTTGACTTACATCCATTCATTATTCTTTCAGTCTACGGTTTCGCTTTAACTGGAAATAACTATTGCCTTTTAGTCTTTCGTGCCAACGTCCAAAGAGTCTGAGCTCCAGGACCATGGATTAGTTTTAAAGCTTTCATTACACCCGAGCAACGCCGGGCTATACTGCTAGTATAGAATAAGAGAAAACAGTTATGAATTTGTGCGTTAAGAGAAATCAAATGATTATTATTATTATTCACATCCGATGAATAGTGTAACAGAATGAGATTCGAAACAGAACAAGCACAGTACAGTTTTACTGAAAATACTTGAAAACACTTGAATGCGATACTCATGCTTTCAAGGATTATATCATTATATCATTATATCATTATATCATTATATATCATTATATCATTATATATCATTATATCATTATATCATTATATATCATTATATCATTATATCATTATATATCATTATATCATTATATCATTATATCATTATATATCATTATATCATTATATATCATTATATCATTATATCATTATATCATTATATATCATTATATCATTATATATCATTATATCATTATATCATTATATCATTATATATCATTATATCATTATATCATTATATATCATTATATCATTATATCATTATATCTCATTATATCATTATATCATTATATATCATTATATCATTATATCATTATATCTCATTATCTCATTATATCATTATATCATTATATCATTATATATCATTATATCATTATATCATTATATATCATTATATCATTATATCATGCTTTCAAGGATAACAGAAAGAGTAATAAAATTGCGAAAAGGCGTTTCCCAATTTTTTTATAGATTATAGAAAACCGTTTTGATAAAGTCACTAAAAACTGATGGACTTGCGGAGTAAACTCGATTTTGTTCTGTAAGATGTTAGAATAATCCAGACGTTATACTCGGATCAAACCATCTACATACGCACAGAAAATAATTGCAGTAATTAAGCAAAAACAGAAAGGGGCATAAATCAAGAATGTGCATTCGTAAAGAAATTTAATCACCCTTTACCTTGAGACGCTCCTGAAAGAATTTGAAATCCTTGTAAGGATTCATTATTGGCGACCGCAGCGTTCACAACGTAAGGTATGCAGATGACACAGTGTTGATAGAAGACACAGGAAATAAAATGCACGAAGTCCTACAAACGGTAGTAAAGGAAAGCGTGAAGAAAGGACTAAACCTCAAAAGCAGAATGCATTGTTGCCAGCAAAGGAACCATTAATAATGCTAAAGAAGAACTGGGGACACCAAAATCAAGAAATCACAAACGTTAGATATTTAGGAATTTTCTTAACAGAGCGAAAGATGCTTTCCAAAACTAAGCAATTCTGAAAGATTATAATTTCGTAAGAATCAAATAAATACCTGGCTGGAAATTTTGTGTCAAAAAAATTGTGAATATCACCGTTCGCTGAACACCTGAAAAATATCAATTTAGATATGAATATTTCACATTTCTAATATTTTTTTTAATAAAACTACTTTCATTTATTAGCAATTAATTTCCTTGTGAGTGATATTTATTGGTGCCAACAACATTTTGGAAAAACCACACCTCAATAGAATCATACGTAGTTTTTGAAATCTATCGGGTTTTACAAACGTAATATTTGTACTCCTTGTTTAATCGCCTCAAGATGGCTGCATGTCGTCGTCTGGATGTCGATGATCATAGTTCACATTAGTTACTGTTTATTTAATGCATTTATTGAATATTGATGCCATATCTGGTCGGGTGCTCCTGCTATCCACCTAGGTGTCCTTGACAAAATCCAACGGATAATCTGTAATATGATCGATTCCGACTTGGCAGCTAGGATACAGTCTCTTTCTCACCGACGCAGAGTGGCTTCCCTGTGCCTCTTCTACAAATACTTTCACGGCTTCTGTTCCGATGAACTTAGCTCACTGGTACCCCCTATATATGAATTTCCTCGAGCCATAAGATTAGCAACTAGGTCCCACCCTTTTACTGTGAAACCAATAAATTGTTAACGCTAATTCTATTCCAATAGCTTCTTTTCTCGCATTTCCTGCCTGTGGAATTTCCTTCTGCATACTTGCTTTCCCGACAGCTACAATCTTCAAGAATTCAAATGTAAAGTCAATCGTCACCTCCTGTCTCACAAACTTACATCCTCTCTCTCATGCTATTTTCTCCGTCCACCCCACTCAACATCCTCTTCCTTTTCATACTCTCTTCCTGACACTCTCTGTAATCTGTCACTTTCTCATACCATTCCTCCTATGTAACCCCACTGCACAGCAGTGGCAGTAAAATGCCTTGCTTGGGGCTATACAATGATAAAAATATACATTGCCTTGATTGCTTTTGAGAAATTTAGTAGAGAAAATTTCGATTACCTTCTCAATGTTATTGAATTAAATCAAATCCTTGTCATAAACTTCTTGTCAAACTCGACAACACAGTCTGTCATGTTATTTAACATTTATCCGGTTGTAGATGAACAAAAATCTATACCTTTCCCAAGAGTATTTTTTGAAAAGAAATATAACGAACTCGGCCAGAATTTGAACTCGTATATTTTTTTTATTTTCTTTTATGGTCACCTCACCCCAAGCAATGCATTTTTACTGGTCTGCAGGGTGTTCCATAAGAAAATGAGGAACAAGTTACAGGAGGTGTCAGAGAATGAATAAGAAAAGGATGAGAATACTGGAGTGAAGAGAGATGATGAGAGTAGATTGGACGTAGAAAAAGCATGAGGAAAAGGATGCGAATCAGAAAGATAGGAGATGGCAATTGGCCATACATTTAAATTCTTGGAGATTGTAGCTGTCGAAGAAAGCAAGTATACGTAAGGGAATTCAACAGGCGGCAAATGCGAGAAAAGAAACTATTAGAGTAGACGTTGCGGTTACATTTGACTAGTGGCACTGTAAAAAGGTGGGATCTAGTTACTAGTCTAGTAGCTCGAGTAAATTCATGCAAAGAGGCATAAGTGAGCTAAGCTTGTCGGAGCAGATGCTGTGAAAGTATTTGTAGAAGAGACAGAGTGAAGCCACATTGTCGATTTCTCCACTTATCTTGACACTATTTGCACATCCATACAGTCTAAAAATGTATTTTTTCTCGAAGAATGCATTTAATTGTGTCTATTGGCACCAAAATGGACAGGAGACATTCATTCATCACTTGTCTTGCCATTACTTTGGTTAAGATTTTTGTTATGGGGAAACACACTTATTCCTCAGATAATGGACTCTCCCTTTTATATTAAGAGTTAACTGGAAGTTCTTGGAAAGTTCATAGGAGTTCTTTAGAGTTCTATTGGAGTTCAGTAGAATTACTAGGCAGTTGATATTAGTCGGCAGTTAGCCGAATACTAAGGAGTCAGCTTTCAGTGGAAGATTACCGAGTTCCTAACATTTTGGGTGCGTTAAGTCGATTAGCAATCGACATAGCATGATTATAACCTTCAGTGCAAAAACTACTCCACAACAATTTTAAACATTCTCATCAACCTACTTTTTTTTTTTTTTTTTTTTTTTTTAATCATTTCACCCCGAGCAAAGGACACTGACTCGGTCATATTTTCTCGAAATACATATCTTCTCAGTTTTGTGCCCGAAATAAAAACAAAGCAATTCATAAAAGAATTACAGATTTTGTTTTTAATTCGAAATGACTTTATTATTTTAAATATTATTTTAGATGATACCCGTATTTGAGTAGAGGATTTATTTACTTTAAATATTTCGTCTACCGACCAGTGTACGTCTGAAGATAGATAGATAGATAGATAGATAGATAGATAGATAGATAGATAGATAGATAGATATAAACTGATATAGGTAAATAGATATTGAGTGAAAAAATAGATAGATAGATAGATAGATAGATAGATAGATAGATAGATAGATAGATAGATAGATAGATAGAAACAGTCTGATATAGGTGAATAGGTACATAGTTAAAAACTGAGATAGATAGATAGATAGATAGATAGATAGATAGATAGATAGATAGATAGATAGATATAAACTGATATAGGTAAATAGATATTGAGTGAAAAAATAGATAGATAGATAGATAGATAGATAGATAGATAGATAGATAGATAGATAGATAGATAGAAACAGTGTGATATAGGTGAATAGGTAGATCGTAAAACATAATGAGATAGATAGATATTGTTGTGGATTCTTGTTGAGAAACCACAAAAAATAATAAATAACAAAAACAAGTATAAAAAATGTAAGTTATATTGAACAAAAATATACAACTGGAACACGGGTTAGTCATTTCAGGAATCCTAGGAATACAATTAGTAGAAACAATATATACAGTCTTGTAGTGAAGAAGTAAGTCCGGGTAATGAGTCTAGATAAAAAACACTCCAACTTTATATGCACCAACTTACTGACCAACTAAATCCCTGCCGTACTCTGTATGGGCAGGATTATATGTACACACCAGGCTAGTTCATTCTTATAGATAGATAGATAGATAGATAGATAGATAGATAGATAGATAGATAGATAGATAGATAGATAGAAACAGTCTGATATAGGTGAATAGGTACATAGTTAAAAACTGAGATAGATAGATAGATAGATAGATAGATAGATAGATAGATAGATAGATAGATAGATATAAACTGATATAGGTAAATAGATATTGAGTGAAAAAATAGATAGATAGATAGATAGATAGATAGATAGATAGATAGATAGATAGATAGAAACAGTGTGATATAGGTGAATAGGTAGATCGTAAAACATAATGAGATAGATAGATATTGTTGTGGATTCTTGTTGAGAAACCACAAAAAATAATAAATAACAAAAACAAGTATAAAAAATGTAAGTTATATTGAACAAAAATATACAACTGGAACACGGGTTAGTCATTTCAGGAATCCTAGGAATACAATTAGTAGAAACAATATATACAGTCTTGTAGTGAAGAAGTAAGTCCGGGTAATGAGTCTAGATAAAAAACACTCCAACTTTATATGCACCAACTTACTGACCAACTAAATCCCTGCCGTACTCTGTATGGGCAGGATTATATGTACACACCAGGCTAGTTCATTCTTATAGATAGATAGATAGATAGATAGATAGATAGATAGATAGATAGATAGATAGATAGATAGATAGAAACAGTCTGATATAGGTGAATAGGTACATAGTTAAAAACTGAGATAGATAGATAGATAGATAGATAGATAGATAGATAGATAGATAGATAGATAGATAGATAGATACAGACCCTGATAGACAAATAGATATATACTGAACAGACTGAGATAGATATTGTAACAAATGTACTCTAACTATAAAAAGTTTAAAATTCTATTTAAAATATTCGTAATTCAATATAACAAAAAATTTTAAACAGTTTTCTTTTTTTTTTTTAATCATTTCACCCCGAGCAAGGCGGAAACGCCACTGATGTGCAGGGGGTTACATAAATGTAAAAAAGATTAATTAGAAAAGAGTGAGGAGTACAAGCTAGTTAGAAAGGAACAATAGAAAGCTGAGAAAGAACGTGCGATGACAGATACATAGGAGGAGAGAAAGTGAAGATTATACAGGGGAGGAGAGAGAGAGCTAGAGGCCAGTGGTTAGTAGATGAGTATTAACTTTGCATTTAAATTTCTGGAGGTTGTAGCCGACAGGAAAGCAAGAATACGGGAGTGAGTTCCACAGGCGGGAAGTGCGAGAGAGGAAGCTGTAGGAGTAGAATTGTCGTCTGCATTTGGCTAACCTGACTGTGAATGGGTGGGACCCAGTTGCCAGTCTGGTTGCACGGGTAAACACCTGTTGAGGAGGCATCAGTGACTTAAGCTCATCCGAGCAGAAGCCATGAAAATATTTATAGAATAGACAGAGGGAGGCCACATTTCGACGATGGGAAAGTGGCTGCAGTCGATCGCCAGATCAGTACCTATCACATTACAGACTCTCCTTTGGAGCTTGTCAAGAACACTGAGGAGAACGGCAGGGGCACCTGACCATAAATGGCAGCAGTACTCCATGCACGGACGGATGGTTGGCTTGTATATATGCAGGATGGATTCAGGTGGAAAAAACATCCTGGATAGACATAGTGACCCAACCTTCTTAGCAGTAGATTTTGCTATGGATTCAATATAGTGGTTCCATTTGAGGTCTGAGGACAGGGTAAGTCCGAGGAGGCGTAGTGTATTACTCTCCGGGAGAATCACCTGGTCCATGCTTATGGGAGGCAGAAGAGGTTGCCTGTAATGGTTGACAGACAAGAGCTTGGTCATAGAGGAATTGAAGTTGACAAGCCACTTCTTGCCCCAGTTCACCACAGAGTGTAGATCCCGCTCAAGGTCAGCAGCGAGATTATGTCTGTCCGCCACGAAAGGTTTCTTACTGGAGCGGGAGTATATTGTAGTGTCATCTGCGTAGATGCCTACGGGGGACTTGATCTCATCGGGGAGGTCGTTGATGAAAATAAGGAAGAGCGTCGGGCCCAGAATAGAGCCCTGTGGGACACCAGCATTCGTGCTGTAGGACAAAGAGGCACGCCCATTCAGAACGACCTTCAATTTGCGGTTATTTAAGAAAGATTGGATTAGGTCAAGCAGGCGACCGGTAATACCATAACCGCGTAGTTTGCATAGGAGGCCAGGGTGCCAAACCCTGTCGAAAGCCTTGGAGATGTCCAGAGCAACCGCGCGAGCCTCGTCAGACTCATCAAGGGCCTGTAGCATGTACTCCGTTACAGTTGTTAGCAGGTCGGCCGTGGACCTGTCGAAGCGGAATCCATATTGCCTGTCGGAGAACAGTTTGTGGGCGGTGAGATGATGAACTATTTCTGCATTGATTATAGCCTCGAATACTTTCCCGAATATCGGTAGAAGACTGATAGGGCGATAGTTGGATGGGTCCGAGGGTTCACCACAATTCTTAAAGACAGGAACGACTGAGGAGAATTTCCAGCATGCAGGAAAGCAGGAAGCAGAAAGGCAGTAGTTAAACAGTTTAGAGAGGACGGGGGAAAGTTCAGGGGCACACTTCTTAAGGACTATCACCGGGATTCCATCGTCTCCACACGCCTTATGGGGGTCGAGTTTTGAAATTACTCTGGATACTACTGTCGGGGTAATATATACTTCGTGCAGTTTGGCCTCAGTTCTAATAGGGAAGTCGGGTGGGTGCACTCCGGACGAGTCGAATGTGGAGTTGGATGAGAATCTGCGGGAAAAGCACTCAGCTTTGTCCGCAGATGACGTGAGCACCTCAAATCCATGGATTAAAGGAGGTATTGAGGATTTCCTATTGTTGAGCACTCGTTTACAAATCCTAAAATAGTCCTTGGAGCCGAACTTGCGGTCAACTATGTGCTGTCGCATTCTCTCAGCAAACAACTGTTTGGCGTCATTTAGGGTTCTCTTGCACTCATTGCGAGCAGATGTGAACAGGCTCCTATTGTGATCAGTTGGCTGTCTCCGGAATAAACGGAAGTAATGGTTCCTGTGGGCAATGGCGGCTGAGCAGGCCGGAGAGAACCACGGAGAGGAATGAGGTTTTAAGCTATACTTCCTGGTGGGTATGAAGGCATCAATGCCAGCTTTCACCCATGACGAGACCTCAGAGGCACAGTCATCAACTGATAGGTCAAACACTTTTCCCCAAGGGACGTCGCAGAGGAAATCGCGAAAGGCGTCCCAGTCAGCTTTTTGGTAGAGGTAGGAGGTTCTATAAGTAGGGGGCTCCTGGGGGGAGTGAGATTGGAAAGAAATACTGAGGGAGACTACAGCGTGATCGGAGTTGCCGAGAGGGCAAAGCTGCGAGACTTGACAGGCGTCAGGCGCAGAGGTGAAACATATATCTAGCAGTGAGGAACGACCCGAGGGAGTGCTTGGGAAGCGAGTGGGGAAGTCCACCACTTGCGTAAGGGACTGGGAAATAGCAAAGTTCATGGCGTGAATGCCCGCCGGATCAGTAACGGCGTTTTCAGGCCACTCAGAGTGATGGGCATGGAGGTCTCCAAATACAAATATGTGGGCGAATGGGTGATAGGAAATAGCCTTATCTATGTCGTCGGCAATGCTATCTAGCAGTCAGGAGAGGAGGAGTACGGTAAAGGAAGAATAGGTAGCTAACCGAACTGAGGAGAGACAGGCGGAGACATATGTATTGGTGGTCAGTAGATTCGAGTGAAGTCACCCTAGTTATGGGGAGGGGTTCGCTGACATAAGCACCCAGCCCATGCATGTGGACAGTGGAATCCTTCCTTAAAAGGGGAAGATAACCAGGGATGAAGAGGTCAGAGGATGGAATAGCTGAGTTGAGGTTTCGCAGAGCGCGAGGATGTCAGGGGACTTTTCATGCAGGAACGCTTCTACACTAGGAAAGTTAGTACGAATGCCTCGGATATTAGTAAAGGAGAGGTTAATGGGTTTAGGTGGTTTGCATTTAACTGGTTTAGGGTCATTTCTGATTTGTTGAGTCATGATTCTGTTTGTAGAAAAGGACCTAGGATAGAGGATACAGGCGGTCATTACCCACGATCTGTGCTGGGAGGGAAACTGGCTAGAGCTGCAACAAGGTGTGGCCTCGGGGTTGCCCACCGAAAGCGCTTGCAGGGACACCTATCCATGCGCGACATGGCACTACAAGAACCCCGATATTATACAACTGTTGATCAGAGCAGCCGCTCTTGACGCTACGCAAGAGTTAGGGCTCCTAACTACCAGTCGGAAGCAGCAACCAGGAAACTGCCAACCCGGTACCCTCACAGTGATGAGCCGTTGCCACCAACCGGCCAGATCGCAGGAAACCATCGGAAGCACCAGTACCAAGGTCTGAAGAGAGAGAAGAGAAAACCGGAAACCACATCCTAAACAGGAAACAAGGGGCGAGCCTCTACTCCACTTCAATGCATCTTCAGTCTCTCGGAAATTAACAAGAACTTTACAAAGAGCACGTGTTTTTATTTGAAGATTTCGTATCTGTTTTTATCTGGCTCATATTCGCAAACATTTCCATGATGTTCATTTTGCCTTAATTATAGCAATGGCCCTAAATCATGCTACATTTTTCTTTGCTGATAGAAAAAAAAAATCATATAGCGTCGCGCGAATTCCCTTCCAAACTCTTCCGACTCTGCAACAGCGTGCTGAACAAAAGCAAATTCTCGATCTCGTCTGTATTCAATCAATTCGAAGTCCGCACTTCAACAGCAGAATGTTTTGCTCACAAATTCTCTTGTAACTTAACACTTGACTTGCTGGACTACGTGCACCCGATATCCAACTCAGAACAGAGGCTCAACTGAATGATATATACATAACCCGTCTCTGACCGCGGACATAATTTCTAAACTAGGCTCCCATAAGGCAAGAGTAGGTAATGGAATTCCAGTCATTGTCCTAAAGAGATGTTCCTCTCATCTATCTCCTCTCCTTCCCAAATTCTATAACTATTGTTTCTCTGCTTCCTGCTTTCTTCATCTATAGTTCCTGTTTTGAAGAACTCTAGGGAGCCCACTGACCCCGCAAACTATCAGCCTGTTAGCCATTTGCCGCTTTTTAGTAAAGTGTCAAGGCTCTTGGATGTGTGTTGTGGTGTAGTGGATATCGGCTCGGAACGAAAAATCGGGGAGCCGAGTTCAAATTCCACTTGAATTCCTTGCATTCACTTACGCGCAAATATCTTTGGGAAAGGTATTAATTCATCTACTACCTCCAGTTATGGGTTTAATAATAGGAGAGAATGGGTTCTACAGCCTTGGCTGGTAACCAGTCTATTGCAGCAAGCAACCAACTGCAGGATATTCTTCTGCGCAGTCAGTCATGTCTCTTTCAAGACATGATCGCCCAAAGCGTGTATAACGTATGGCAATTGACAGACTGACTGTCAAGTTTTTGTATCAATGCTAAAGTAGTAGTTAAGCATCTCATATCTCACGACTATCTATCATTCAATATGGTTTCCGCTTCACTTTTTTCCATAGAAAAATGTTCTATGAAGCTTTAAAATAAAGTTATTTCACATTTAGACTTTTTCTTAACATTGTTCTGATCTTTATGCTCGCTACTGTATATATACATATACATATACATATGTATATATTTTAAACAAGTTGTGTTAAACGATAGAAACAACATAGTCTTATATATTTTCTTTTGAATTTTTTCATATTTTCTGATTAGACTTTTTATTTCCGGATTATATTTGTATAAAGATTCTCCGAAAGTTGTCCTAGTACTTACGAACGTCATCGTTCATCATCAGGGACTATATTACAGTTTAAAGATCAAATATTGCCTTGTAGCAAGAAAAAGTGTTACAACATTTTAAAAGAAAATAAATAAATTCTTCATAACGTTTATTTATTTTTGGTAACTATTGCCGTTGCCAAGCAGAGGTTTATGTCAACACAAAATAAAATCGTCGGTGATGGTGGATTTTATAATATTTCAGTTTAAACTACCTCTCTGAAGATGGCTCATGTGAGCCGAAAGCTTAGAAGAAAACTAATAAATAATTATCCAAATGTTGGAGAATTTTTCTCTTCATTTTCAACTGAAATTAAAGCAAAAATACGACGTTTAGAACGGCTCATGATTAAACATAATAGACATTCATTGTCTCTTATATTTAATAGCATATGTCTAGAATATATATATATATATATATATATATATATATATATATATATATATATCATTGTGCATTCATAGATTTATTTTGTTGTATAAATTGTATCCCTGTGCCAGACTTGACTTATTTCTGTTTATCGATATCGGCATTAATTTAAATGGACGTTGAAAGAAAAATGTTTTGTAATAATAATAATAATGACAAAAAGAATGTGCAAAAGTAAGTGGAAATGGAAATGGAAAATATAGATAAACAATATCGTCTGTTTTCGTATGGAACCAAAACGATTTCTTATCGCCAAGCAATTTTCCTTCATTCCTTCATCCCACAGCGAGCAACGTTTGATGGATTGGATGATTGTTTTTCATTGTTTTACCACGCATGCGCGGCTTTTGTTTGTTTTCTTTTCCTTTCTATTGATTTACCGACGTCTTCGTTCGACCAACGACACTTATCTGGGCCTGGCGACTTAATGTATACACAAATAACGTTTGTCGAGTGACGTTTCATGTTATTACGAAAGTCAATTTGTGGAGGGGGTGGGTGATCGTTATATTACTCTGGGTGAGGAAAATAGCATGACGGCAAATTCTGAAAAAAATATAAGGAAAAGAAAATGGAAAGAAAAAGACAGAACAAATGCAGAGAGGATAATTTTCTTTTCATCGTGACAAACAAATAATCGCTATAGTTTCCAACCGGAAGTGCTGTTGCCGCCATTTTGTTTGATACAAGTTTTACCAGGAAAACTGCAAACAGTTGTATTATTCTTTCATCAAAGCAATTGCTAAAATAGCAACAATTCGAAACGAGAAAAACGCTATCGAGATCTTGGGAAAACGTATGACTAACAAATAAGTGTGAAATATGAATAAATATCGAAGAAAAACAAATATTATTCTATCGATCAACGAAGTATATTTTTCTTACAGTTTTATTTATTGGTGCGGAAACTATTATATATGTACAAAAGTTTCCAGCTCCTATTTATCTAAAACTAAATAGTAATAAAACCCCGAAACTTTTTGTATATATATATATATATATATGTGTGTGTGTGTGTGTGTGTGTGTGTGTGTGTGTGTGTGTGTGTGTGTGTGTGTGGACATTGAAGTTATCAGTCTGAGGCCACAGTCAATTTCAGACTTTTTTTTTAATCGTGTCACCCCAAGCAAGGCATTTTACTGCCACTGTTGTGCAGGGGGTTACATAGGAGAAATGTCATGGAGAGTGAAAGGTTGGAGGGGGTGTCAGGAAGAGAGTAGGAGAGGGAAGAGATTACTGATGAGAGTGGGGTGGACGAGGAGGAATGTTATGAGGAGTGAGAGGTTGCAGGGGGGTGTCCGGAAGAGAGTAGAAGAGGGAAGAGAGTACTGATGAGAGTGGGGTTGACGAAGAAAAAGCATGAGAGATACGATGTAAGTTAATGAGACAGGAGGTGACTATTGACTTTACATTTAAATTCTTAGAGATTGGAACTGTCAGGAAAGCAAGTATGCGGAAGAGAATTCCAGAGGCGGGAAGTTCGAGAAAAGAGTGTCGACTTCAATGTCCGCTTTTATGCTTCTATACGCTTAATTCCTGATACTAAGAATTTTAACCCATAAATATAGCATATCTTAAAAATATTTTTTACTATATATATATATATATATATTATTATTATTATTATTACTATTATTATGGACTCTCCCGTCGAATACGACTTATGCGCGCCTAACTCAGTTAGACTACCACACAAAGAATTGTTTAAAGTGGTGAAGTCTTGTATAGCACCATCCACAATTTTTGGAACGGCTGATAAGAAACAATCGGTGCAGAAGTCTGCCACAGATCGCATGAACAAGAGACCTCAGTTATTTAACCCATAACTGGAGAGGAGGGACAGATTAATACCTTTCCCAAGGGTACCAGTGCGTAAATGAACGCAAAGTTTTCGACTGGAATTGGAAATCGGGTCACCGATTTCCCCCTTCGAGCTGACATCCACTGCACCACAACGCACATCCGTCAAGCGGTCACCCATCTAAGAACTGACCAGGCTCAACATTGCTTAACTTCGGTGATCGAGCGAGAACCGGTGTATTCAACGTGATATGACCGTATATATATATACTAGCAGTATAGCCCGGTGTTGCTCGGGTGTAATGAAAGCTTTAAAACTAATCTATGGTCCTCGAGCTCAGACTCTTTGGACGTTGGCACGAAAGATTAAAAGGCAATAGTTGTTTCCAGTTAAAGCGAAGCCGTAGACTGAAAGAAAATGAATGGATGTAAGTCAAATTTTGATTTCCTGGTATCGATATCAAATTTTCTGCACTATTGTAAGAACTGCAACCTTAAAACTTCTGAATATCGTTTCTTATGTCTTTGTCTATGAGTGTATCAAATTTGATTAAAATCGGACCACTCCTTTTATTACCCGATTTTTTCGATTATCGATTTTTGATATTTATCGGCGGTACCTGACACAAAACCTAGCTAGGAACACTCGCAGACGCTTATAGTACAAGTGTGTACATTTTCAAGAATCGGTTCAGCCGTTTCGGAGTCTATAGGTAACGGATACATACGCACACAGACAGACACACACACACACACACACACAAACTTCCATTTATAAATAAGTTTAGATATATCCGCTCTAGTTCTTTCCCTCACACTAACACTCACACACACACACACACACACACACACACACACACACACACACATATATATATATATATATATATATATATATCACGTGTGTAACACGTATGACATTTAACTGACTGAATATGAAAAACTCAATTGGAATTCGATCTTGATATACCGAGCCCTTATTTTTGTGCTTACATCTATTAAACCAGCCGAACATTGATGAACATGGCATGTGGAAGAGAACAAAACAATAGAGTTAGAATTTTTTCATGTGTTATTCATGATGCAAGCCCGGGTTAGATAACCTACGGGTACGTGCCCTGCCAAGCAATTTCCAATGGCACGCAGCCGCAAACTACACCAGGAAGTCCGAACCAATAACTACGACAACTCAAAATAAGAAAGTAACGATATTGTGCAATTGGCTACAACAAAGCACCCATTAATAATAATAAAAAACTTTTAAAAATATTTAAAAACAGTTTATTTCTATTAATATGATTTAAATATTATTGTATTCATTACGATATAAAATATATTGTAGAAGAATTATACTGACCTTAACTGGGATAAAAAATACGTATACTGTTTTCGCAGTGAATAAATCTATCTTTCGTTCCTGCATTGAATATTGCTGCCATATCTCGTCTGGTGTTTCGTTTATAATCTTGAGATTCTCAACAAAACCCAAAGAGGTGTCTGACCTGACGGTCACTTTCCTGCCGTAATGATCTGTCTTCAATCTTTTTTTATAATTATTTTTAAGACTTGTTCTGATGATCTTTTTTCCTTGGCACCATGACTGCACGAATTTAAACGAACTACTAGATTGGCTGCTAGTTGTACCAAGTACTATTCTGATAGTTTCTTCTCTCGCATTTTTGACTATGGAACTCTCTTTCTGATTTTTTGTTTTCCTGTCACCTAGAGGTTTCAAGAGATTAACACTAGAACACTAAGCATCAATAAAAGCAACACCACTACTAACGATGGGTAATCATGCCCGATTTTGAAAATATGAAAAAAATATTAAATATGAATCTTTATTTGAAATATTTACCTTACAAGCATTTCAAATTTTGTACTTCGAGTTAAAATTAATAGGAAATGAAAGACATATTTAGGTAAGAAAATCAGGTACTGAATATGGAAATTAAAAATAGGAAAATTTGCGCTGGGTCCTATATACCCGAATGTGCGTTGTGGTGCAGTGGATATCGGCTCGAAACGAGGAATCAGGCAGCCGAGTTCGAATTCCAGTTGAATTCATTGCATTCCCTTGGGAAAGGTTTAATTCGTCTCTTCCTTCCAGTTATGGGTTAAATAACAGGACAGATTGGGTTCTATAGCCTCTCTCGAAAGAGACATGATTGACTGGGCAGAAGATTACCTCGCGGTAGGTTGCCATTGCTTTCTGCGGTAGACTGGTTGCTAGCCGAAGCTACAGAACTCATTCTGTCCTATAATTTAACTCATAAATTGAAGGAAGATACGGATTAATACCTTTCCCAAGGTATTTGCGCGTAAGTGAATGCAAGGAATTCAACTGGAATTCGAACTCGGCTCCCCGATTTGTCGTTCCGAGTCGATATCCACTGCACCCCAAAGCACATCTAGTAGCATGTTTAATTTTACCTAGAGGGTGTACTAGGAAAAAAAGCTCGTCGGAGCAGTTGGTCTGAAAAGACAGAGGGAAGCCACGTTACGTCGGTGAGAAAGTGACTGAAGTCAGGAGCGGTTACATTGCAGATGCCCCTTTGGATTTTGTTGAAAACCTCAAGATGAATAGCAGGAACCTCCGACCAGTTATGACAACAGTATTCAATGCTCGGATAAAGGGTAGTTTTATAAATCTGCAAGATTGAAACTAACAAGAAAGACTTTTTGTCACAATACAGTCACCCAACTTAACTAGATATGATTCGATATAGTAATTCCAGTTCAGGTCGGTTGCCATGAAAATATTTGTAGAAAATCCAGAAATAAGCCAAGTCACGTCGGTGAGAAAGTGACTGAAGTCGAGATGCCAAGTCAAGATCGATTACATTGCAGATTTGATCAAGAAACTCGCGGGAAATAGCAGGAGTACCCGACCAGATATGGCAACAGTATTCAATGCACGGATGAATGGTAGATTTATAAATTTTGCGAACATGATTCTGCTTAAAGCTATATTTTTTAAATCATTTCACCCCAAGCAAGGCATTCTACTGCCACTGTTGCACAAGGGGTTACAAAGAGGAAATTGATGAGAAAGAGGGGTTAGTTATAAGAAATGTCAGGAGGAGGATAATAGACGGATGAAAATACCGAGAATGAGGAGGGAGTAGATGAAGAAAAGAGTGTGAGAGAATGGATGCGAGTTAGTGAGATAGGAGATGTCTATTGACTTTATATTTAAATTCTTGGATATTGTAGCTGTCCGGGAAGCAAGTATATGGAAGGGAATTCCACAGGCGGGAAGTGCGTGAAAAGAAGCTGTTAAAGCAGAAATTGTGATTGCAGACGAAAAAAAAAAAACCAATGTAGAAGTAATCTTGTCACGTGGAGACACTGTACAATAGTTGAAATTTCTGCTTTTCGCAATATCAAGAAGTAAACCAACCTCTTTAGAAAAATTCTTGGAAAGAACCACCTACGTGTTCCAAATATGATAAATACCGCATGCTGCATGGTTGCGCAATGATACAGATGTTTACATTAAACGTATCTTTTCCGTATAGAATTTGGTTTCACGTTCTTGTTTTTTTTTGTTTCTTTTTTTTGTTTTGACTTTAAATCTGACCTAAACAACTATATCCAAAATTCTTGAAAATTCAAAGCCATTATGCCTTCCAAATGATAAACAACGTATTAAAAAAACAAGACAAGAAATAAACAAAAACGTGCTGAATTGCTACGTATTATCGTTGTGGTGCAGTGAATATCGGCTTGGAACGAGAAATCGGGGAGCCGAGTTCAAATTCCATTTGAATTACTTGCATTCACTTACGTGCAAATACCCTTGGGAAAGGTATTGATTTATCTCCTCCCTCCAGTTATGCGTTAAATAATAGGACAGATTGGGTTCTATAGCCTTGTCTGGCAACCAGTCTACCACAGAAAGCAATCGCAACCAACTGCGGGATAATCTTCTGCTCAGTCAGTCGTGTCTATTTCAAGACATGATCACCCCAAGCGTGTATCACGTATGGCATTTAACTGACTGACTGAACATAATAATTGGAAACAATTAAAGCTTCTTCTGGGCATAAAGTGGGGGATCTCTTTTCGATTGTTATGAAGTGATAAACTGGTCCACCACTAATCATACTTAATATAATAATGTAATATAATCTATCTCTTCTCCCTCCAGCTATGAGTTAAATGGCAGGACAGATTGGATCCTATAGCCTTTGTCGGCAACCAGTCTACTGCAGAAAGTAATGGCAACATTCTGCGGGATAATCTTCTGCCCAGTAGTCGTGTCTATTTCGAGACATGATCGCCCAAGCGCGTATCACGCATGACACTTCACTGACTGATATAGAAATGAATAATGGAAAATTTCCATGAAGCAACAGGGATGTGATTCTACAGAAATATGCTAAGAATTTACCTGAACGAAGTTTTACACGCTTCCTTCGAATAAACTATAAGTCCACTGAAAAAAAAAAAATGTATTTCTGTTAGCAAAACGGACAGCCTAAGATGTGGGCTACGATCTAGAGACGTCGAAATCAAGCAAGTAGTGATTCAAATATCCATGAAGTGTTATAAGAAGCGATTGAAAATGTGACACCAAAATCTAAAGGCGCAATGGAACAGCGAAAGATGCTTTCCAAAAGTCAAGCAAAAGAAGAGGAAACAAGAAAACTTTATTAGACAATTAAAACGATTGTTAAACTTTTATATAATATCAATACCTCTATATAACGGTAGATGCTGAACAATTTATTCACAGAGAACGAAAAACTTGGGGTTTTACAGAATTATGCTAAGAATATTATAAACGGAACATGTTCGTAGAGAAGAAGAAAAAATGAGAACAAAAAAGGTCGTTTATACTTAGAATCAGAAAAAGACTATTAGATTTCCTGGAAAATATAATGAGGAAAGAGGGCTTGGTGAATGTGATGTTCAGAGGATATGTTCATGAAAAGATAAACAGATAGCATAAAAGGGATAGTAAGTGGACAAACACCGCCTTGAACAACAAAGGGTACGAAGTTGTGGAGAACCATGATCGGCTTTATTCTAAATAGACAGAGCTTAAAACAATAGTCTTTCGGGCTCAATTTGATTCTTTTCGTTCCTTACTCTAATCAAATATTAATATTTCTTTTTAAACTCATTAGAACTGGGTACATTCGTCAACAAGGGCTTTGATAAGGAGTTTAAAGGTTTTGAGGAGTATGTAATTACCTCTTAATTACTGTTGGTTCCAGGTTCACTCTGATCCAGGATTGTAAAACCTGTTAGGGTGCCAGCTATGGGCAAATGGTGAACCTCTAAACAAAACAGAACCGTATGAAAGTATAAAAAAAACATTTTTATACCTACCAGCAACAGATTTTTATATAAAAATATTTACCAACAATATTTGCTTTTAGTTACCAAAAATATATCAGTCAACATGAAAAAACTGTTGCATGACATTAATTCATATAGTATTCTAAAATTTTTAAAGAAGTCAGACTGCAGCCAAAATATAATTTCCAGAAACATGCAACACAAAATACATTTAAATATATGAATTATGTCCACACAAATTTGTAAATGCCAAAAAGTTGAGTATCATCTACCATATACGAGGGTCATTCAATAAATGAGTTGAATTTTTCGGTATTAAAACTTCTACGAGTGTCATTCAATAAATAAGGTGAATATTTCGGTATAAGGACTTCTACGAGGGTCATTGAATAAATAAGGTGAATTTTTCGGGATAAGGACTTCTAAAACAGAGAGTTAATTTTTTTAAAAAATTCCTTTACTTCTTTTTCAAAGGGATTTAATATTTTTCAGATTAAAAAAAAAATGCTTTGAGAGTTTTGGAGATTAACAAAGATGGCCGACTAAGAAACATGCTCCAGGATTGAACAAACGCAGGGATCATTAGTCACATGGAGTCGTCTTGCATCAAGACAACGCAAGGCCTCACACAGCAGCCCAAGCGGTGCAGACCATCAACGAGCGGAGCTTGGAACTGCTCCCTCATCCCCCTTACAGCCCAGGCCTTGACCCTTCAGACATTCAACTCTTTGCTCCATTGAAAGCATTCACAAGAGGCACGAAGTTTGAAAGTTACGATGAAGTCAAAAGAGCTCTGAGCGATTGGCTGAGACATCAGTCCAAAGATTTCTACGCTGAAGGAATACGGAAGCTTGTGCTCAGATGGGAAAAGTGGGTGACACCTTTGGGAGACTATATTAAAAAATAAAATAAAGTAAGCTTCTATCTGTATTAGAAGTTCTTATACCGAAAAAGTCACCTTATTTATTGAATGACACTCGTATTCAATTTAAAAGCAGAATAACATTTATTACTTTCAAACTCTCGAAAGAATTAATCTTCAGCGTTAAATGACCAATAAAGAATTGATATGCCGTTAAACAAACATATAGACATTAATACGTTTTACACTCATGCTCAAGAGTTCAGGATTTTTGTATAAAACATATTTTTATAGAATAAAATATTTTTCCTTGAGTTTAAAATAATAACTGCTTTTTTTATGTTCTTACGATAATTTTTCACTGATGTGTGTTTTAAAAGATTATTTTTATAATTAACTCAATAGTAAATCTTAAGGGAGATCATATTTTATTTAATAACAGAAGAAAATTGAGCTGGGGTATTTTTGTCCACAATAAACTTATAATAAAACTACTTTATCTACTTAGTAAAAAATAACGAAATATTTAAAGTCGTTATCACAATGATATTTAATACTTGGTAATTCTCATAAGGGAGTCAGTTTGTAATGACATAACAAAAGAAAATCTATCCCCTTTTTTATATCCAAAGGCATCTTATCATGATAATACTTAAACATTCTAAAAAAAAGTGAATTTACATTTTAAGCTATTATTGTTATAAAATTTCCAGGCAAGATCTCATTATTTTACAGCTGAAGCGACTAAATGCAACCGCAAGCCCTATGCTAAGATTTTCTTCTCTTGCATTCTCGAAAAATCGTCAATGAGATCGATTCTGACCTGGCATTTCGGCTTTAATTTTTCTATCGTCGTAATGTAGCTTCCCAGTGTTTTTATGTAAATATTTTTATGGTTCTGATGAGCCTTCTTTTTTTAGTTTCTCGAATTTACCAATGTGATGCAGTGGATATCGATTGGAAACGACAAATTGAGGTGCAGTGTTCGAATTCCAGTTGAATACCTTGCATGTACTTACGCGCAAATACTCTTGGGAAAGGTATCAATCCGCTTCTTCCCTCCAGTTATGGGTTAGATAATAGGACAGATTAGGTTCTATAGGGTTGGCTGGCAATCAGTCTACGAGAAAAAGTAATGGCAACATACTACGGGATAATCTTCTGCCTAATCAGTCTTGTCTTTTTCGAGACATGCTCACCTAAAGCGTGTATCACGTATGACACTGACTGATTGACTAGATAGGCAGATAAGACTGATCGTTGTATATATAAAATGGCGAGATGTAGCCGTAAGTCCTAGATGAACAGTTTCTTCTCTCGTATTTCTAGATGTGAGACTATCTTCTGGCGACTTGCTTCCTTGACAACTTTGATCTTCAAAGAGAGCGAGGAAAAAGACGGCTAGAATAGAACATTGGGTTAAATTTAATCATTTCAGCTATAAGATCATTTTATCAGTCTACGAGAGAATAGAATGTGATTGTCATACTTTTTCTTTTAATCCTTTCACCGCAAGCAAGATTGTACCGCCACTGATGCGCAGGAGGCTACATAAGGTTTAGATAGGGGGTGAGTAAACAGGAAGACGAACCAGTTAAAGGGGTGTCAGAGAAAGGGCAAGAGAAGGACGGGAATAAAGACGTGAAGACATTTGTGAAGGTAGAGGGAAGAGAATGGAACAAGATATACAGGATGATATAGAAAGAACTGGAGTAAAGTGGATAAGACATGGGAATTGACATTGCATTTAAATTCCTGGAGGTTGTAACCATCAAGAAAGCAAGGGAGTTCCACAAGCGAGAAGTACTAGAAAAGAAGCTACTGGAGTAGAATTGTTGCCAGCATCTGGTTGATCTAACTGTAAATGGGTGGGACCTTATTGTAAGTCTGGTTGCATTAGTAAATTATTGTGTCAGGGACACCAGTGACTTAAGTTCGTCGGAGCAAAAGCCATGAAAATATTTTTAGAATAAACAGAGGGAAGCCACGTCCCGCCGTTGAAAAAGTGGCTGGAGTCGAGCCGCCAAGTCGGTACCTATCACATTACAGATTCTCCTTTGGAGCCTGTCGAGAACACTAAGATGAAAAGCAGGGGCGCCTGATCATATATGACAGCAGTATTCCATGCACGGACGTATGGTTGACTTTTTAAAAAAGGGAATAAAAAAAAAAGAGGAAAAAAGAGGAAAAAGTTTTAGGCATTCACCTGACTGCTCTGTGACACTGTCAGCTCTCTGCCTTCGGGTAGAGGGCGCTCTCTACTTCCGAGCAGAGAGCACAAATCCAGTTGTGGTTCCGCCGAAGGGTAGAATCACGACTGGGGAAAAATAGACAGAGATTTTTTGGCCCGGCTATATGGACGGGAATACACACTATAAAATGACCATGTGTCACACCCGGCCTTGCGTGGGAAGGCTAGTAAATACGGGAATAAGAAAAAAAACAACAACACAAAAGCCGCATGTACAGCCAAAAGTTAAGCATTCATGCAAATTAATATGACACCTCTCTGTGAATTTTGGTTGGCAGATAATCGCACGAGTTACTCAAAACGATTGATTTCGACATGGATGTTGTTTTTACACAAATTGTTCCAAACTAATAAAACTTTGATCTACCCAAAACTCGTCGCCCTCGTGTAAAAATATCTGACTGCAACGTAATCCGACTTTCCCAGCAGAACTTCTTTTTCTGCCAAACAAATTCTAGATATTTAGATTGAGAACCAGGTTAGTCCGTAGGCGTAACACCGATATAACATTTTTCATATCAGGAGATTCATTTAGTAGACACTTTTCACACTACTTCAATATAAAAGTTTAAGAAGGAAACCCCACTCAATATTAGAAAGATCGATAACAGCTACAGAACACGAGAAAGCTGTTTTCCCAAAGAGAATAGTTTTAAAAGAAAAATTTTATAAATTTCAACCAAAGCAGTTTTGACTCCTTGGTCAATGAACGCCAAATAACATCTTACTCAATAAATCCCGGGCCTAACTAATAAAACAACAACGTGTAGACAAAATGCAACTTTACTCATTAACATAGTCTCCTTCTAGGGTGATACACAGAATTCAATACTTCTCTAACAATTCAATGACTTTTTTGTAGAATGATTTGTCTTTGGACTCAAAATACGATATATCTTCTTCATTACAGCCAAATCCTTTTCCCTAGAGCATTGTTTGAGGCATGGAACTAGTCAGTAGTTTCTATGAGCCAGATCTGGGTGAATGCGGAAGCAATTTAAAGTGCAGTTCATGTAGTTTTGCCATCGTGGCGATCGACTTGTGACACGGTGCGTTGTCTTGGTGAAAGATCGCTTTTTCATCTTCATTTGTGACCGAGTTTTGGAGATTTCTTCCTTCCTACGCACCAATTATGCTATATAATATTCGCTGTTGATGGTTCTTCATTTCTTAAGGTAATCGATGAACAAAATACCTTGCGCCTTTCAAATGACGGAGGCCAACACCAAGCATATCTTTGGTCGCTTTTAACGGCTTTCATCTGCTACTGTCCACTCAGCTAACTGCCGATCTGACTCCGGAGTGAAGTGGTGGATCCATGCTTCATCCATTCTCACATATTTACGCAAAAACTCCTTGTTGCTTTGAAACAGTTCCAAACAACGCTCTGAATCGTCGACGCGTTGGTGTTTTTGATCGACTGTGAGCAAACGCGACACTCACTTTGAACACATCTTTCTCATTGACAAATGTTTATGCAAAATGGTAAATATACTGCGTTCTGGTATATCACGCAACTCCAATTTACAATCTGGCAAATCGTGTTTGTGGATTTTTTTTTGTGTGTGTGTTTTCCAGAATAACTACCTATTTTGGGCGACCGGAGCTTTCAGCATCGTTTGGGTCTGTACGACCACATTTAAAATCAGCATACCACCTCTTAACCGTCGTTTCTGATGGAGCAGAGTCTGAAAAACATTTATCAAGCTATTGCTTTGATTGAACAGTATTTTTCCCATCAGAAAGCAATGCTTTATTAACACACGAAATTTTTGCAACAGTCAGTCAGTCAGTTAAGTGCCATACGTGATACACGCTTGGACAATCATGTCTAGAAAGAGACATGACTGACTGGGCAGAAGATTATCCCGCAGTAGGTTGCCATTGCTTTCTGCGGTAGACTGGTTGCCGACCAAGGCTATAGAACCCAATCTGTCCTGCTATTTAATCCATAACTGGAAGGAATAGTCGGATTAATACCTTTCCCAAGTGAATGCAATGGATTCAACTGGAATTCGAACTCAGCTTCCCGGTTTCTCGTTCCTAGTCAATATCAACTGAACCACAACGCACATCCACTTTGCAACAGTAGCTTCACTTAAATAACTGCAATTCCTAAACCAATAAACCGATTTGTCCCAAATATTGTCATATACCATTTGAAGGTTAGTGCATCATAAAAATCATGTGAATTTTTTTTTATTAGTGACGCCACCTATTTGTCAGGTCTGGGAATTATTGAGTGATGTGTTATTTCCTAATAATTGCTAATAATATGATCATTACAATTAACACAAGCAAACGTGTGATTGAAGTTCGCCATAATGACATTCGCAAAGTTAACAGCTATGGGAGTCTCCATTGCACATCCTTTGACATGATGGAAAAACTTTTCCCAAAACATCATCGTGTTGCTTTCCAAGACGAAACTTATAAATCTACTGAGAACGTTTGACAGAATGGTTTTATTTTTAGGTTTCTCAAAAAGCATTTGTATACCTTAATCCCTTCATCGCGATCACTATTAGGATAAAGGGACGAGACACCTATCATTAGGTTCGGAGCAAAGAACACCAATGTTTTACGGCAAAAAATTTAATAAACTATCTTCACTACGCACGATTTGTAGTTGATATGAATGTTGTACGGCAAAAATAGTGGATAGATTTTTTTTTATCTTCTATAGTAAAACGTTCTTCGTCTTATGACCGGGACAAATTTTGTTTCTAAAATAAATAAATTTTCAGAACACAAAAAACTTAAATTTTACAAACATTTATAAAAATTTACTTAAATTTTACTTAACTTTTACAAAAATAACTTAAGTTTTCATAATTGCTTTTTAGTCACCGTCAATAGGCTTTAACTTTGCAAATGTCTTTAAGGCAAATTTCAAAGAAAAACTACGTAAAGCTTTCAAATCACAGCACCGGCATGAACCAGAACTTTGGATGCGATTTATTGAGGATATTTTTTCACCTGGGAAGGTAAGCAGGAAAGCTTGCTAAAATTCCTTCAATTTTGTGAGTCTTTTGCACAAAACAATATTTTTTGATCACGAATAGAACTTACATCTAGTTTTCTCCAAAACTCGCGTTGAATTTTTAGACACGTGTAAAGCCCAATGACCGAATTATTTAGCAAACTGACGTCATCACACATTTACCTACACCACTGTTGTGATTATTGTTACCACATGATAAAATAAAAATCGAAGTGCCGATTTTTATGCATAAGACAAATTTGCACGAAGATGAAAGACGTTAATAATTTCATTCGGCATTATTTTATGCGCGGCTATCAAGAACGTATATGCGTTATGATGCAGTGGATATCGACTCGGAACGACAAATCGGCGTTCCGATTTCGAATTCCAGTTGAATTTCTTGCATTCACTTACGCACAAATACCCATGGGGAAGGTATTAATTTTCTCTTTCCTCCAGTTATGAGTTAAATAATAGGACGGAATGGGTTCTATAGCATTGGGTGGCAACCAGTCTCCCGCAGCAGCAATGGCAACCTACTGTGGGATAATGTTCTGCCAAGTCAGTCATGTCTCTTTCGAGACATGATCGCCCAAAGCGTGTATCACGTATGACATTTAACTGACTGACTGATCAAGAACCGCGACAGAAGCAAATTGTGAACGAAACAGATAAAAATGTGGAATACTATTATTTTACATCAATTAAAAACGACCAAAAACACGATAAAAATTCTGGCTGAATTCTATTAGTAATTGATGTCATGAATATGTAATGAATATGCATACAACTTGGTTCCGCCTCACAATAACCTGATTGGCTGGTGTCAGCCATAAATATAGGCGAAGGCGAGGACGCATAGAGGTCTAAATATCTTCTGCTAGAGTTCTTCGTCCATAGGTCCACTGCTTGAGGTCTACAGGTCTTCAGCTAGAGATCTAAAAATTTATTAAATAAACGTAACGAAATTAATGTCATATGTAGACATTGTAAATTATTCACATTAGAAAATGGATAAAACCTAAATTAAATAACATGCTCACCAACGAATTAGGTAAAAATAAAAATGAAAATAAAAATAAAGCCAAATATAGAATAAGTTAGTTGTTATTTTTTTTAATAATTCCCCCCTTTGTATCAGGGTAATAAACTTTACAGCAAATTGATAGATGGAGCGAAAAAATAGCAGTTCGGGGTTTACTTTTGGAAAAAAATCTTTTCTTTAACTAGAGGGAAGGGGATTGGCACTACCAAGAAGAAATATCACATCAAATGTAATAAAATTGAAGGGAAAATGATAAGATCAGATAAATGCGAAGGAAAGCAGACAAGAGAGGAATAGGGTCAAGGAAAAAGAAGAAAAAGTGGAGGAAAAAAGCTGGTTAGCACAGAAATTCCTCGAGGTCAAACCCCTAAGTGAATCTCCATTCTGATTAGCCGCATACACACAGACAAAACACCCACATACATTCACGGTAAGCCGAAAGTATTTGTCATTTGAATGTAAATCGTCTGCACAACCACACTAGCATTGCCTGATGATGAGAATCAATCTCGAAACATAGAAATTTCCATGTAGCAATGAAAAATTGACATAACCATATAATTATATTATATTATATTAAGCTCTATAATACTCATTATATTGAGCACTGTTTATAATAAAATAAATGCCAGAGCACTCAAAATAAAAATAAAAAACCTTGAGTCCTCTTCACTTGGAAATATATATATATATATATCTTTCCGGAACAAATCAGTTATCAATTCTCACTTAAATTTTGCTGGTATTGCGCAAAAATATTCAGTTTTTAAAGAAATTTTTCCCAGCCTGCCTATAGTTTCTTTCGAAAGAAAAAAAAAACATGAGAAATTACACACGCAAGATAACATTAGAGTTTCGGATCAGTGAACTCCCGAAAACATTCTTCTTCTTCTTCTTCTTCTTCTTCTTCTTCTTCTTCTTCTTCTTCTTCTTCTATGTGACATATCCCTTCAAGACGTAGGAGATCATGTCTTTCCACGTCTCCCTATCCCTGGCAGCTCTTAGAACGCTTTCACCTGTTACCCATCCAAACCCAGCTCTGCCATCCACCTGCTGCGGCCCTTCAAATATGTTATCCACTGCTTTCCTCTGTCTCTCTTTTACTCTATCTCACATGTGAGTATCAGATTCCCCAAGCCTTTCTTCCTCATCACATATCCCAAGAACTTCAGCTGTCTCTTCCTGATGCTCAGTATTAATTTCCTTTTCGTTTCCATCCTCTCTAAAACCTCATCATTGCTAACATGCTCAATCCATGATATTCGCAACATCCTTTTGTAGAACCACATTTCAGTTGTTTTAATGTTTTCATACATCTTTGATGATATTGTCCAGTATTCATTGCCATATTTAAGAGCTGACATCACATAGCAATCCAGAACTCTCTTCTTTGTTTCTAGCAGAGCCTTCCTGTCTCTGAATACTTTGCCCAGCTTCTGGAGTGTGTCCTTTGCCATGCCAATTCGCCTTCGAATCTCAGTGTCGCACTTTCCGCCTTTGTCTCCTCAACCTGTAATTGGCATTTTTGGTTTCTCCGTTTGCTGATTGGGTTTTATTTGTAGTCCTTTAAAAGAGTCGTGCTTTGTACAACATGAGGTAAGTTAATTCTATCACAAATTTCAATAGAAACATCACGATTTCTACAAAGATTAGTAACTGTACTGATTTCTATTTAGTATACGATACCTAATATACCAAACAGGACATGTTTTATATGGAATTAACAACGGAAAAATCAAATATAACATTCAATGGACAGGATTAGAATATCAGACAGAGTAATCAACGGAGTTTGCAGAATATTTTATTTCAAATGAATATAATTTTTACAAACATCTTAAGGTGCATATTCTGAAAAAAAATATTCAGAATTTACTAACCGCTCGACCACTGAAACGCATGAGGACAGGAATGTAAGCAAATTATTAACTTCCCGGCTCAGAGAAATGAACAGAAGGAAAGGAAAGATCCATTTTCCAGTTGAATCCATTGTATTCACTTATGCGCAAATACCCTTGGGAAAGGTATTAATCCGTCTCTTCCTTCCAGTTATGGGTTAAATAGCAGGACAAATTGGATTCTATAGCCTTGCTCGGCAACCAGTCTACTGCAGAAAGCAATGGCAACCTACTGCGGGATAATCTTCTGCCCAGTCAGTCATGCCTCTTTCGAGACATGATCGCCCAAGCGTGTATCACGTATGGCACTTAACTGACTAAGCTGTTTGATCCCATTTAGTCACTAAAAAACTAAAGGATCTAAACTTTTTTATAAATGGAACTTTATCTGTGTGTGCGTGTGTATGTCTAGGTGTGTGTGTGTCCGTTACCTATAGATTCCGAAAGGGCTGAACCGATTTTCTTGAAAATTTACAGTTGTACTATAAGCGTCTGTGAATGTTCTTAGCTAGGTTTTGTGTCGAGGTACCCCTGATTAATATCGAAAATCGATAATTGAAAATATCGGGTTATAGAAAGAGTGGTCCGATTTTAATCAAATTTGATACACTCATAGACGAAGACATAGGAAATGATATTCAAAAGTTTCAAGATTGCAATTCTCGACGAAAAAAACTTACTTGATATCGATACCAGGAAATCAAAATTTGACTTACATCCATTCATTTTTCTTTCAGTCTACGGTTTCACTTTAATTGGAAACAACTATTACTTTTTAGTCTTTCGTGCCAACGTCCAAAGAGTCTGAGCTCCAGGACCATGGATTAATTTTAAAACTTTCATTACACCCGAGCATCGCCGGGCTATACTGCTAGTACATCAATAAGCGCAAGATCACCATCATATTCTTCTTCTTTTATGTGCCATGTTCTTTCAGGACGTAGGCGATCATGGCTTTCCACATCTCCCTGTCCCTGGTGGCTCTTAGCAATCTTTCTCCTGTTACACCACGCAACCTCCGTTCTGTCCACCTGATCAGGTCCTTCAAATATGTTATCCGCTGCTTTCCCCGGCCTCTTTTTCCCTCTATATTTTCCTTCATCTTCGAAGATATTGTCCAACATTTACTGCCATATTGAAGAACTGACATCACATAGCAATCCAGTACTCTCCTCTTTGTTTCTAGTGAAATTGTGCTGTTTCTTAATACTTTACTTAACTTCTGGAATGCCTCTTTCGCCATGCCAATTCGCCTTCGTATCTCAGTGTAGCTTGTTTTAACATTCACGTTTATTAACAATACAGCCGTTTTTAATTACAAGACAAGCAACGTCTCCACAAACATATATAATTTTTTCATATTTTTATACTTAAAAAGCTATTGAAATATGACTTGAAGAAAATAGAAATCTTGTTGAAATTTTATTTAAGATTGTCAAACAGTTTTTTTCTTTTCATTTTATCCTGGATCCGATTAAGAGTCCAGCAAGAAATGATACAAACACTAAAATATGGAAATAAGAATATATATTATAAACCCAGCTAAATGCAAATACGTGGAACTCTGTTCGTAGAACAAATAAATGCGGGTAATATTATAACTAATAATATTAATTATTATAACTATAATTATTATATAATATTATAACTGGGACTCGCCATGGTAGTACGGTCGCAGTCTTGGTTATCTCTGTCTATCGCTCTCTGCTGATCTGCTTATGCTGATCGCCTGCAGAGCTCTCACTCCTTGAGCTCTTTCTGAGCTCTTGATCTCTCATCACCTTTTGTGAGGGGAAGTATATGTAGTTGTAGGAAGAGTTCAATCAGTTTTAATGTATGATGCCACCATGACACTTTATCTTTTCTTAAATCATGCTGTTGAAAAATATTGGAATTGTTACGTCAGTCATTTTGTGTTTTAATAATACTACTACTAATAACAATAGTGATGTAATGAATATGTAATGAATATGCATACACCTTGGTTCCACCTCAAAGTAATGTGATTTGTTGGTGTCATCCATAAATACAGACGAAAGTGAGGACGCATATAGGTATAGAGGTCTACTACTACTAGAGATCTACCAAGACTATTGGTCTACGACTATTGGTCTACGGCTATTGACTACGCCTACGTCTCAGGATACTGCATACGACGAGTACCGTCCATTACGTCTACTTATTAGATTGTCCTACCCTACATTTGCCTAAACCGTTTAGCTACCTCGAATCAGATATATATCCTTTTCCGGGACATATCAAGTTGGAGAAATAATAATAATAATAATAATAATAATAATAATAATAATAATAATAATAATAATTTCAAAGGCAAAAAAGAGAACATTTAAGAAGTACACGTACTTGCGGATAGATTTTACCAGAATGTGGGATATTCAGGGCATAATTCTCTCTTTATCGGCGACACATCTAGAAAAGACTACATTAAGCAAAGCGGAATAAAACGTGCTCTTTGGTTCTGCAAATACTCTGCGAAAGATGGTAACTGAGGTCGTATTACTTTAAAGAGAACATCCAAGATCTCCGATTGAAAACAAAAAGCCGGACAGAAGAAAAGATAATAATAATAATAATAATAATAATATTGATATGGCTTGTCCAGCGGATTGTAACGTAGCAATCAAGGAATTTGAAAAACTGTCAAAATATAAAGACCTGGAAATTGAAATAGAAAAAATGTGGAAATTGAAAACAAGAGTTTTGCCAGTGATAGTAGGTGCACTTGGAATGATAAAAAATGGAACAAAACAACACATTGAAAGAATCCCTGGAAACCCCAGCTTAAGAGATATACAAAAAATTGTCTTATTAAGTACAGCCCACACACTAAGGAAAACTTTATCTATGTAATGCTGGGGATGATAGGGAAGATAGAAAAACATGAAATGGAGCCATAACAACACGCCACTACCTGCCTTAGGTCTCCCCGCAGACTTGGTTGGTAGTGAGACCAAAGCAGAAATCGAAATATGATGAAAAATGACATAATAATAATAATAATAATAATAATAATAATAATAATAATAATAAGAAGAAGAAGAAGAAGAAGAAGAAGAAGAAGAAGAAGAAATAAAGAAGCTCACAGACTGCATTTTTTAAAATTTAATCATTTCCGTCAAGCAACGCAGAACCGCCACTAGTGCGCAGGGGGTTACAATGAGAGAAAATACTAGATACAGCGGGTATTTTAGAAAGGACAAAAGATGAATGGCATTCAAGAAAATAAAAGATGGCAATTGGCATAGCATTTAAATATTTTGGAAATTGTAGCTATCAGAGAAGACAAAAACGGAAGGGACATCCACGGGCGGGAAGTGCAGTAAAAGAAACTGTGGTGTTTACATTTAACTATTTCAACAATAAAAGGGCGGGACCTAGATGCCAATCTAGAAAGACGCTTAAATTCACGTGGGCGCGGTATCAAGTAACAAAGCTCGTTAGACCAATTGAATGAAAATATTTTGTAAAAAAGACAGAGGGAAGCGAGGTAACGGCGGCGAGAAAGGGAATGAAGTCGAGATTTCAAGTCAGCATCAATTACATTGCAGATCCGTCAGTGGATTTAGCCAAGAACCTCTAGGTGAATAGCAGAAGCGCCCTACCAGATATGGCAACAGTATTCAAAGCATATATTGGGCATTGGGTGCGCAGAGAAGTGTTAGGGGCATTCACCACTATCAGTGTCTAGAATGAGTAAATTTTGAAATATGGTGTCCTAAATATGGCTTCTCCAAAAACAGGAGTATCAGCATATTATATCTAAGACCTTTCTTTTTTATTTCTCTTTACAGTCTACTTTTCTGTGTAGATATAGATGATATGCTATTATTCGAGGGGAACATGTGTATATATGTACACTAGCAGTATAGCCCGGCGTTACTCGGGTGTAATCAAAGCTTTAAAACTAATCCATAGTCCTGGAGCTCAGACTCTTTGAATGTTGGCACAAAAGACTAAAAAGCATTAGTTTTTTTCAGTTAAAGCGAAACCGTCGACTGAAAGAAAAAAGAATTGATGTCATTGAAATTGTGATTTCCTGGTATCGATATCAAAAAGGTTTTTTTCGTCGTAAACTGAATTTTGAAGGCTAAATAAGTCTTCTGAATAAATGGTATCATGGCTGAGACTAAGAACTACAATTATACCTACTTAGAGCCAAACCTAAAATAAAGGGGCTGAAAAACATACAGACATACAGGCAGATAAACAGACACGCACACAAACATCTTGCCTTTTATATATATATGTATTATATATATGTATTATCGATTTTCTGCACTATGGCAAGAACTGCAACCTTGAATCTTCTGAATACCGTTTCTTATGTTTTTGTCTATGAGTGCATGAAATTTGATTAAAATCAGACCACTCCTTCTATAACCCGATTTTTTCGATTATCGATTTTCGATATTTATCGGGGGTACCTCGACATAAAACCTAGCTAAGGACACGCGCAGACGCTTATAGTACAACTGTGAAACTTTTCAATAAAATCGGTCCAGCCATTTCGGAGTCTATAGGTAACGGACACACACACACTGACACACATACACACAAAGTTCCATTTATAAATAAGTTTAGATATAAGATTGTGCATGTCTTAGTAGTATAAAAATCTCTCTAAGAACAAAGTATACTTGTTATTCTTTTTTCTTTCGGCCATTCCTTTTTCCTCGTGAACTCCGGTGTTACTAAATCACGGATATAATAATGCTCATAGCTAGGGAAATGCAGATGGAAGAATAAATCTTTCTTTCATAGTTCACTCCAGTTATAAAACAATTAATGGTTAGTCTTTTCTTCTTGCTTTTCTTTACTACCATTCCTAGGATCACCTGGAGTTTTCTTTCTTTATCATCTTCATATCTTATTTTGTGCCCACTGATAAAAATTCTTAAAATTTAAGTTTGGCAGACTGTTACTCTCTAAAGGCATTAAGTTTTGTGAGCTCAACAACTGTAGACTTCTACCAGAACTAGTCAAGAAATTATTAAATTCTTGAATAAGAGACCTTGTGAGACAATTTTTAACAATCTATTTTTGCAGAGCATTGTTACCGCAGTGAATTTGAGCTTTATTGGACACCCTATTCTTGTTTTCTTGAGCCAGATTCAACTTGACTTTTTTTAAGTACCACGTGGGAAGGTTTGCTTACGTTTGAGCGTACATGTGAGATTTGTATCTTATTGCAGACTGAATAAATAGAGATTTGAATGTGCCAACTTAAGACCTCGGTTACAAATGAAACAGACACCAGTTGTCGGCAAGATACGATCTCAGGAAGAAAAAACATATTTGAATACGATGTGTATATGGGTAGATGTGTATATCACTCCAAATTACGAGAAAATGTCTTTGCAAATATGCCTGCCAAAAACATTTTCACCCGGGAATTTTCAGTGTTTATCTCGTTTTCTGTTTGTTTTGGGTCTGATTTTTGTTGCGATATTTTAATGGCTAGAATATCAATTGCGAAAAAACAAATCCTTACTAACGATAAAGGCATGAACTCAAAATGGCACACTTATTTTTCTTCAGTAAAATAACACTTAAATTGTTTTGATTAGGTCATTTCTAATTCATAATGAAAGCTAGATCCCATCGTATGGTTTGTTCGAACGGTTACCCTAAGGGAAACGTTTTACTTCTTTGAGTTCTAGGGAAAATCACTTGAGGGACAGCTTTTATCTTTAGGCCCTGTGTAAAATAAACGTTGCCACATGTTCACAATATTCAACGTATTTTAATCATAGACACTTTTCTTTATTGCATGCAATGCGTGTGTTCGTTTACTTTTTTTTTGTTTAGTTTATCTGGAGACTTCTGTTGACCAATTGCATTTTGCACTGTGCAGTGACAAGAGGAACACAAATAATCAAATAAATGAGAATTGAACCCACATTGGAATGGAAAAAACATCGAGAAAATCTTCTGGGACACTGCTCATATATTCTTCATATTTTTTTCACATACATCTATTTCTCTCTTTCAGTCTCTCTTTCTCTCTTTCTTTCGTTTTTTTGTCTTTTCTTTCTACTCGTAATAAAATATATAAACTCCTTTCTTTTTGCCTACCTACGTCGTCTCCTTCTACAGATAACAACTATCTCTTTTGTTTTCTTTCGTTTTTTGTTTGATACACGTAATAAAATATAGAAAAACTTTCTTTTTTGCCTACTTGCTTGCATTCGTCGTTTCCTTCTACACATAACGACTATCTCTTTTTTCTATCTTTCTTTCTGTTTAATACACGTAATAAAAAATATATTTTCTCATTCTTTCTTTCTTTCTTTCTTTCTTTCTTTCTTTCTTTCTTGTTTGCTTGCTTGCTGCCATTCGTCGTTACTTTCTACAAGTATCAACATTTTTCTTTCGTTTCTTTCTTTTGATTGTTCCGTCTTCTTCTTTTTTTTTTTTTATAAGCGTTTCACCCCGAGCAAGGCATGTCACTGCCACTACTGCGCAGGGGGCTACGTAGAGTGGAGAAAGGCTGATTAAATATAGGAAATGTCAGAGGGTGGGTGATAGGCGGGTAAGGATACTGAGAATGAGAGTTGGGTAGATGAGAGTGTTCTGAGAATAGTTGGGAGTTAGTGTTTCTACGCATAAACTATATAGAATTCTATCTATCTATCTATCTATCTATCTGTCTATCTTGATTGCTAGATTGCCTTCGTTCTTTCTTTCTTTCTGCACGTAACAGTCTTTTTCATCTTTCTTTTTCACTTTATTTCATTCTTTCTGTCTTTCCTTCTGCACACAATAAAATACATAGACTTCTTTCATACTTTCTTTCTTCCTTGTTTTCGTCGTTTCTTTCTTTTTCTTTTCTTCATACGTAGTTTTTCTTTCTTTCTACACATAAACATTTTCTTCCTTCATACCTTCCTTTCTTTCTCTTTTACTTTTACTCTTTTTTGTTTTCTTTCTTTCTTTCTTTCTTTCTTTCTTTCTTTCTACACTTAACAGAATACATAGATATCTTTATTGATTGTTTGCCTGCTTGCTTCTATTTACTATATATATATATATATATATATATATATATATATATAGTAAATAAAAAAAAATCGACAAAGATATATATATATATATATATATATCTTTGTCGATTTCTTCTTTGACTTTCGCTTTTTGAGTTTTAGCATATACCTATTTCTTTGAGGCTTTTTTTATCGATTCGAAATCTTTCTGCTGCAGCCGATTTACCATTTTATTCAGGGATCCCATTATATATACATATATACATAATATATATATATATATATATATATATATATATATATATATATATAATACTTTTTTCTTTAAGTCCCAACTTTCCTTCATTCCAAGAGTCTTCTTTCTGTTGCTCTTTCTTCCTCATTTTTTCCCTCTGTGTTTTATTTATCCCCCCCCCTCATTTTGTTCGCCTCCTGCCATATTCATCTTTTATTCATATCTGCTAGCGTCTCATTTTTTTTTTTTACAGTGGATTTTTCGCTTACCTTTTCCCCAGATCCGTGGCACTCTAATGACATGCTGTCCTCAGAAGAATGGTTCAGGAAAAGAAACCCCTTGCCAAAACCATATTCCTTTTAGTTGCGTGATAAACTGCCAAATCAATAAATGATATCCAAGTACAAACGGATAGAAGACGACGAAAAAAAAAATCAGGCTTCGTTCCAACTTGTCTGAAATTACATGAGAGGCGACTAAAGGACGTATTTTTAAATAATTTCCTATTCTATTTATTTTCTTCTTTTCTTTATTCATTTTATTTATTAATATTTATTTTATGTATTATTCATGATAGGAGAATTTGGATACGCGACAAAAAAGGTATAAAAAAAAACGACGACATATGCACATACGTTTACGTTTGAACATATGCACACAAATAAACTTCGTCTATCTCAGTATTCTTAGAACTATTCAATGTATATACTAACCATCACCCAGTTGAAGGCCCGAGAGCCACTGAAGATAGATATTGAATGGGTTGTGCGTTATGAACTTAAGAAAAGGAAGTATAAAATAAAGATTATGAAGGTTAGACAACTTGAAGCTACACCTGAAGAGTAGTTCTGGAAAGTAATCAAGCGGGAGTCCGTTTCAAAAGATGTCAGTTTTCGAAAAGAAGCGCTTTGAGTGCAACATGCCACTTACAAGTGGAGTATGAAAGGAATCTGGATGATTTGACACTGTGTAAGTGGCAGGCGATTTTAGAAGTATAGGTGTGAACTGGTGTTAGAAAAGAACACAGCTGCTGCTGACAGTAACAAGAGAATAGCGATAGACTGCGACTTTGTGTCTGTGGGAAATGAGTTGCAGGTTTGAAAATAATGCATTACCCACAAAAATTTTTACTTTCAGTATTAGAAAGTGAGTACTGACCATCTCCATACAAAATATGACAGAAATACTCCATATAACTGTCTGTCTATCATTTTCATTCTTGCTACGCCACACACACACACACACACACACAGATATATATATATGTGTGTGTATTACTTAAAAAGTAATACATAATTCAGGGCTAGGTTTTATATATATATATATATATATATATAAAACCTAGCCCTGAAGAGTGAGAATTTCATAACGGTCTCCTTAACAAGCTTCGAAGTCGGCAAGAACCTGCTCAGTTAAAGTGACAGACTTTTTCTGCTTAAAAACACTCAATCTTCACCCCGATATCGAGCACTTTACAATAAAAAAAAATGTCCTGCCAAAATAAATTTTATCGGTAAAACCACTGAAAAATAAAAACCATAGTGGTAAAATTTACCACAGTTAATTGGTATATATATATATATATAGCACCTAATGTGTCAGACGAACCTACTTAGGTTTCTCCTAAACTGATCGTCAGGGAAAGCTGGCTCTTGCAAAAAAGCTTTCCCTGACGATCCTAGGTAGGTTCGTCTGGCTCATTAAGTGTTATCCCGATTGCTCTACCTTTGTATTGAGCGCTTTTTATTAGATGATTACTAGTGTCGGTTTTTTTCTTTGGGCTTCGTGCTGATTTCGGTCCGAACACTTTTGACTGACTTTCATGCACTAAGCTTTTTCTTTTTTACAACCATATTTCTATAGTTTTTTTCAATAGTTTTCGAGGAAGTTTTTCGAGACGAGTATAATTATAATCTCGTTCGTATATATATATATATATATATATATATATATATATATATATATACATTCTTTACAGCTCAACTTAATTATTGCAAACTTATTTACCTTAATACATAATTCTTGCAAAATATGACACCAAATATTTGAGAGGATTATATATATATATATATAAATATATATATATATATATATATATATATATATATATATATACAATATTGTGTAAATATATAGAAAAGTTAATGCACATGAGAGTATATATATATATATATATAGTACTGAATTGTGACAATGCTTTCCGATTTTTTCTGGTGGTTTTCCTGATAAAATGAATTTTGGCGAGCCTTTTTTGTTTATTGTAAAGTGCTCGATATCGGGTTAGAGATAGAAGGCAAGCCAACCCTGTCGAGTGAGAAAATTCTGACTGTGTTCTCACGAAAATTCGATGACGGCATGGGACCTCTACAGTTAAAGTGACAATCCTTTTGTGCTTATTTTTGTTTTTTCAGTGGTTTTACTGATAAAATGTATTTGGCAAACAGGTCCTTTATCGTAAAGTGCTCCATTTTGGGGTGGTGACAGAGCATTGATAAGTACAAAGAGATTGTCTCTTTTACACTCTCACACCCCGATTAAGCACTATGGAGGAACGGTAAACTTTATAAAAACAGTTGCTACTCACGCATCTACCCATCATTCATTCAGTAATGAATTTGAACACTCTCCGCTACTGGCTTGTGTTTACATTGTATATTACACGCTATACCGACCTTCCATTGCTCAGAGCCAGAAGATTCGACTGATGTCAATCAGGCCGGGTTTTAATCCTGGCTAGATATCTAACCGCACTGATGACGAACTGTGATACGGCAAAACAGATCTGTCTGCGGATGACTATTTATACATATAATGCTCTTATATATTTTGACGGTAAATGTATATATATATATATATATATATATATATATATATATATACTCAGTTATGATCTGAGATTAAGGACAGGATGGTTAAATAAAATAAAGATAAGAGGAAAACTGTATTTTAAATTGCTTACGCGTTTCGTCCTGTGATGGACTTTATCAAGACAAAAAGAGGTTTATTCTCAATTCAGTCAGTTAAGTGCCATACATGAAACACGCTTGGGCGATCATGTCTCGAAAGAGACATGACTGACTGGGCAGAAGATTATCCTGCAGTAGGTTGCCATTACTTTCTGCGGTAGACTGGTTGCTAGCTAAGGCTATAGAACCCAATATGTCCTGTTATTTAACCCATAACTAGAAGGAAGAGACGGATTAATACCTTTCCCAAGGGTATTTGCGCGTAAGTGAATGTAATGAATTCAACTGGAATTCGAACTCGGCTCTTCGTTTTCTATAGATAAACAGTGTTGGCAACCACAAAGACGCTCCCAAATCATTTCAAAAGAGTAACAAATTTTTTTAGAATTTCTTCATGTGTAGTGCAAAGACAGGAGATATTAAAATGAAGGGAATGCGACCTTTTTCTTTGAAACTTTTTATTATGTATGTTAGTTTGTTTTAGTATAATTTAGTATAATAAGTATAATATAGGTTTATATATATAAAGGTTAAAAAGTACATATTTTTTATCTCCGCGTTTAATCCTCTGGTTTTATTAAGGCAAATATAGGGATTTTATTTTGTCAAAATTATTTCCGGTCACGTATGTTGAATCGGAACGAGAAATCAGGAAGCCAATTTCGAATTCCAGTTGAATTCATTGCATTCACTTACGTGCAAATACCTTTGGGAATGGTATTTATCCCTCTATCTCCTCCAGATGTGGATTAAATAACAAGATATATTGGGTTCTATAGCCTTGGTTAGGAACCAGTCTACAGCAAAAAGTAATGGCAATTTACTGCGAGAAAATTTTCTAGCCAGCCACTCATGATTCTTTCTGGTTATTTTGATAGAGAACACTCTCTTTTACTGTTTAGGTAAGCGTCTGTCTTTTGATTTTCGGGCTTACGGCCTATCACGCTGAATACACCGATTCTCGCCCGATCACCGAAGTTAAGCAACGTTGAGCCTGGTCAGTACTTAGATGGGTGACTGCTTGGAAATACCAGGTGCTTTAAGCGTTTAGTGAGAGATGTGCGTTGTGGTGCAGTGGATATCGGCTCGGAAAGAGAAGATCGGTGAGCCGAGTTCGAATTCCAGTTGAATACCCTGCATTTACTTAAGCACTGGTACCCTTGGGAAAGGTATTAATCCGTCCCTTCCCTCCAGTTATGGCCTAAATAGCAAGGGTAGGACTTGGGAACCCTGCCCTTAAAAACAAATCCCAATGAATTTTGATACTCGAAAAGAAAAAAAAATATTACTAGACACAAAACGTATATAAAAAAAAAACAATAAATTTCTTGAAAGAAAAAGGTATTACCAGAAATAATATTTAGTTGGCAATAAATGACCCGCCGAGGTGTTGATATGCCATAAAAACAACCAACTAACTTTTGGTTTTCTTTTCTTAGCGTACGTTGCTTTTTCACTTTTTTATCGGTTTTTCTATAATTTATTTACAGATTTTTGCATTTTTTAAAATTCTATTTGGTTATTTGGCAATATTCGTGATGGTTTAGCCAACATTATGATTTGTTGAACTATTGGCTACAGAGCCCAATCTGCCCTGTTATTTAACTCATAGCTGGAGGGATAAGAGATGGATTCTTAAATTTTCAAAAGATGAATTCAACTGGATTTCGAAAAAAATGTCAGACCCCTCTCTCCTCAGGTGAGTCGGCTAGGAGCAATCACCACCAGGTCAGCTTCCTACCCTCTTTTAAATGAATTCACAAAATTTAGTTTGTTTCTCATTTTTTGGAGAGGGGTAGTTCTTTTCAAATTTCATCCAATGAAAATCGGTTTTATAGTTTCTGTGTTCTTCGTTTGCATGTTTAATGTGGTTGAATTTTGCCCACCAGTATTTTTCGGCGGTTAATTTAACTCGTGTTTTATTTTTTATTTTTGTTTTCCTTGGGTACTTCTTAATTTGCATATTATTTATATGCCTATATTTTTGTCGTATTATTTATATGTGTATGAAAGTAGTAATTATGTAAGAATCTTAACTAATAATTTAAAGGTGATTTGTGCTTAATTTGCGTCTCTACCCGCCAAAAAATCTAGAAATTTGATAATAGTTGTTATTTTCAATGCGGTATATATTGGAGTTTATTCAAGTCTTTAAATTTAACTCATGCTCTTGACAAATTCTTAATTCTTGCTTTTTTCATTTTATTTCCATTTCTTTCTTACTGTTTCTCACTTTCTGTCTCTTGCCTTGACTGTATTTCTCTTTCTTTCACTGCCTGTCTTTCTAGTTATTCTTTCTTTTTTCTCTTTTACAATTTCTTTCTCTCTCTCTCTCTCTCTCTCTCTCTCTCTCTTTGGTTATTCTTTCTTCTTTTCTCTTTTACGATTTCTCACTCTTTCTCTCTAGTTATTCTTTCTTTTTTCTGTTTTACAATTTCTCTCTCTCTCTCTCTCTCTCTCTCTCTCTCTGGTTATTCTTTCTTTTTTCTTTTACAATTTCTCTCTCTCTCTCTCTAGTTATTTTTTCTTTTTTCTCTTTTACAATTCTCTCTCTCTCTCTCTCTCTCACTCTCTAGTTATTCTTTCTTTTTTCTTTTTTAAAAATTCTCTCTCTCTCACTAATTATTCTTTTTTTCTCTTTTACAATTTTTCTCTCTCTCTCTCTCTCTCTCTCTCTCTCTCTAGTTATTTTTTCTTTTTCTCTTTTACAATTTCTCTGTATCTCTCTCTCTCTCTCTCTCTCTCTCTGGTTATTCTTTCTTTTTTCTCTTTTACAATTTCTCTCTCTCTCTCTCTCTCTCTCTCTCTCTCTCTCTCGTTATTCTTTCTTTTTTCTTTTATAATTTCTCTCTTTCTCCTGTGTTTCCTCTAATATATCGTCTTTACTTTACTCTTTCGCTCTTTCTAGCTCCCTTTCTTCTTGCTCCCTTTTTTCTCTCTCTCTCTCCCTCTCGCTCTCTCTCTCTCTCTCTGTTGCGCTTTCTTGCTGTTTATTACATTTTCACTGTTCCCCATATTTCTCTTTTCACAACCTTTCTTTCATTCTTTCTCCTTTTCGCTCTTCTCGGTTCTTCCCTTTCTTTCTTTCTTTCTTTCTTTCTTTCTTTCTTTCCTTTTTCTTTCTTTCTTTCTTTCTTTCTTTTCTTTTCTTTTACACCTTTTCTTTTTAACACTATCTCTCCTCTGTTCTCTCTCTTTATCTCTCACTCTCTCTTTATCTTTCCTTTTCTCTTTTTTCTCTCTTTTTCAGTCCTTTCCTCATTTTCAGTTTCTTTCCTTCTTTCTCTCCCTCTTTTAATTTCACTCTCTTTTGATCTCTCTCTCTCCCTCCCTCCCCCTATCTCTCTCTATCTATTTCTCTTTTTGTTTCCTTTTTCTATTTAGATTACCCATTCTGGGTACTTTTTTTCTCGCTTTCTTTTTTCCTTTTTCCCTTCTCTTTAAAATGTGCCCTCTTTATCTTTTACACACACACACACACATACACACACACACACTCTCTCTTTCTCTCTCTCTCTCTCTCTGTCTCTCTCTCTCGTCCTTACTCTCTTCTCGTTTTTCTTTTTCCCTCTTTTTATCTTTTGTCCCTCATTCTATCTTGTCTTTCTGTTACTCTATCTTGTTATCTTTCTCTCTCTTCTCATTTTTTCTTTGTCAGCCTTTGTTTCGGTGTGTTTGTCTGTTTGTCTTTCTTTCTTTCTTTCTTTTCATTTAACATATCTCTCTCTTACGCTCTCCCTCTCTCATTCTCTTTCTTTTTGCCTCTTCTTCTATTCATTCTTATCTATTTTCTCTCTAAAATCTTTCTCTCTTAATTTCAAAGAAAGAAATGAAATAAAGAAAAAGACATGATTACAGTAACTGTCAAATTCGATTTGTTTGTTTATTTATTAGTGATTCTTCGTTTAATCTACGCGGGTCATTTGGTGCAATTAATTTAAGGACTTTTTCGGCTCTAATACAAAAAAAAAAAACAGCCTTGGCTGGATCTGGTCCCGTTTATTTTTGCAATAAACCATTCACATTTTTATACTCCACTGATAACAAGAACGGAAAACAAAGGCCGCAGATTGTAATTACAGTCTGGCAGCCTTTTATCCTTTTAATCAAAATCCTTTTTATCGATTTATTCTCACTGGACAATTATTTTAATTTTTTTTTTTTTCCTTTTCATCATTCCTTCCATTCGACCAGATTTTCCAATTGTGTTTCATTCATCACTGGCTGCCAAAGATTAATTAGTAGAATTTTATTTAGTAAACTAGCATGATAAATCGCGTCCTCTACTGTAAATCCTATGTTCAAAGCGCACCCTAGAATTCTAACATTGAATAATACTGCAGATATCATGGATCGAGCATGTGAGCAATGATGACGATTTGGAAAGAATGGAAACGAAAAGGAAATACTGAGCATCAGGAAGAGACAAGTGAAGTTCCTGGGACATGCAATGAGGAAAGAGGGCTTGGAGAACCTGATACTAACAGGCCAGATAGAGGGAAAACGAGACAGGGGAAAGCAGCGGATATTTGAAGTGCTTGAGCAGATGGATGACAGAACGGGTCTTGCGTGGTGTAACAGGGGAAAGCATACTAAAAGCCACCAGGGATAGAGAAACCTGGAATGCCATGTTCACCTACGTCCTGAAAGACAGAAGAAGAAAACTAAAAATCTTATGTAGTATCAGTTCTCTTCCACTCTTCCATGGAGGTGAATGCTGGACAATCTCAGAAGTGAAAAAGAATGTCTTCCCGATATTACGGATCAAGCATGTGAACAATGATGAGGTTTTGGAAAGGTTGCAAACGAAAAGGAAGTGCAATGATGAGGTTTTGGAAAGAATGGCATTGAAAAGAAAACTAATAGTGAGCGTCAGGAAGAGACAACTGAAGTTCCTGGGACATGCAATGAGGAAGGAGGATTTGGAGAACCTGATACTGACAGGCGAGATAGAGGGGAAAAAAGAGACAGCGAATAACATATTTGAAGGACCTGAGCAGGTGGATGACAGAACGGGGTTTGCGTGGTGCAACAAGAGAAAGCATGCTAAGAGCCACCAGGGATAGAGAGACGTGGAAAGCCATGATCGCTTACGTCCTGAAAGGATGGGGCACATAGAAGAAGAAGGATCTTCTTTGGATTTTTTCAAGAATCTCTAGATACATAGCTAAAACAGGGGATCAGATGTGAAAGAAGTATTAAATGTAAGGACGAATGGTAGACTTATAAAGGTGTAAGAGATTCTGTCGAAGAAAATTGTCTGGAACGACACAGTGAACCAAACTTTACGAGCAGCAGACGTAGCAATTGATTCGACATTATCATTCCAAATGATTCCAGTGGAAAACTTTTGTTTGTGAAGTAGAAATGACCCCTTCTCTTGGAGGAAAGTGCATCACTACACAGCAAGCATAGCGAAAACTGTAAAATATGTCTAGTAGAGAAATTAGCAATAATTAGCTTTAAAACCAAAGTAAAATATTAAATAAAATAAACGAGATAATAGTAAAATGTAGCCATGCGAACAAATATCTATAAATATCTAAATAATAAAAAAAGGCATACAAACAAAATATAAATATTAATATATAAACACTCCCCCACGACAAATGTTGAAAATAATATAACCACCATCAAGCCGAAAAATCCCACATTTTATATGAAACACAAATACACACAACAGCACAAACACCTAACCATGATTTTAAAAAAAATACTTCAGCGGTCAAACACACCAACAGTAAAAAAAAAAAAAAAGGTCACTCCAATAAAAGGGGCCAATACAAAAAAAAAGGGTTAACTTAAACGACACGAACACATCAACTAACGAGAAAAAAAGATTTAGCGGACACCTATTCGATATAAAATAAGCAGATATGCACTCACGCGTACATTAAAAAAGCTTTCAAAAGAAAATCAAGCACCTGCACAGTAAGAATAAAAATAAAAATAAAGAAAAAGAAAATCAACCAATCACAAACAAGACCTATCTCTCCAAAGAAAACACAGCGAAAACAGGGACTCTGCAGCAAGAAAATTAGCCCCGATGAGCGAGGACATCATAACGGTGTCCTCACGAAGCATGGAAGCCGGCATGAACCTGCTCAGTTAATTTCTTTGCACTAAAACTGTATTTATATATATATATATAAGGCAGACACGTTATTTCATGGTAAATCGGAAGTATAGGCATATTTCAAGCAAACCATCATCAGCTTCCGTCTGTATTTTACAAAGGATTTTACATGGATCAAGCACCTGGATTCGTGTAAAATCCTTTGTAAAATAAAGACGGAAGCTGATGATGGTTCGCCTGAAATAGGCCTATAATTCCGATTTACCATTAAATAACGTGTCTGCCTTAATTTTTCTTATAATTGCTCCATATGTATTTATATACATATATATTTAGAGCTCTCTTAGAGAGTTATCCTACCACTGTATGCACAGGATATTCCTTTGGATTCTTCTATCCCCACACTGCATGCTGATATATATATATATATATATATATATATATATATATATATATATATATACAGAGTTTGAGGCCACCAAATTGCGAAGAATCAGCTAAAAAATTAAGGTTGCGCACTATATTCTAAACTACTTTAAGCGTGACATTCATTTCTTTAAAAGATTATCATATAGTTTATAATATAATAATAGTCCATTGTTGCATAAGGTTTTCTTAAAATTTTAGCTCTGTTTTATCTAATCTACCTTGCTGGTTAATTGCCAATTTTAAGTGTGACAGATTTTAAATTGAAAAGAAGTTCCATAATAAAAAGAACTAAACGCTCTGCACTAATGGGTTAAATAGTTTCATTATCCAAGATTAGGAGTTAATTAAACCAAAGTAGATATGAAACTTACAAATTATATAAATTCTAACATAGTATATATAGATATTGGATGTGCGTTGTGGTGCAGTAGATATCGATTCGATACGAGAGTTTGGCAAACCGAGATCGAATTCCAGTTGAATTCGTTGCATTCACTTACACACAACTACCCTTGGGAAAGGTATTAATCTGTCTCTTCCCTCTAGTTATGGGTTAAATAACAGAACAGATTGAGTTCTGTAGTCTTGGTTGGCAATCAGTCTACTGCGGGATAATCTTTTGCCCAGTCAGTCATGTTTCTTTCAAGACATGATCGCCCAAGTGTGTATCATGTATGGCACATAACTGACTGATATATAGATATGTGATTATCTGTCTGTCTGTCATAGTGCGTGTGTGTATCTGTGTATCTGTGTGTGTGTGTGTGTGTGTGTGTGTAGATTTGTATGTGTCAGTTTTTCCTACAGTTACACAGCCGCATCGTATTCGGCTTTCATTACAACTCACAAGTGGCCATCTGGCCGCGTTTCTTAGTTTTTGTTGGAAATAATGAAAAGGAATTAAGATGAGTAAATTGGGCCGGGATCTCCTAGAATTGTCATTCTTGAAATTAGCGAACGGGAAGAGAGGGTTACAGTGTGGACGCATGTCAGCCTGCCAGACTGCTTGCATGCAGGAACAAATTGGTCAGACACTTTGGAATAAGGTTAGACCCTCCACCCACATCTACCACGCATGCACCTCGCAAATAAAGTCAGCAAAACTACATTCTTTATCTCTAAACTTTTCTTTTTTTAATTTTTATTTGTTTGTTTTGTGTATTTGCTTCTGAATCTCGTGAGGGTTTGGCTTTCTTTTCGGTTTTTTCGTTTGTTTGTTTTTTTTTTATTCTGTCTTTCGTTTTCCATTTTTTTCTTTGTATATTTTTTTCATTTATCACTCATTTTATTTTTATCTTTTCCTTTCTGTTTTATTTGTTTTTCTTTAAATTCTTTCGTTCTTTCTCTTCTTTTCTTAAAATTCTTTCGTTCTCTCTTCTTTTCTTCAAATTCTTTCCTTCTTTCTCTTCTTTTCTTCAAAACATTTCCTTCTTTCTCTTCTTTTCTTCAAATCATTTCCTTCTTTTTCTTCTTTTCTTCAATTTCTTTCGTTCTTTCTTTTCTTTTATTCAAATTATTTCCTTTTTTCTCTTCTTTTCTTCAAATTCTTTTGTTCTTTCTATTCTTTTCTACGGATTATTTCCTTCGTTCTCTTCTTTTCTTCAAATTATTTCTTTTTTTGCTTTTTTTCTTCAAATTATTTCTTTCTTTTCTTTTCTTCAAATCATTTCATTCTTTTTTTTAAAATTCTTTCGTTCTTTCATTTCTTTTCCTTAGATAATTTCGTTCTTTCTTTTCTTTCAGTTTTTCGTTTTCCCTTTTTTCATCAAATTCTTTCATTCTATCTCTTCTTTTTATTTCGTTATATCTCTTCTTTCATTCACTCTTTTCTTTAAATTTTTTCGTTCTTCCTTTTTCTTCAGGTTTTTCGTTCACTATCTTTTTTTCCTCAAAGTCTTACATTATCATATCATTAATTCAAATTCCTTCGTTATTTATTTTCTTTTTCTCTGTTCGTTCTTTCTGGTAAATTTCTTTAATTCATTCTCTCTACTTTATGTTTCTCTTTTTAATGCAATTGGAAAGTGTTTTCTTTTTAATTGTACTTTATTTTGTGTGTTCTGTATTTTCATTTTCGCGAGGATTTCTTTGTTTTCTTTTTTCTTTCTTTTTGTTAATATGTTTTCTTTCTTTTCCCTGCTTTCTTTTTTCTTTGCTTTTCGTTAAATTCTTTCGTCACTTTTTTTTTTCTATTGTCGCTGTCAGATTGTCATTTTTCTCTTACGGTTTTTTTCTTATTCCCTTCAATCTGCGTTCCTCCTCGTTGATTTTTTTTTCCTCTTTCGACGATTTTTTTTACTAGTTTTTTTAATTTTCATTTTTTATTTTATTTTTATATTCTTTAGTTCAATTTCCTTTTCTATTTTTTCTTTCTTCTGTGAGTTTCTTTTCTTTCTGTTTCATATCTTCCATGTTTTTTTTATTCCCATTCCTTTTTGTTTCCCTTTTATTTGAATTCATGCTTATTTTCTTCTTTTTTTCTTTCATTTTCTTTTAAATCTCGCACACATAAACCCTCTTCTTCCATATTTTTCTCATATTTTTATCCTCCCTTCTTTTCATTATTGCAATGTTCAGTCTTTCTTTATTCGTTCTTCTATTTTTCTTCATCTACCAAAACTTATTTATAAATGGAACTTTGTCTGTGCGTGTGTGTGTGTGTGTGTGTGTGTGTCCGTTACCTATAGATTCCAAAACGGCTGAACCGATTTTCTTCAAAATTTACGCAGTTGTACGATAAGCGTCTGCGAGTGTTCTTAGCTAGGTTTTTTGTCGAGGTACCCCCGATAAATATAGAAAATCGATAATCTAAAAATTCGGGTTATAGAAAGCGTGGTCCGATTTTAATCAAATTTGATACACTCATAGACATAGACATAGACATAAGAAACAATATTTAGAAGTTTCAAGGTTGCAGTTCTTACAATAATGCAGAAAATCGATAATATATATATAAGGCAAGATGTTTGTGTGTGTCTGCTTATATATCTGTATTTTTTTCAGCCCTTTTATTTTACTTTTTGCTTCGGGTTTGGCCCTAAGTAGGTATAATTGTAGTTCTTAGTCTCAGCCATGATACCATTTACTCGGAGGACTTATTTAGTCTTCAAAATTCAGTTTACTACGAAAAAACCTTATTTGGTATCAATACCAGGAAATCAAAATTTGACTTACATCAATTCATTTTTCTTTCAGTCTACAGTTTCGCTATAACTGGAAACAACTATTACTTTTTAGTCTTTCGAGCCAACGTCCAAAGAGTTTGAGCTCCAGGACCATGGATTAGTTTTAAAGCTTTCATTACACCCGAACAACGTCGGGCTATACTGCTAGTCTTCTCTAATTCGAATTTCCTCTATTTTGTGGAGTCGTAAAATAGACACTCTGATTATTTTTTTTATATATTTTTTCATATTGTTTTCATATGACTTGGCAGCTCAGATACAGTCACTTTCTCATTGTGGCTTCCCCGTGTCTCTTCTACAAATACTTTCACGGCTTCTGCTCCGTGAACTTAGCTCCATATATGAATTTACTCGAGCCACAAGATTAGCAACTAAGTCCCACCCTTTTCCTATGAAACCAATAAAATATAAACGCAACTTCTACTCCAATTGCTTCTTTTCTTGCACTTCCCGCCTGTGGAATTCCCTTCAATTTACTTGCTTCCCCGACAGCTACAATCTCCAAGAATTCAAATGTAAAGTCACAAGTCATCTCCTATCTCACTACCCTGCATCCTCTCTCTCATGCTTCTTTCTCCGTCCACTCCACTCACTTCAGTATTCTCATCCTTCTCTTACCCACTTCCTGACACCCTCTAGAACCTGTCACTTTTTCTCATAACTTTCCTCTAATGTAAACCCCTGCAAAACAGTGGCAGAAAATGCCTTGCATGGGTGATATGATTATAAAAAAATATTACTGAATATTACCAGAAAACGAATATCCCTTATTCTCATGCAATGTTATAAAATTTAACATGGTTTCCAGTTTGCTATATAAAGTTAAAATAGATTAATCTTCCTGAGGAGAAGTCAATCGCAGTCAGGATTACCGAATAAATGCAAACGATTCTTTCCTTAGCTACATAATATATAATTTTAATTCATAGCTTTTCTTCTCTTGGACTGGGTGCTACGAAGGCTATAGAACCCAGACTTTCTAACTCTTTATCCATAGCTAGGGGGAAACGGATTGGATTTATCTCTTTCTCAAGGGTATAAACACGTAAGAGAATGTAATGAAGTGAAATACGAACTCGGCTTTCTGATTCCTCACTCTGAGCCGCCATCAATTAAATCCAAACAAAATATGCTTATATATATATATATATATATATATATATATTAAAAAAGGATTAATTCAAAGATGTTGAATGGCCACATCGATATGAAGATCCCCATGGGGGTTACCACATCACCTCAGCAACAGAAAAATCCTTTCAGAAGGATTTTTCTGTTGCTGAGGTGATGTGGTAACCCCCATGGGGATCTTCATATCGATGTGGCCATTCAACATCTTTGAATTAATCCTTTTTTAATATATATATTTGCTCTGTAATTTTTTATTACATGGAGCTCTCCTCCTGTATCATTTTTTAATATTAAAATAAAATTTTTAATATTAATTAGGATCGGGTTTTTGGAATTTACCTTCCTGCTTTTTTCCCTTGGATTGAAGTATCTGAATTAAAATATATATATATATATATATATATAACATTATTATAAATGGAACTTTGTCTGTGTACGTGTGTGTGTGTCTCCGTTAACTATAGACTCCGAAACGGCTTAACCGATTTTCTTGAAAATTTACACAGTTGTACTTTAAGCGTCTGCGAGTGTTCTTAGCTAGGTTTTGTGTTAAGATACTCCCGATAAATATCGAAAATCGATAATCGAAAGAATCGAGTTATAGAAGGCGTGGTCCGATTTTAATAAAATTTAATACACTCATAGACAAAGACTTAAGAAACGATATTCAGAAGTTTCAAGGTTGCAGTTCTTACAATAGTGCAGAAAATCGCTTATATATATAAAAGGCAAGATGTTTGTGTGTGTGCCAAAATTCAGTTTACGACGAAAAAATTTATTTGATATCGATACCAGGAAATGAAAATTTGACTTATATCCATTTATTTTTCTTTCAGTGTACGGTTTCGCTTTAACTGGAAACAACTATTGCTTTTTAGTCTTTTTAGCTCCAGGACCATGGATTAGTTTTAAAGTTTTCATTACACCCGAGCAACGTCTGTCTATACAGCTTATATATATATATATATATATATATATATATTAAGAAATAACGTCATGTGGTCGTATTTGTTTTAGCTTCCATTGGTGTTGGGGAGGCTCTATTTATAATTAATTTGTGTAGCAAACTAAATACTTTTTAAAAAAAATTATACCTTTCTTTGCTCAATATTCGTGATTTGGCCTATAATAACAATAATAATAACAATAATAATAATAATCATAATAATAATAATAATAATCTATAACATTTAATCTATAATAAGAATTTAATATATAATCTATAATATCTAGTAATCTATAATAACTAGTAATCTATAATAATAATTTAATCTATAATATTCAATACCTGGTAAACTATAATAATCTCATGCTCTATAATAATAATTTAATCCATAAGAATAATCTAACTATAATAATAATGTATTCTATAATCAATAATATTTGGATAAAATATAATAATTTTGAATTATAATAACAATTTATGTATAACATTTTAATCTGGTAATCTAATAATAATAGTTTAATCTTTAACAATAATAATGATTATACGGATTATTTCTGGTGCCTCTTGTAAAATTCCACCCTGCATTTTGTCTTCATTTCTTAGATACGTTCCTGCCATTCCGTGACTATTTTGTCTTATCAAAATCTCAACGGTTAGAAAGAATGGGTAACGCCAGTTGTAGAACTAATGCTACTCGTGCCAAATACATAGCTCATCCAGTTTGTGTTTTGATCGATAATATATATTTAGTAAATACGCGTTTCCAGAAGTTGTGCAAAGTACTAACACACAGGAAAATTTCACTAGAAACAAAGAAAAGAGTGCTGGATTGCTATGTGATGTCAGTTCTTCAATACGGTAGTGAGTGCTGGACAATATCATCAAAAATGAGGACAAAACTGGAAGCAGCGGAAATGTGGTTCTACAGAAGGATGCTGCGGATATCGTGGACTGAACATTCAAGCAACGATGAAGTGTTGGAAAGAATGGTAACCAAAAGGAAATTAATACCGAGCATCATGAAGAGACAACTGAAGTTCCTGGGACACGCAATGAGGAAGGAGAGCTTGGAGAACCTGATACTGACTGGCCAGGTAGAGGGAAAGAGAGACAGAGGAAGGCAGCGGTTAACATATTTGCAGGGCCTGGTTGGGTGGATGACGGAACGGGGGTTGCCAGGAGTAACAGGAACAAATATGCTAAGGGCTACAAGGGACAGGGAGACGTGGAGGGCCATGATCGCCTACGTCCTGAAGGGACAGGGCACATAGAAGAAGAAGAAGAAGAAGAAGAAGGCATAAAAAATCAAATGAAGATGTATAAATCGAGAAATCTTCAGTTTCTAGATGGAGAGTACATGGTTATCTTGAAAAATCAGCAATTCAAACAGTGGCCCTTTACACAGGATCGAACGCCAAACCATGTAGTACGTATTTTGGTCATGAGACAAGCCAATATCATAACGGGCCTTTCGATTTACAGAGTGTATTTGAAAATTACCTTTGAAGGAGCGCTGAACTTCAATGTAATATCAATTCTTTAATATAGCAACAAATAGTGGGAAGTTTCCCCCTTCTCCAGATGAAGAGACGGGCTTGAAACAACAGAAATGTAGTTCTGTAGAAGCACACTGAAAAAATACGAAACATGTGAGTAACGAGGAAGTTTTACATTAAATGGAAACAAAAATATCTCTTGTGATTAGAAAAAGATCGTTGAAATTTCTAAGACAAGTAACAAGGAAACAGGGTTTCGGAGAATTAAACACTCACAGTTTATATTGAACGAAAAGGGAATAGAGGAAATATAGTGAGTAGTCTGTCTAACTCGTGTAAATGGATGAACTAGGAAGAATAAATAGGGGTGCAAAGGCTTGCTTTGAACTAGAAAGAACAGAAAGTTGTGGAAAACCTCGATCAATTAAGTCAAATTAGGAAGAGAGAACGTAAAAGAAGAAGGGTTTTGAAGATGTATTTATTCTACACCACAAATTCTGCTCAATAAGCTTTTAACAAAAGTAACCTATTTGATAGAATATAAGACATTATTATTATTATTATTATTATTATTATTATTATGTCATTTTTCATCATATTTTGATTTCTGCTATGGTCGCACTACCTACTAAGTCGGCAGGAGGACCTAAGACATGTCGTGGTGTGTCGTAATGGCTCCATTTCAATTTTTTTCTATCTCCCCTATCATCCCTAGCGTTACATAGACAAAGTTCTCCTTAGTGTGTGGGATGTACTTAACAAGACAAATTTTGTATATCTCTTAAGCTGGGGTTTCCAGGGATTCTTTTTATTTAGATTTGATATACAAATCTTATGGCACAAGGCCGAAAAGGGAGGGGGAAAAAACTGAGGTTGGTCATACAGTACTCTATCTTATACCTAGCTAATCCGATTCACAACTCAGACATACGTTACAATTTTTCTCAATCACCATAAAAACTTGTCCATCGACACTCATACCTATCGGGCACCAAAATACCGCACAGCATACCAAGGACCTAAAAACGCCCCAAATGTACATAAAAATTTTACAATTTACAATAAATACAAAAATATATTTAAAACTTTAATATGACATGACATGAGGCGGGGGGGCATGACACAAAACCCCAAAACAAAAGATTTTCAAACTAAAAATAGCAACACAAACTTATATGTTAGTGGAACCCAACCCACCCTCAAAACAAAGAGGCCGCTGTATTCTGTCCAGAGGACAAAATCAAGAAGCTCTCTTTCTACAGGGACTGGAGAGGAGAAAATAAATTGGACTGGGGAACGAATAACACTGGCTCAGACGAGATCAAAGCGGGACAAAATTAAATACGGAAACTGGGAATCTCGAACTGAACCATAACAAAAGATACAATGCCTGGGAACAGGCCGGGAAACACACTCACTCACATTAACTAGGTACACAAGAAGGGACTTACCTTAACCAAGGGGAAGGTTCCAGAGGAATCCAATCCGATGTGACTACCAGATCTAAAAGAGAAAATCAAGGCTAGCCCCAGTCACGCGAACCAGGCTCGCCACATTTACCCACCTTTTGCTGAACTCTGTCGGAGCCAACCGTTTCCGATCAGTTCTAATCTTCACTTTGAGTTGATGCTCAAAATATCGGATTAGATCCTGATGCGAAAGACGGGCGCCCCGCAAGACTTCCTCCAATCGCGTCGTCCATATCACCATTCGAGCCGTGGCCAGTAGCGACAGAAACACCATTCGCTTTACTCCAGAATACGGGGGCGACACATTGTCACAGGCGTATGCACGATCAATGGATACGAGTTCTCGCAGCGCGATACGAGCAGTCAACTCGACGACACGGTCCCACAACGGGCAAACGCGCGAACAATGGTAGAAGGCGTGCGCAGATGTCTCCTTTAAACCAAGGTCGCAACGCTCACAATCTGGCAAATCCGCCAGGCCCATTATGAAACGAATGTCATTGAGAGACAAGCCATTCCGAGCCAATCGCCAGGTCAGAGAAAACTCAGAGTTGCTGAGCCAGTCCGATCCTGGCGCCCAAGACCAATGAGAGCGAAACTCCTCCTCCGTCATGCCTAGCTTCTCCCTCAATCGATCCTTCGCGACACCCGCCACTAATCCCTGATAGAAGTGTCTCCTAGGCCGAGAAAGGTTACTATATCGTGGAATGGCCCACAAGGCCTTCCGGCACTCTCGAATGAAAGCTGGTTGCTCCCGAAGCTTGCGGCAGCGCTTCGAGACCGGGGGAGCGATAGTAAGGCGAGGGAACGCGTCCCTCACTACCCCCGTAAGCAATAACGCACGTCTGAGAAATGCCAACCTCGAGGCGAGTTTATGGCTCACCAAGTGCGGCATTCCCAGACCCCCTTTACATGGACGTTGGTAACAAACACGTTTGTCGACGTGATGTCTGCGTCCTCTCCACAGAATGGAGAATAGCAGACGCTCGATCGCCTCCTCACGCTCGTCACAAAGTGGAAGTACAGACAGCCGGTAACGGATCATGGGGACGATGTATGTAGCACACACCTCCGCCAGACCCTTTAAGGAGAGACTCCTTCGACGCCAAGTTTCGACCGACGCGCTGACCTTTGCCTGTATAGCAGACCAATTTTTCTCCAACTGTAAGTCAGGACCGAACCAAATTCCGAGGATTTTGACCGGTCCGTCCGTCCAGTCGAAGGGCCCCAGGAGGGGAATCCCCTTCCAGACACCTAACCGCAAGCCGGAAGACTTGTCGCGGTTAATCTTGACCCCTGTCACCTGTTAGTACCGTTCAAGCGCCTTCTGTACCGTCTTATGTCCCCGCGGGAGGACACAAAAGTCGTTACGTCATTGGTGTACTAGGAAACCCTGGCTCGAGCACCACCAGGGACAGCGATTCCACGTAGGGCCGGACTGCACGTCCTGTCCCTTAGCCGGCGAAGGAGAGGCTCCAACGCCAAGACATAAAGTAAAGACGACAGTGGACAACCCTGTCGAACCGACCTAGACAGCGCAAAAGCGCTCGACAGCTTTCCGTTCACCTGCGCCACAGCCGTGGGGGAGCGATACAGAAGGCTAATCCAGCGGCAGAAGTCGGGTGCGAATCTGGCAGCCTGCAGGACAGCCGCCAGGTAGCCATGGTCGACCCTATAAAATGCCTTGGACTGATCCAAATTGATCAGCGCAGCTTCATCGTCGTCTTTTACACCCTCTAGGATCGTGCGGATCAAGTGCAGGTTGTGCTGAATTTTTTGGCTCTTCACAGCACAAGTCTGATCAGGTCCCAACAGAGACTCGGCAACTAGCTGCAAGCGATACGTCAGGATCTTGTCCAAAATCTTTAACTCTGTGTTTAGCAGAGTTATGGGCCTGTAACCGTCTAGATCCCTCCCAACCTTCTTGCCTTTTCTCAACAGCGTGACCACACCCCTGTTGAACCGCTTGGGGATGGACCCCTGCCGGAACCAGTTGTTGAACACGACAGTCAAGATCGGGACAACCTCAAGTACAATTCATAGGGCAAACCATCCAAACCTGGCGACTTGCCACTGCCGACTCTCTTCAAAGCCGCGTAGACTTCGTCCTCCGTAATATCTCCCTCGCAACTAGCCGCTTCAGCCGGCAAAAGCCGGGGAAAGTCAGTCAAATAGTTGCGAAACTCTGCGAAACTCTGCTTGTTGAAGCGGTGTTCGAAATGCCGCCGAAAAGCCTCGCACATGTCGTCAGTCGATCGCAGGAGATGTCCCTCCGTGTCTCGTACTTCGCGAATGTACAGGTCGCCGCCTCGGCGAACTTCTTCCTTGCGCAGATCCGCGCCCATGTTCACAGCTTCGGAAGACATTAACTTATGTCTAATTACTTGGCCCATGTAACGATCGCTAGTAGACCGCTCCAGAGCCTCCTTAGCTAAGGCTATCTCTAGGGGACCCCCACCAGCCTCCGCCCGGGAGAAATTAGCTCTAAGTGTCTTCGCCTTCTGAGCCTCATCTAGGTTGAACCGTTGACTGAATTGAGTGGCGAAAGACCTAATACTATCCTTAAGTCTATCCCACCACCTATTCCCGATGACTCCCCCAGTTAACGCCTGCTGAACTAAGATAGTTAGCTGGCACCGGAAGTCCCGCCTGTCCAGTAAGGACTCGTTGAACTTCCAATAACCAGCCATTCTAGGCCTAAAATCTAACGCCACTCGGGCACAAACAAGTTTGTGGTCCAAGTAGCCTAACCTGTGGAACGTTGGACATTCTACAAAGTCTTGTTCGGCTTCTCTCACTAACACTCTATCCAGGTATGAAGATACCTTGGTAGAGGGCCAACTACGCGTCCAGGTCCACATGCTCCCGCCCGGATGATCGACCCGGTATCTATCGACGAGACCAAATTCGTCGATCAGATCAACCAGGCTGCGATCATCACTCTTCCCGCTAGCTCCCCGCCCTCTGTCCAATTTGGGGTCCAGGATGGCATTCCAGTCCCCAACTAGGATGAGTCGCTTGGAATCCAACAGGAAGGGCTCTAACATCCGAAAAAAGTCGACACGCTCACTTTGCTCGTTGGGCGCATAAACCGCAATCAGCCGGAACGACTTTCTTTTCACTGCAATATCGGCCACGATCAACCGGCCCTCGGCACCGGAATGGACAAGGACAACCTCCGCGTCCAGGGTACGCTTGACCAGCAAAGAAACACCTCTGGCTTGCCGGTTGCCATATGCTGAATAGACGACAAAGTCGTTAGACAGCACACAAGAATCGACGTCGCAAACAAAGTGAGTTTCTTGGATCGTGGCCACATCCACGCCGAAAGACAAGAGGTCACGAAGCAGGCGGGCTACCTTACCCCGATCCCTCAAGGTCTTCGCATTCAAACTGGCTATCTTGATAGACATCAATTAGTCCTGAAAAATAGAAAACAGAAAATTAAATCTAATCACATACGGGATAGAAATCTTGGCAAGTAGGGACCCCGACGGATTGTCCAAGGGACTCTGTACCAACGTCGGACGTAATCCGTCCGTCATGGACAATTCCGCCGACGTCCGAAGGGTAGGTTAGTTTAACTACCCTATATAAAGATGGATGGAGAAGAACGGGGAACCTCCCAGCACAATATTTCTCCATTTTTCTCAGTTCAGGAGTATCACTCCTGTACAAAACTAAGTCTTTGTAGACTTTGCTGGCTTGTTTGATATGGTCCCACACCCTCAGGTTCCCCCCCCGTGCTACGCACAAGTGTAAGCACGCCAGGGGCCTTTGGGAAATTGGTGGGGTCTTCAGTGGATTTGCCATCCACCGAAGTCAGCTTCAGAAAAGGCTTGAGCAAGACACGTCTCTGAGCTGACAAAGTCTTTGACTATTTCCTTCTTATTTATCTTCAGTAGCGCTTCTCCTTTCTTCTTTCTTGCAGGTGTGGGGGTGGGTGAAGGAGTGGGAGTGGGAGAAGGGATAGGGGTGGCTGAATTGTCCAGTGACAAGGGATTCTGGGCCAGGGGTGTCAATTTGAAGGCAGGGGATTGGGAGTGTTTTGCCGGTGAAGTTGGCAGGCTCCTAGCCTTCTGTGCATATGATACTCTCTGTCTCTCAGGAGACGCAGGCAGAGAGGACGCTTTGGCTGCTCTATCCTTGCTCCTACTCTTTGTTAGCACCTTGATGTTGTCGTCCTGCTGTTCCTCATCAACCTCCTCTCTCCCACGTTTCAACGACGCTGTTGGTATCTCCTCCTCCATCTCCTCCTCCATCTGTTTCTCCTTCGCAGACTGCTGCTTTTTCGGAGATTTAGTTGGTGGGACATCCTGCTTGGGAGGCACTTTTTTGGGTGATTTCCGTGGCAGAGGTGACTTCTCTTCCGGTCCTTTTGGTGCTGGAGGGGACTTCACTTACGGCACAGGATTCTTAGTTTTGCCGCCCTTTTTGCCGGCTGTCTGCCATGGCACACCTCTGTCCGTTGCCGCGGACTTCTCCGGTGAGCTTTACTCACAATTGCTGCTGCTGGTGGTGCTTTCTGTGCTGGCTGGGCTTTAGGAGCCTTGGTTGGACATGCCTTTGCAACGTGGTCTGCGGCTCTGCAGGCCAAGCAAGCCGGCCTACTCCCCTCCACAACAATAAATATTGAACGACCTCTGCAGGTGAGGATGTTCGGTATCTCTGCAAACGCCTTACGAGACACCGTCACATGCAGAGTCATATCGCCAGTGGCGAAACCTGCCTTGGAAATGACGGTAGCCACTTCTGCCACTCTGCCGAATTTGGCGAAAAACGCCCCCACATGGTCGCCCCGTATAACGTCACCCGTGTCTTGCGGGTGCCCATGTACTCTGTTTGAATTCTGAGGGATTTTGTGTCCATGGTTGCTCCTGCCAGCTCCTTCACCTCCTCCACAGTCCCAAGTAGTATGTCCCACATGGCGTGGCTACGCCGTGCCACCATTTTCGCCCGGATGTGCAACCATTTGATAGTTTCTTCCAATACCTCCCTGCTGACACCCACAAACTTGTGGGTTTTGGGATCTTTAGTCAGCAGGGAGATAATGCGCGGCTCTATCTCCTTGAGACTATCAGGCACAGATAAAAGTTATGTCACGGATATATACTGCTGGTATCTTTCTCTTGCCTCTTCGTAGTAGGCTTCATCCTTCTTTTTATTGCCTCCACTCCACGCCGAGTTGGAAGGCAACGGGGATCCAACCGTTGGTTGACTTCTGCCTTTATTGGCAGGAGGTAACGACTCATTTACCTCCTCGATCTCGGACCTCGGTACCTGCCAGCCCCCTTCTTTCGCTCCACAGTATCCGTCTGTGAAGGGAACTGGACTATCTGGCCTTTACCTCGGCCATTGTCCTCCTGCCGACGGAGGCTCTGGGTCGCCGAACAAACTCTCCCCAACACAACCGAACACCCAACAACGATCGCCAACACCGAACGCAAGCCGACACCGAACGCACTCGACAATGTAGTATCCACGGAACAGATACTACACTACTACACTTTGATCCCAATAAGAAACGCCAACGAGATAGGGTTTCCAGGCAATTTTTCAATGTGTTGTTTCGTTTCTTTTTTTTATCATTCCAAGTGCACCTACTATCACTGGCACGACTCTTGTTTGCAATTTCCACATTTTTTTCTATTTCAATTTCCAGGTCTTTATATTTTGACAGTTTTTCGAATTCCTTGGTTGCTATGTTACAATCCGCTGGACAAGCCATATCAATTAATAGACAAGTTTTCTCTTTCTGGTTTTTAACAATAATGTTTGGCCTATTTGCTTCAATTTTTCTGTCTGTGTAGATGGTGTAATCCCATACAATGGTGACATCTATTTCTGTAACCGGTGCTGGGTGATGTTCATTCCAGTGTTTGTTTACAGATTTTCCGTAGTGTTTGCACATTGTCCAATGTAAATATTGCCCCACTCTATCGTGACGATTATTATTATCATTATTAATATTATTGTCATTTTTATCATACTTCGGATTCTGCTATTGTTACACAACTGATTAAGTCATCGGAAAGACCTAAAACAATTAGTAGTGTTGTTATGACTATATTTCATTTGTTTTTTCTACCTCGCATAACACCACTAGCCTTACAAAACAAAATTGTTGTGTTGGCTATACTTATCAAGACAATGTTTTGTATATCTCTTAAACTGGAATTTCCAGGGATTCTTTCAATGTATTGTTTTATTCCTTTTTTTATCATTCCAAGCAAACCTACTATCACTGGTACTATTCTTGTTCTCAATTTCTACATTTTTTTATTTTAATTTCCAGGTCTTTATACTTTGATAGATTTTCAAGTTTCTCAGTTGCTATGTTACAAGCCGTATCATTTAGTAGACAAGTTATTTTTTTCTTTTAGGTTTTTAACGATAATGTCCGGCCTATTAAGTTTTCCTGCCGAAATAGATAGTGTAATCTCATAGAATAGTGGCATCTTTTGTAACCAGTGCTGGGTGATGTTCATACTCGTGTCTGTTTACATATTTTCCAGTGTTTGCTCACAGTGTCTAATGTGAATATTACCGCACTATATCGTGACGATTTTTTATATTCTCTTAGTGCAAGCACAGAACGTCCGGAGATTAGATGGTCTATTGTTTCCTGGTATTTGTCACAGAACCTGCATTTTGGATCCACTTATTATTATTATTATTATTATTATTATTATTATTATTATTACAGCATTTAGAGAAGTGTGCGTCGTCTTGAATAGGCATGCCTCCGCATCCTACTGTACAAATGCTGGTGTCCATCGGGGCTCTATCCTAGGCCCGACGCTCTTCCTTATTTTCATAAATGATCTTCCAGACGAGATCAAGTGCCAAGTAGGCATTTACGCAGATGACACCACAATTTACTCCCGCATCAGTAAGAAATACAGCGTGGCGGAGAAACATAACATCGCTGCTGATCTTGAGAGGGAACTACATTCTGTGGTGGATTGCGGTAAGAAGTGGCTTGTAAATTTCAATGCGTCTAAGACCAAGCTGTTGTCTGTCAATCACCAGACAACCTCTCCTGCCTCCCATAAACATGGTCCAAGCGAGTCTCCCTGAGAGCAATACACTGCGCCTCCTCGGCCTTATTCTCTCTTCCGATCTCAAGTGGAATCATTATATTGATTCAATAGCTAAATCCACTGCTAGGAAGGTTGGGTCACTGTGTCGGACCAGGATGATTTTTTTCCGCCTAAATGCATCCTGCATGTATACAAATCAAACATTCGTCCGTGCATGAAGTACTGCTGTCATATATGGCCAGGCGCCCCTGCTATGCATCTCAGTGTTCTTGACAAACTCCAAAGGAGAATCAGTAATGTGATAGGTACCGACTTGGCGGCTCGACTACAACCACTTTTTCACCGACGGGATGTGGCTTCCCTCTGTCTGTTCTATAAATATTTTCATGGCTTCTGCTCCAACGAACTTAAGTCACTGGTGCCCCTGCAACAGGTGTTTACTCGTGCAACCAGACTGGCAAATGGGTCTCACCCATTTACAGTTAAATCAACTAAATGCAGACGGCAATTCTATCCCTTCAGCATATTTTCTCACACTTCCCATTTGTGGAATTCGATTCCATATTCTTGCTTTCCTGACAACTACAACCTCCAGGAATTTAAATGCAATGTCAATACTCATCTCTTAACCATATGACTCTAGTTCTTTCTACACCACCCTTTATATCCTTTCTTTTCTCTCCACCTTTGTAACTGTCATCACACCTGTATTCCCAGCCTACTCTTGCTCCTTTCTCTGACACCCCCTGTAACTGGTTCGTCTTTCTCTTCACTCTCCTCCTATCTAATCTTTTTACTCTTATGTAGCCCCCTAATCTTTTTTATTCTTATGTAGCCCTCTAATCCTTTTACTCATATGTAGCCCCTAATCCTTTTACTCTTATGTAGCCCCCTAATCCTTTTACTCTTATGTAGCCCCCTAATCCTTTTACTCTTATGTAGCCTCCTAATCCTTTTACTCTTATGTAGCCCCCTAATCCTTTTACTCTTATGTAGCCTCCTAATCCTTTTACTCTTATGTAGCGCCCTAATCCTTTTACTCTTATGTAGCCTCCTAATCCTTTTACTCTTATGTAGCCTCCTAATCCTTTTACTCTTATGTAGCGCCCTAATCCTTTTACTCTTATGTAGCCTCCTAATCCTTTTACTCTTATGTAGCCCCCTAATCCTTTTACTCTCATGTAGCCTCCTAATCCTTTTACTCTTATGTAGCCCCCTAATCCTTTTACTCTTATGTAGCCTCCTAATCCTTTTACTCTTATGTAGCTCCCAAATCTTTTTACTCTTATGTAGCCTCCTAATCTTTTTACTCTTATGTAGCCCCCTAATCCTTTTACTCTTATGTAGCCCCCTAATCCTTTTACCCTTATGTAGCCCCCTAATCTTTCTACTCTCATGTAGCCACCTAAACTTTCTACACGTATGAATTCCCTCCAGTTATTGGTTAAATAATAGGACAGATTGGGTTCTATAGCCTTGTCTTGCAACCAGTCTACCGCAGAAAGAAATGGCAATCTACTGCGGGATAACCTTCTGCCCAGTCAGTCATGTCTTTTTCGAGGCATGTTCACCCAAGAGTGTATCACATATGACACGTAACTGACTGACTGAACATAATAGTTGGAAACAAAGCTTCTATTGGGCATAAAGTAAGGGATCGGTATTCTATTGTTACGAAGTAATAAACTGATCCCCTACTAATTATACTTCGTATAATAACGTAATATAATCTATCTCTTCTCCTTCCAGGTATGAGTTAAATGGCAGGGCAGATTGGATTCTATAGCCTTGGCTGGCACTCAGTCTACCGCAGAAAGAAATGGCAACCTCTTTTTCGAGACATGATCGCCCAAGCGTGTATCACATATGGCACTTAACTGGTATGGCGGATTCTTCCTCTAACTGTATGAAATGGTGAAGCTAAGGAATGTAGCTAGTCTGAATATTTGCCTTGGCAATAGTAATAGAGTAGAGAGAGGCTTGTGAGATTTTGTTTGTTTGAAATGGGTTGTAGTCTGAAAAAATATTGAATAACCCAAAAAATCCGCATGAATGCTCATGAACTCAGTCAAGGCTGTAATGTTAGGATTTGGCAGCTCCATACCGGGTTTAAAACAATAATCTACATTGGGTCAGATCTGGCACCTTTTTGTTTTAATCAAGTCAAACGAAACAAAATGAAAATGCTACTAAAACGCAAGGGGCTACTGAGAGCGAAAGAGAATAAGAAAACTATTTAAGAGAGTAATTGAAAGCGCAATGTTCAACAGGAAATGACTTCTATTCCTTTTCAAAAGGCCAGGGAGAAATGTGCACTGGGCGATAGGCAAAACTATCTACACCTGTAAAGATAGATCATGGCAGGTGGAGTAAGCTAATTTCTGTTGCGGTACCAGGAGCCGCCAATTTGAATTGCATCTTTATTAATTGATCATATATATGAATTCCATTTGAGGTCTATAGTAAATATAAATTCCAGTAGATATCTAAGGTGAATATAAATTTCATTTGGGGTAAAAAGGAAATACGAATTTCACTTCATGTCTATAGTAAATATGAGTTCCAGTTGATGTCTAAGGTGAATATTAATTCTATTTGAGATGAAAGGGAAATATGAGTTCCACTTCATGTATATAGTGAACTAGCAGTATAGCCCGGCGTTGCTAGGGTGTAATGAAAGCTTTAAAACTAATCCATGATCCTGGAGTTCAGAGTCAGCCTAAAGAATATTTGTGTGAAGTTTGGTGAGAATCGGATAAAAATTGTAGATTTGTATAAAGGACATACAGAAAGATAAACAGACACTTGCCTTTTATATATATATTATCGATTTTCTGCACTATTGTAAGAACTGCAACTTTGAAACTTCTGAATATCGTTTCTTATGTCTTTGTCTATGAGTGTATCACATTTGATTAAAATCGGACCACTTCTTGTATAACCTGATTTTTTCTATTATCGATTTTCGATATTTATTGGGGGTACTTTGACACAAAACCTAGCTAAGAACACTTGCAGACACTTATAGTACAACTGTGGAAATTTCCAAGAAAATCGGTTCAGCCGTTTCGGAGTCTATAGGTAACGGATACACACACACAGACAAAGTTCCATTTATAAATAAGTTTAGATATGAGTTCCAGTTGATGTCTTAGGTGAATCTAAATTCCATTTGAGATCAAAAGAAAATATGAGTCCCATTTCATGTCTATAGTGAATTTGAGTTCCAGTTGATGTTTAAGGTGAATATTAATTCTATTTGAGGTCAAAGGGAATATGAGTTCTACTTCATGTCTATAGTGAATATGAATTCCAGTTGATACTAAAGTGAATATAAATTTAATTTGAGGTCAAAGGGAAATCTGAGTTCCACTTCATGTCTATAGTGAATATGAGTTCCAGTTGAGGTGTAAGTGGAATATGAATTCTAGTTGAAACTCGTAGGTAACATGTGTTCCAGTTAAAGTATATCAAGAATGAGTTCCATTTGAGGTATATTGTGAATATAAATTCCAGTTGAGGTCTGTGGTGAATATGTGTTCCAGTTGAGGTCTGTGGTGAATATTAGTTCCAGCTGAGGTCTGTGGTGAATAGGATTTCCAGTTAAGATATATCGTGAATATGAGTTCCAGTTTAGGATTATGGTGAATATGAGTTTCAGCTGAGGTCCTTGTTGAATATGAAATCAAGTTGACAAAGATATAAAATGGCGATTGATGTTGTATTTAAATATGTGAAAGTTTTAGTTGGCAGGAAAAACAATAAATAGGAAAGAAGTTCCACGGACGAGAAGTGCGAAAAAAGAAACTATTAGAATAGGACTGACGTTTACAAAAGAAAAAAAAGAAGAAAATGCTATTGTACTTTACTTTTGAAATATCAATTTGGTACGCATTATTCTTGATACTTTCATATTTGCAATAATTTCGTTATAATTGAAATTGGGGAAAAAATAGAGAGTATGATAATTCCAATTCTGTTTTACATAAAGGGTCAAAGCATAATAAGGGAGGGAAAGAGAAAAAAGAAAACCAAAAACGGAGAGGATGAGAATAGAAAGAGAGACAAAAATAAAAAGAGAGTCAGGAGTGTAGAAAAAAAGAAACAAAAGAAAGGGATAGAGTGAAAGGAGCTTGGGAGAGAGACAAGAGAAAAGAGGAGAGAAACAGAAGAAAATGACCAACAAGAGCAAGAGAGAGAGAGAGAGAGAGAAAAGAAACAAGAAATATAGAGAGGGACAAGACAGAGGAAGGAAGAAAAAGAAAAATGGGAAGGAGATAAAAAGATAAGGATAGAGAAGCATAAGCAAGGAAGAGAGAGAAAAAAGGAGAGAAAAAACAAGACATGGAGAGAAAGACAAGAGAGAAATAAACAGAAGAACGGATAAAGATAGAGTGAGAGAGAAGAAAGAGCAAGACAGAGGAAAGAAAGAGAGAAAACGAAACAAGAGAAAGAAAAAGTGAAAGACTAGAGAGAGAGAAATATGCATTTTAGAAATCTGTTTCTAACGAATATATATATATATATATATATATGTGTGTGTGTGTGTATGTGTTGTTCAATTATTATGTGAATGTCTCTAATCTCAGTTTTGGGGAAACATATCCACTCTACAGAAGACATGATTTAAACGTAATATTTAGTTCCTTGAAGAGTGAATGTAATTTCACGAAACGCAGAGACATTTACATTAAAAGTTGACGCGTTTAATTTATTTTCAGTATTTACATTATTCGCACTATTGTCCTTATTTTTGTTGACATTTGTACAACGTTTCAGTCGTTGTACGCTCCGGCCTTCTTCAGGTGCTAGGAATTTCAATCCGAATCCTTTATTACAATCACTGAGGTATATCATCTTCATTCCTTGCGTAAAACCTCGATTGGAAGTCATGAGTTATCTCCCTCTAATCCTGCAAGTTACCGCTGGTATTGAACTCACAATTCCAAGAGCCAAGTCAGGAACTAACCAACGTCTATATCCGGCCGAAACGTCGTACAAATGGCAACAAAAATGAGGACAATACTCCGAATAATGTAAATACTGTAAATACTACCTCATCTCAGAAATTTAGACAAACATTAATTTATTTTATTTATTGTTGCTATATCTCTTGATGATGAGCCCTATAATTACAAAGACTGAAGTCCTTAAAAACTGCACCTTCTAGAATTATTTTGATCAATTTTTGTTTTGGCGAAATACAATCTATATTGTGTTCATATATATATATAACTTCAAATGTTATTTTTTCGTGGATACTCGTATTTTAGTAAACATTATTTTTAAAACCGAAGTGGAATTGGCACTGACCAAATTGAACAGAAACAAAGTAGCAAGACTCGGCGGAATTGTCAGTGAGATGCTGACGTCTTGAGACGGATTTGGCGTAGACAGGATCACATAAATAATAAACGAAATCTACAACAGTAACAATATATCAGAGGACGAAAGCAGATTAATTTTCATAACACTACCTAAGAAGCCAGGTATAAAGGAATGTGAACTCCACCGAACAATCAGCTTAATGAGCCACACAACAAAACTCATCACCCGGAATCTGAACAGATCACGCAGCACAATAGGCCCAGAGATAAGGACAAGAACAGTGTGACTTCGTTAAAAGTACCGGAACAAGGAATGCAGCTTTCATGCTCGGAATGCTATTAGAAAGAGCCATACATATGCAAAATGACCTTTATTTGTTCTTTATAGACTACGCAAAGATATTTGACAAAATACGCCACAAACGCTTCATTGAGACGCTTGGCTACATCGACATTTTCGGAAAAGACATGAGAATAATCAAGAACCTATATTGGCAGCTAACCGCTTGCTTACGGATAGGAAATGAATTCAGCAGGTATACAAAAATAGGAAGAGGTGTAAGACAAATATATTTTCTCTTAAGATTTTTTTCAACTGATACAGCGAAACAATTCTGAGAGAAATAAAAAACCTTGCCAGGATTCGTCATTGGCAGCCACAATCTCAATAATGTAAGATAAGCAGATGACACGGTTCTGGTAACACAGAAAAAAAATGCAGGAGAAGAAAGGACTGGGCATAAACTGAATGTATGGTCGTCAGCAAAAAAGAAAACAGTTCGGAAAAATTAAATTAAAACAAGTAAAGAAATTTAAATACCTAGGAAGTGTTCTGACAGAGGATGGGAAGTCCAATATTGAGATCCAGAGATGCATTGGCATGGCCAAGGACGCATTTCAAAAGCTAACCTGAGCACTGAGAGTCAGAAAAATCTCATTGAAAACAAAGAAAACATGTGATGTCTGTCCTTCTGTATGGCAGCAAATGTTGGCCGATTTCTTTAAGGATGCAGGAAATGTTCAAAGCTGCGGAAATATAGTTCTACAGAAGGATACTGATGATACCATGGACCGAACACGTGAGCAAGGATAAAGTGCTGGAGAGAAAGCAAACGAGAAGAAAACTCATACTTCACATCAAGAAGAGACAGCTGAAGTTCCTGAGGCACGTTATGAAGAAGGATGACCTGGAGAATTTTATACTCACAGGACGGATAGAAGGTATGAGAGACAGGAGAAAGCAGCGACATATTTGATAGGCTTGAGCAAATGGATGGCGGAG